>JALRMC010000107.1:0-35476 GCA_026120085.1 Cadophora luteo-olivacea
CATAGACGAATCTGCATGAATCTCTTGCGAGATTTTATACAGAATATAACCGCTCACCCCTCCCAAAGCGGATGTCCCGGGCCCTTCCTCTCCATAAAGGCCACACCCTCACCCATCTTCCCCTCTATAACATCCATCCCCATAATCCTTTGATAAAAAGGCACAGAGCGCTTCCAATCGCCCGTGAACAAGATGCTTCTTCTCAGGTATGGCATTGCTTCAATGTACTCCTGCACACAACCAACTAGCCACTTCCCCAGCCCTTCGCCTTGATAGTCTGGATAGATGTAAACATCAGTCAGGTATACGAATGTTGTTTTGTCCGTTATGAGGCGCGCGATGCCGATGAATGTGCTGCTGTTGTTTTGGGATCTGGCTGTGTTTGATGTTGACTCAAGCTCGGCTGGATTTGATGTGAAGCTCTCTGATTGGGCTTTGTAAAGTCCGAAACAAAGAGAGTTCTCGAGCGTTTCTCGCATGACATCTTCAGGGACGGGTTTGGCCCAGTACATGTCAGAGGAGGCGAATGCATTGTTGAGTTGCGAAATTGGGATGAGAGAGGGATCCATGCTGATGATGTATCCGTCTCGCTTCCAGACTTGATATATCGCGGGGTTCATCTGATTTTGTCAGAAATTTAACGTGAATTGAAATTTCTGGAAGTTGGAGAACTACCTTAGCTGTTCCTCTATAACTTGCGCCTAATGACCAATATTGCTTTGAGATCTAGGAATGTTTAGGTTTTGATCTGCTCCTGTTTCTACTCAGTAGAAGTGGAAGGAAGACACGAAGGGCGCGCAGTGTATGATGACTCATTCAATTCGTCAATCGATTGTCATACAGGGGTGGGCTGGACTGGCAACACTATTTATCTTTGTTCTCAGTTCTCGAGGTGGAATAGAATTTTTGGCGAATAGACAATTCATATGCTGATTTGAAGTAGGATCCCTCAAGGCGACGATGGATCAGAGGGTGGTGCTTCAACTTGGGGTGGTGCTCGTCACCTTAGCGAGAATGCTTCCAGGATCCCATTGCAACCTGCCAGCACGGATTGAAGGCATAGCATGTTATGGGGCTCTTGAATGCACTGATATACTTCTCTTTCAATGAAAGGGTGGATATCGAAAAGCAGATATGCAATGCTATACCGTAGTAATTTCTGTTTCTTCTAAATTCCTTCGCAGTGCCCTCAAGATTTCCATCCCCGTCCCCTCCACATCCGACGTCCCTATTCCGAGCCCTTCCGAAGCCTATCTATTACATATTATACAGCGTGTGGATGAGGTTTCATATATGCAGACATTAATAACATATGATTCGGCGTTCCATCATACTTCTTCGAGATCATTACATTCGGTCGTGAGACTCCCCGATATCCTCAGTAAAACTCCGGCAAGCTCCCAAGACTGGGTATAGGCTGAGAGCAATCCCAATTCCGCTCGTACGCGATAGCAGGCATATATCCGCCCTGTAGACCAGCCTGGTAGCTCCACAAAGGAGCGGACTCAGTCTTCCAGGTCCAGTAGAACCAGCCCCACGACTTCTCAAACGTGAACATCTGTGCTTCGGCCCACGTCTGTAGGAAAAGCTTGTATTCTGGGGTAAAGGTAGACGGCACGGCGTTGGCCATATCACAGCTGCATTGGTCGTCCTGGGTCGGGCAAGCGGGTGAGTCTGAGCCGTAGAAGGTTCCGATCCATCGAGCTCCCGTGCCAACTCCGTTCAGTGCTGGTGTGCAGTCACTGTCTGCCTGTGACCATTCCCCCACCATGATTGGACCAAAGCCGGTTGATGGATTCATGCCATTGTTGAGCTGATTCGCCCACCCTTCGCATGCATACGAGATGCGATCCGCGTGCTTAAACTTGAGGAGAGCGTTATCGAAAATGGTGTATTGGTGAACGTCGAGAACAAGTGAGTCCCCGTATCCTGTCAATTTCCCAGTCCAGGGCTCCAAGCCACGCATCGACTCACTGAAGACCTGAGTAGCGCTGAAACCATTGTCGTGAACAATCTGGTATGCCTCCTGGGTCCATGCAATGAGGTCATCCATGGGAATAGCTTTGGCGGGTTCATTGACGAGGCCATAGAAAGCCACGATGTTCTTGTAGCGGTCCTGGGCGAAGAATTTAGACAGCTGAGCATGTATATCCAATGTTCTTTGGGCGTTGGTGGCACCATCGGGGCCGCTGATCCAATTGACCTTTCCATCCCGTCCACTGTGGTTCCACCCGTTCTGACTTCCAGGGACGCCGTGAAGGTCGAGCTTCACGCGAAGTCCATACTTGCGTGCCCACTCGATGCCGCGAAGAAGGTAGCGCCATGAGATACCAGGCACATATGGGTCGTCGTCGAATGTCTTGACTGCCCAATACGAGAATGGGATCCGTATGTGGTCCAGACCTGCAGCAGCAATGGATTTGAAATCATTCTCCGTGATGAATGTACTGTAGTGCTTTTCCAATAGTGCAGCGGCTTTCTCTGGCCCAAGCTTCTTGCACAAGCTATATTCGTCCTTCAGGGTTGAATCAATTGCGAACAATGAGGGGGTGATGAAGGGTTCGAGAGCGAGCCAGCCCCCTATGCTTACTCCACGGAAAGGTTTGTTGCTGTATGAGCCCCACGGCTCGCTTAGTGGAGGAGCATTGGGATTCGCTTGCCTGGAGTTGTTCCAGGTCGAGTTCAAGCCCACGATGGGAAGACCGCCCACTGTCGCGTCAGTAAAAGTGCAATTGAAGCCCGTCATATCCAGCCATGATGTTGGGTCCATCCATGTGTCCTTGGCCTTTGAAGGGATATCGTCGGAGGTTGAGCATCCTGTTGGCGTACTGGTGGCCTTAGATGAAGTTTTGGATGCACTAGAAGTTAAAGTGGAGGAACCAGATGGCCGAGTTGAAGAACTGGAAGTCTGTGTTGGAGCCCCAGAAGCTACAGATACTGAGGTGGAAGTTGTGGAAGACGAGCCAGAGTTTTCCGCTGCAGCAACGGTAGCTTCCGAGGATTTTGAGTGCACATTAATTACATTCTTCGCAATGAGAGCCCCAATGATCGCGCCTACGATTGCCAGGATCGCTAGGACACCTGCAATCCAAAACCCTATATAATGTTAGAAAAGTGGAGATACATGGAGGAAGATAACCATCGGCGAAGTGCAAAAAGAAAAGCTTTTTGGCACCGACTTGTACACCAAGTTGGCTCCCAAACTTCCTTACTTGAAGTTTTCTGCGACGGGTAAAGAGCATCACAACCAACTCACAGATAGGTCTTATCTTCCTCTTTTTTCCAGGAAGTCCTCCATCATCTGCTGATCCTACAGCCGCCGTTGCATGTAGCTTGTCCGTGCTAGTTGAGGGACTGAACATCCCCTCGATGCCCCGCGGGTCAATTCCCTCCAGATGCTGGGAATACAATTGAGCGTGGTATATACGATATGCCTCAAAACACGCGAGACGATGAGGTTTCCAAAGAAATGATATGGGCTGAAGGCGCGATTTGAGAAGAATGGCGCGAGGTCGTACGGACGCGCCGTCGCAACTCAAGCACTGCGCGGAAGCCTCGTCTTATCGGAATGCCCTGGACAGATGTGCTACTGTGCCTCTCGTGTTCCGTGGACTCAGGACTGGCAGTCGAGGACCCTGGGGCATAAGATCGCGATGATCAAAGTCGGGTCACGAGTCTTTGCTTCGGACTGCGACAGTCATGAGCCACCGGCGGCGGCGAAGGGCTGCAGTATATAAAGCCATGAAAGGATCTTGTGGAAATTAACTTCAAGTTTCTTCGAGCCAAGAGAGGCGGGAGTGGCTGCAATGTAACGCGCTGACAAGAACTAGTATGTATTGGGCCTCTCGGTATCCGGCTGTGATAGGAGATAGGGGAAGATACGAGGTCTTGGCAGCAACAGGGGTTGCCGCCCCCCAGCCGCCTTCGTATCGTGATAACATGAGGGGCAGGAAATGTAAACAAGTCGTTACCATACTTACGATAATTCCGGGTTTCAAGTCAGGTCATCTGATAGAGCACAACGTTCCTTGAACCGTGATTCATATTATAACCAAAGACGCGTCAGGATGTTGTGTCGAGAATTCTTTACATGCGAGACAAAGTAGAGGGCGCCTATTTGGCAAGCAACCAAGATACTGTATTCCCCAGCCACCCCGCCCGATCTCGCGGGAATAGAGAACACAAGGACAGCAGCTCACGGTTAGCCAACAAATGTCAAAAATTCCGTCTTGCAACCCTACGAATTTGAAGTCTATATTCACAATACTGCGACCCTGGACCCGCATCCGGCATAAAGCTTCAGAAAACGGATGTCCAGCTTTCATCTGTATCGTCCCAGACGAATCCCACCACAGACCACCTCTGCCTCTGCCATTCCGGCCAGAACTTTACACTGGTACTTTCAGGGAAGGGAGAGAACGGGAAGTAGGTGCTCTGATTGATGATGTACTGCTCGACCTGGGTCCGGATACAAGACTTGGTAGACATCAGATTATCGTCCTCGTGATAATCGGGAACTCGCCAATGCTCAGATCGTCCGTTGTACAACGAGCCACTGAATTTGACATGCCTGAGCTCCAACATTCTACGCATGAACTTAAAGATGGAGACCCACGATGAAGGCGGGTCTGGCAGGAACATGATATCCCGTAACTCAAGACAGCGCAAGGTCGAAGCATGTTTGAAGAGGAATCCCTCCAGGTCGGCTTGTGTTGTTGCGAATGCTTGAAGCGACAGATGACTGAGGTACTTCCAACAGTAGTCCTTGGGAATGGTCGTCATAAGATCGTTGGCCGACGTAAATTGTTTGATTCCTAGTCGATCCAGCATCAAGGTATGGAACGAGATCCTCAAATTCCGAAGAGAATGACACTCACTCAACAGCCGAGCAAGAACACCATTTACATGCCCGGCTTGACGCTGAAACAGAAATTCGAATTGTAGATTCTTCAATATGCCCAGATATGTGAATCTGTTTTCGTATCTCGAAGCCCCTTGAGCCCAAGCATTGAAACCAAGACTGGATCCTTTGAGCGTGCGGAAATTGGCCGGTTTGATGGAAGTGGCAGCATCGAACAAGCTCCAGAAATGGCATTCATCGACAAACGCTGTTTCATATGGCTCGACCAACGTCTCCTGTGCAACGTGGCCCATCTTGCTCAAATCAAAATTAGACGTGGTCTGGTGAATATCTCGACACTTCGTATAATATACTACACCAGTCAGACCTGGGAGTCTGTGAATTGCCTCCATCAACATCACCTTCTCATTGTCCCCAGCTTTGATGACTCGTTGCCCTCGGACGTAGTCCAAGAAGTTACGATGATAGCCCTGCAGCTGCTCCGAAGTAAACGATGCCAACAATTCCTTCTCTAGCGAGACACTTCCAATCCCAAGACCCGTGCAGGCATGTCGACTAAGCCAGCCACTGATGTCCTCTTCGAATGCCTTGCTGCCTAGATCGAACAATCGCCGGCCATCGTACGAGATTGTCCGAACATGTTTCTTGAGGTCTGGATGACACGAGATTTTCTGGAGGCGAGCGAAGCTTTTCAGGTTCACTTTCAAGTTGATTGTTTTGAAGAGTAGGGTGCAAGCCGCAGATCGGAGGCTATGCGATGTGAGGCTGAGAGCAATGAGATCGCTACGAGAGAGAACTGTGAAGATCATGGTTAAAACTTCGAGAGGGAGCGCATTGATTTTGGTCTCCATCATGGCTGTCTCAGTGACTTTGGACCGGTTGTGTTAAAAGGAAACACGAGAAACTTAAACTTCATCTTCATATTGGGGTTCTCGCTTGTTATATCCATGAGATTAGAACTTGACTTGAGTGGGTTCGGTTAAATAGACAGTTGGACAAGGCTGTTGGATGCCTGATGCAGCTGTCTTGTGGTGTTCTCCCCGCCTCAATGGCACAGATAATTGTTCGCACTAACGTGTGCATGGCTGTGCCCTTTTGCAAGCGTGCAATGTTCACATTTATTAAGCTTTGCAAATAAGACGGTAGCCGAGTCAAAATTACGAAGCTGCAAAGGCATCTTGTAATCAAGGAGACAGGATGAAGCTGACCATCGCTCTAGAAGGCACAGTTCCTGTCACGACCCCACCATTCCATGCCACTGCCATCCCAGCGTAATCTCTCGTGTTATCCGTCACCCAGGCTGTAGCTTTCGTGCCATTGAACCCTTTGGTCCCGATGCTAACCGCAGATGCACTCGAACCAGTGTTGAGGACCAGGACACTCAAGGTCCCATCGACATTCAGATATGCAGTTGTTGAAAAGCTGCCGCCTGATGTTCCTACTCTCACTGCGCCTGGTCTAGCACCTCTTGCAAACTGGTGAATGTGAGTCAGCAATTGCCGCGGCAGAGATTCGGTGAGAAGAAATTAAAGCGTTGTTCAGGAAGTCCCGAGGCGTGAGAAATTGCAATCAGAATTCCCAAACACTTACCTGTGCGAATGCCCATAATCGCTTGGATACAGAGTAAGTAGTCCCCGAAACTGATATCAGCTTCGAATTGGTAGCCCCAGTTTGCAACCCAATCCAGTACAGGTAAGCGCTACAATTGGCGTTCACGATGGCAGAGTGGATGAGTGAAGCCCAGCGCATTCCCTCACCTGCCCCTCCATTGCTGTACCACTTCGTCTGCCATGCACCATTGAGATCGGCATTCTCAGTCTGCCATACTCGCTTGACGGTGTTCAGAGGTGAATTCGGTCCACTGGTGTAAGCATGGGACGTTATGGTAGAGAGAAGTGACTCGACCCCAGCAGATTTGAGCTGGGAAGTCATGGTTCCTTGGTTGCCCCATCCTTCCGAGTCGCAGCAATTTATTCCGACAGAGGATAGATTCGCTGCTGCGAGAGTCGGAGACAGAACCTTGATGAATGATGCCGCTTGGGTCCCGGATGACAGCATTCCAGCGTAGCTAGGACTGTAAACCGTCAGACGAGGCTCCAGCGTCCCGTGGAAAGCTCGGTACTCACGCAAACTCTGGTTCATTCAGAAATCCAAGATGAGTGATATTGATGCCCTCGCTTTCATAGAACTTGATGTATTGGACAAGGTAGTTGGCGAATGCTTGTTTCCAATCACCACTTGAACACGTCTGCCCTGTAACTCCACACAGGTATCCACCATTGTTTTCGTTTCCATTTGTCTTCATGTATCCAGGAGCACTCCAGGCATTTGCATAGAATGTCCTGACTCCTCGAGCATATGCCTCCTTGGCAACAAAGACCTGCCCGCTATCCTTCCCATCCCAAACATATCTCGGACTGGCGTTCGGGCCTCCAGGATTCTTAGGTTGTATCGAGTTCATATGGTCGCTACTTGAGTCTGGAGAGGAGCCAATACCAATACGAAGAATCGTGGCTCCGGCACCGCTTGTTGCATTGAAGAGAATATCTAGAACTTCCCGCTGCTGCTGGGCTGGGAGGTTGACGATGACATTTGCTCTCTGGAACGCTTCAGCAAAACCAAACCCATCCATTGTCTGAAACTTCTTCGTCACATCGACGGTGATTGTTGCAGAAGCCTGCCGCCGGAAAACGTCTGGCCATCCAGCAACGAGTGGAACGATGGCAGTAACTGTTGAAACTCTTAGTAAACGCATTTTGTTTCCAGTACAATGCCAGATAGAGGAGCAGTTTCGTCTTGGTGACAGTGGTGGAGATGTAGCCTCAGGTGGGAGAACATCCTGGTGGGGCCATGAGGAAGTATAGCTGCTGATTTGATTAGTACACTTATTTAGCCATCTATCATCCGCATAATCGAGTACCGAACCGCTCCACGGCGGGCAGCTGGAGGTGTCGACTATCCAAGGAGGTATGAGGCTTGGCACCCAGGTTCTCCGCAGTGGCATGGGTCTTGGGTAATGCCCCACGCCTGGGTGAGGAACTCTACCCGTTTACATTAATATCCATATTGAACCAATCCTTCGTGAACACATTAGTATGAGAATGTACCAAAATGGTGTTACGGCTTGACGCCAGATCGCGCCAAACAATGATTATTGAAAAACTTACAAGCCAGTCTAGGGCACTCTGATCTTCCATCTGCAAGTTCGGAATGTACATGTCCAGTTCCTTGCCGGCATTGCTGATTGCTTCATTGATCTGGTCATCTGACATGGAAGAGAAGTTGAGAAGCTCCGACATCTCAAGTTGAGGGATATTCGGCTGATTTTGGTACGGATGGAGTGGCGGCTGCTGGACATGCTGAGGTAGAGGATACCCTGTCTGAACTTGGCTTTGGCCATATTCTGTGCTTGGAACGGATGTGCCGATCACTTCACGAAGGTGCCTACCGTAAAGCGCAGCGGTTCCATTTCGATGAGGTGGGTTCGAGCCAAGCCTTTCCAGAACATCTGCAGATTCCTCGATGAGTCTGCGGATGCTGGGTGCTAAGCTCATGCTACCTGTTGTACCGGTAGTACTGAGATAAAACGCAAAACATGCAGCAAAGGAGATCATGATTGAAGTATTGTTCGGCATCGATTTGAGACGGTTCTCGCCCTGGACGGCAGCACGAAGCACATTCAGGGCTGACGAAAGTCCTGCTGCTCGGAGGAAGCGTTTTACTTCTACTGGCGCTGTAGGATGGTTGATGACGCTGCTGTAGATCGATAGCCGGCCATGAGTTACTAATATTTCGACGTACGGTGGGATCGAGTTGTCTAGATCATCAGCTAGTGCCAATATGTGGGGTGGCGAGAATACCTTTCATTCCGCCAATGGCAAATGCCCATGTTGCGTACCAATTGTTGAAGAATCCATCGATCATTCCCTGGAGTCTATCTTGGTGAGTGGAAGCGACAACATAGTTCAGGGGAAATCAACGTACGAGTGAGCGATCGAAATCCCACTGACTCTGTCACTGTCGCAAGTTTTTTTGACCTCGGATATCAGGGTTGACTGCCATGTGTTAGTTCTCCGCATGTCACGACTCGAGCATGCGACTTACAAGATCCCTTCGAAGGACAGTAGATGAGATTATTGACCCGTCCCAGATATCTGCAATCGTAGATTTGTGCCAATTATCACAGCGCTCGATAATGGTGGTAACGGGCACCGTAAAACTCCGGCCTCGAGCCAAACAGACCCCACGATCGAGAACGAACAATGCAAGCCAAGTCCTCTCACGACGACGCAAAAGTCTTTTTCCATAATCGGATTTTGGGTCCACTTCAGGAAATCCGTCAAGTTCTAGTGCTTTCTTGGCTGTTATGCAGTCTGAGGAAGCTCTGCCTTCATGTATGCCAGCCAGGGAGTCACTAGGAGATGGGACAATAAGCTTATTTAGTGAAATATCCATGGCAATAGTAAGAGCGGACGCCATGTATGCGCAGGTGCCGTCGTCTGACCAGTGCTCACCTGGGGCCATCCAAGGGATGTTTACCATGAATCCCAGGACAATCTCGGGGGACCGATTCCGCTTCGTCATAAGATTGCGTGCCAGAAGCTTGCAATGTCCTGAAAGTCTTCTGGACAATGCAGCTGCCGTCGGTATGAAGAGGGCGGATGCTGCCATTATCGAAGTAAACAAAAATGCCGACTGTTTGCGGACGAACTGCGGGGTGTGAAGAAGCGGATCCAGGCCCCACCTGGTATGTGACAGGTTGTCATAGAAGCTGGAAATGTTAACGAACATCGCCACGTAAGAGGAAATGAACTAGACTCACTAGGAGAAGAGAATGGCCGCTTCTTCCTCTGTGACAAGCCCCAACTCTATGGGATCGATATCCTCTCCAACATCCAAACTCGGACGGAATGGGCCGAAGAAATCTCGTAGCTGTTGATCTCCAACGGCCCCAGGGAATCGTGGTGGGCTAAGATATGATGTCTGCTTGTTTGGAGCCGAGAGATCCGAGGCTCGCGCGAGTAGTTGTAGTGGGTTCTCGGCATCGTCCACAGAGAAGTTGTCGTCTGAACTTTTGGTCTCAACAACGGATTGTCTGAACGGGTTGTTTGGTAGCCCTGATCGCTGACCAAATCCGTCCAATGTCCTCAGAGGAGGTTGAGCACTTGGAGACATCTGGGCATGACTATCTGGTAGCGTTGGGATGCTTGAAGCTGTCGCTGGAAGCAGACCCTGGGCTTCACTTAGAAGTGCCTGAAGATGCTGCGTGTTCTCATCCTCTTCCGGACCTTGAGTGCGGGATCTCTTGATGGCCTGCTCGATACGATAGACTGCTTTTTCGAGTCCATCCCTCTTACTGTATTGTCTGTTAGCGAAACGAAGGACATCTCAAATTTGAACGGCGAGTACTTTTTGATGCCCTTCTTTCTTCCGACCCGGTAGTCCGGAACAATGCACTCTGCCCCTGTCTGCGCACATTTCTTGCACCGGATGTCCTCAGCGACATTTCGAAGGCAGCGAGTCTTGCTCTTCCTGCAGTTCAAGCATGCCGCTTGTTTCTGAGACGCCGATCCATCCTTCTCAGCAGTCGAACTGCTCGGTGACCTCAATGACCTGTCTTCCATTTCGAGGATCCTGGATAACTGGGATCAATCATCTCGAAGTACATGTCATGAACGGAGCAGAGAACACCATATTGAATGGGAGGGAGGTCGAGAGGGTTCGGCGGGATGGTGGCAGTCCTGCAGGACCTGAGCGAGATGGGAATGAAGTGCAGTGAAGATATGCTTCTCACGTGATGACATTGAAATGGGCTCGGACCTCGGAATCGGATACGTACGAGGTTCACTTTTAACTTCAACACATGGCTTTCTTCCATTCTTTACTTTACATCATTCGAACTATTTATGAGGCACTTGAAAATTACTCAGTATTTGATTGGATTCTGTAATCGGATTCAAAGTCATGAACCAATTGCTGCGTCATCGATCTCACAGGGGCGCGAGTGATAACCATCCTCACACCCAGTGCCAGACTCTAAAGCTCCAGCGCCTTCCGGATTATCTAAATCTTTTCCAAGTCCTCGTTTCCCTCCCTCGATGCTATCTCCTTCTCTACCATGTCCAGTCGCCTGTTCACAGAGTTTTCGATGCAACCAAACGCTGCAATTGTTCCATGAAGAGGAACATGAGGACTGTGTTCGGCCTGTTCCTCATCAGCTTTGGCTTGTTGTCTTGCCGGGTGCAACTTACGCAAGTCTCAACCATGCTGGTGTCCACCCTTTCATCAAGAAAGAAGGCCCTTCGGTTTTTAGAGACTCCCTGACGATTCGTACAAGCCCCTGAGTGTTATCAGTACTTTCCTTGGTAAGTTCTACGTACCCAACATACTGGGGATTTTCCTTCCGCGGATGCAGCGCTCTGCATCCTACTCTTCAGCACATCTGCGGGAGCACAAACAGTCGTCGCAACCGTTCCGGCAACCAACGATGCTGCGATGTGGACAGGAACTCCGTCTGAGAATGGCATCAGTTTGTTTGCAAGTAGTTGGCGTTTCGCTGATGTGTATCTGCGACAAGGTCAGCTGTGAACGTTCGTCGCGGGATAGTGATCAGCTTACACTGCAATCTGCGATACATCTTTATATGTTAGCTCTCGCTCTTTACTGCGGGATTCTACTCACTCATCAAGATGCTCCTAACGATATTCGGTCCCAAGCCCTTCGTGAATGCACCGATTCCTTCCTCTCGTGCGATTCTGATCAGTCCGCTCACAGCATTTGAGTACAGATACCGCTGACTTGGAGCTTTTACTCCGTCCGCACACATACGGACCAGCACAACCTGCTGTCTGTCAGTATCTGTATAACGGTCCTCGAGTGGTTTCTTTGTACTTCTGTAGGATTTCCAAGCATTCCAGCAAGTCCTCCAGCGACTCCAGCACATGCGATTGTGGACCCCGTATTCAACTTCTTCTCAGATCTCTGCTGGACCTGCCGAGCAAGGACATCATACAAAGCAAATCGGGCAGTTGAATAAGTTGTTTGTCGAAGGATTGACGCAGAGAGACCAGACCAAAGGGACTGAACTCCTGTTACTGTCAGCTGATTCCTCATGGTGGGGTCTTGGACTTACCATCTCGGATTGCAAAAGTCTGGAGAGCTTTTAACATTGGCTGCTTCGACGACAGAACCTGCATACAACTTGCCAAATTAAGTCTGTCCCATGTAAATCACGGGTTGCTCACTATTTGGTTCTGTCAAGAGGGTGTGCTGCCAAGCATTAGATGCCTACACAAGTACCAAAAGTTATTGATGACATACTGAAACAAGCTGCCATCGATGCAGACGCCCCTCTATGAACATCAGTATCATATATCGTAAATCTCCTTCTATCTTAACATCACTCACCCAAGCCACAACGGTTGCTGAGCCTTCGCCATATTGAAATTGGTCACATGTATTTTGGCATTCTGGAAATCAGGCAAGACAACACACATGGCCCTGCTTCCCCAAATACTCTCTATATCTTCGGCATCAAAATATCGGCATCAGATATACTGCCGCTTGGGCCGGAGCTTGGATGAGAGCCAGGATGGTAATTTCACGTGCCAGCATTTTCAGCGGCAAATGTATGACCCGGGCAAAGCCAAGATTCCGTCCCTCCCGAGGTCTAAGTCCGTTTTAGCTTCGCAAATAAAACAATGGCCGATGTTTTGAGCTCCGGGAGAATGAATGCTTGACGTTGATCGTCATCATATTCTTATCCTCCAACTCGAACTACATGTCTGCATTTCCTTTCGCTGTTGACAGTTGATTTCTGACATCGATTCGTACAAATGGCTACCAAAAGAATTGCATCTGTTTGCCTGGCGACATCCACTCGCAGTGCCATCCTCAGAACAGCTCGGACCAACCCCACCCCAAGATTCCAGATCCCACGACAGCTTCACACAACATCGATACGCTATGAGCAGAAAGCGAACACCAGCGCGAAGCGAGATCCGGCGCCAAAGGTCGTACGAGGGGGATCGAAAGTGTACAAGAATGCGGACGAAGCAGTGGCAGATTTGAAAAGCGGGTCAATTGTGTTGAGCGCTGGATTTGGTCTTTGCGGAACAGCTGGTGAGCAATTGTCCTCTCGTAGGGTTCAACATGTGCTAAGCCACCACCAGAAACAATAATCGCAGCAATTGAAAAGAGAGGGAAGAATGGTCTGGGTGGTCTCACAGCAGTATCAAACAATGCCGGATCAGGGAGTGGGGGAGGTCTGTCGCCCCTGGTCGAATCCGGGCAGATTGAAAGATTGATCTTGTCGTTTCTCGGCGCAAACAAAACTTTGGAGAAGAAGTACCTATCTGGAGAGATTGCAATTGAGTTATGCCCACAAGGAACAATTGCAGAAAGAATACGAGCTGGAGGTGCTGGCATTCCGGCGTTTTACACCCCTACCGGAGTTAGTAAGTATACTCGATCTCGATGACAATCATGTACTTATTGAAGCAGACACTCTACTACAATCCGGAGACATCCCAGTAAGGCTCGGACCCGTCGACAAAGCCACAGGGAAGACAACAATTCTGGAAGCCGGCAAACCGAGAGAAACGAGGATATTCGATGGCAAGATCTACAACATGGAAAATGCGATCAAAGGGGACGTCGCGATTCTGCGAGCGTACAAAGTCGACGAGGCAGGAAACTGCCAATTCCGGTATACCACAAAGACATTTGGACAGATCATGGCAAAGGCGGCCAAGATCACTATCGTCGAAGCGGAAAACATCGTTCCGGTTGGAGAAATCCACCCGGATAATGTTCATATACCTGGAATATACGTCGATCGAATCGTACCTGCGACGGTAAAAAAGACAGTTGAGATCAAGAAGTTGAAGGAAATCGGGGGCAAGGGAGAGGGAAAGAAATCCGATTCCCAGCTGCGAAGAGAGAGGATCGCAAAGAGGACTTCCAAGGAATTGAAGCATGGATATTATGTCAACCTCGGTGTTGGTAAGTATTGGTTCTGATCTCTTTGACTTCAGGACTGACAGAAGTAGGAATGCCGACACTAGCACCATCGTATTTGTCTCCTGAAACAAAGGTCTGGATTCAGTCAGAGAATGGACTTCTCGGAATGGTGAGTTAGCTGTGCTCTATTCATGAACTCGGGCTAACGCAGCGCAGGGACCATACCCCACAGAAGAGGAGATTGATGCGTGAGTACCTATCTTCAAAATATCAATAATCATTACTGACAGTAACAGCGATGTAATAAACGCTGGCAAGGAAACCGTGACCCTCGTGCCAGGGGCCTCCACATTCGACTCAGCCGAATCGTTCGCCATGATCAGAGGCGGCCACATCGACGTCTCTGTTCTCGGTGCCCTTGAGGTTTCTGCGAACGGAGATCTTGCAAACTTCATGATCCCAGGCAAAGTCTTCAAGGGCATGGGAGGAGCGATGGATCTGGTTGGAAACCCGGATCAGACCAAGATTGTGGTTGCGACAGACCATGTTGCCAAGGATGGAAGCCCAAAGATTGTGGAGACTTGCGCACTGCCTTTGACAGGAGCGAAGGTCGTTAGTACCATCATTACGGATCTGGTGAGTCGACTTTTCATTTAGGAAGACCAAGGCTAATTTTTGTAGTGTGTATTTGAAGTGGACAGAGTCAAGGGTGGCTTGACGCTCACTGAATTGGCACCAGGAGTCGATGTAGAAGAAGTGAGGAGCAAAACTGGAGCGAAGTTCAAGGTTGCAGATGACGTAAAGTCAATGGAATAGAGATGTTGCTGTATATATATAGAAACATTTGTACAAACCTGGTGTCAAGATACCCTTCGATGACATGGATTAGGCTCCTCTCAGTATCTCATATATACATATTTTCTTCATTCACGCATATGTGCATCAAAATTATATCTACAGCTTCGACTTCACCATGCCCGGGGCAAACGAAGTACCCTTGCCCTCTCCCAATGCCTCTACAACAGCATCTACTGCTCCAAGAAGCCAAATATTCCCTTCATCAGTAGCCAACCACTCCCCGCCCTCAACTGCAAATTCTCCTTTTGCCTTGAAACTCTCATCCTCGAACGCTTTCCTTAGCCCAAAAACATGACTAGTGACCTGTGGTCCAACACCAGTCTGCGCTCTCAAACACGCCACAGCAACGATACTCGTGAGGACTCTTCCGACCTTGGCTCCAGATTCATGACCCAGGGCTGGCGGATCCGCGAACAGAGCGCCGTACTCGTGGTTCAGGATGAATACTGGAAGGTCAGGATGTGATTCTGCGAGCTTGGCGTAAAGCTTCTCGTCGAATGGTTTGTATATGGATTCCCAGAGGGAGTTTCCTCGCGTGATGATGTCGTTGATGTTGGATTGTGATGCAGTTCTATGGGAATTAGCATTTGGCGCCTGGAGCGAGAGGAGAATCACCTACCTCGTAGGTTTCGTGGAGAGCGATGATACAATTTCACTTGGTAAGCTGGCTCTGAAAGCACCCAGGCAGTTGATTGTTCTCGGGACCTGTCACGTGTTAATATCGAGCCATTGGGCAGTTTGTGAAGGAGACTCACTCCATTGAAGCCAATGCACTTCAAGCCGACCTCTCTCATCAATTCCGCTGTCTCTACGGATTGCTTCTTGTCTCTCGATCTGTCGGTTGCGAGATTGTACAATTCCGTCAGGGATTCAGGCGAGTTCATCGTCATGGTCGCGGCAGTCTACAGAGGTCAGCGTAGCCTGTTTTTCTCCCCAAGGCCTACTTACAGATAATGTGAGCCATGCTGGCGTTCCCACGTTCTTTTCCGAAGCTTCTTGTCTTAATCTTTCGTAAACTGATCGAACTCGAGGTGTGGCTGGAAGTGTATTCGGTCGAGCGAATGATGCTCCGATCAGCGCTTTGAGTGATGACGAAAGTTTCGACATTGCGACAATCTCGTCTGAATTTGTTTATCTTTCAAATCCAAGGGCAAACAATGCAATTGAGTGCGGATACGTTGTTTCGATCGATAGGACTGTCTTCTTCTTCCTGGCAATTCGTCGCCGTCACTGCTGTTCGGAACGAGCGTGTCGGCAGTAAATGGCAACAAGATTTCCGCCAAAAGAATGCCCGGAATTGTGGATCCTTCGGCCAAGCTGTTCTGAAAAAATGGCCGAGAAATTGAACGGTCAACGATAGTGGTTGCAACAGGATACAGGCCCCTGCAAGTACCATGATAGCGCTGACACTCCAGCGCATTTTAGTGGACATCACTGGACGGATTGCCCCCTCCTTTCCCCTCGTTACACCCCCTCTTTGGGGAACCTTGCACTGCAGGGAAGCTGTGATCAAGCTCGCGGAGAGCTAGAACGCCACTACAAAAGTAGGCTTGCCCAGATTTTCCCCAGAAGCTTATTTTCTTTTCTTTCATCTTGTGTGGAGGGCTTTTCTTGTCTTCCAAGCAATACACCAAGCCAATTTCTTGGAGCTTTTGAAGTGTTCGAAAAGATGGCAATGCAGGGCCTGAACCGAAAGGAGGACGAGAAAGACGAGATGGCTTATCAGGATGAAAACATCGACGTAGCTAAGCAGCCTGTTCAACATGCTCAAGTTCCAGTCGATTCCGCCATGACCAGAAGAATATTATTGAAGCTGGATGTCAGGTAACTATTTGCCCTCACACTTTTGTTGTTCCCTCGCTAATCTTCACAGAATCCTGCCAGTCCTCGCCCTCCTTTTCCTTTGCTCGTTTCTCGATCGTACCAATGTCGGAAACGCCAAAACATACAAACTAGAAGCAAATCTTGGGATGACGGATCATCAATATGACACTGGTCTTGCAGTATTCTATGCCACATATATTGCTAGGTATTTCCCCGCCGTTACACCCCGCTCGCTATTCATGACAAGCTCCGGACTCCTGGTGTGATTCGCAAACGTTAACAGCCTTCAAGCGAAATCCCAAGTAACCTTGTCCTCAAGAAGGTTTCGCCCAGAGTTTGGTTGCCCGCCCTGACAGCGATGTGGGGGATCGTCACGATGTGTTTGGGCTTCGTCAAGAATTACCATGAGTTCGTGGCTGTGAGAGCTATTTTGGGTATCTGCGAAGGTGGACTTTTGCCGGGCATGGTAGGTTTCGAATTCCATATCCAAAAGGGAAAAATTTCAAGCTAAGGTTGTAAGGTCTTGTATCTGTCGGGGATGTATACCAGAGGAGAAATGGCTCTCAGACTTGGTCTCTTCTACACAGCTGCTTCACTGAGTGGTGCCTTCGGAGGTAAAGTTCTCAGCATGCTGGGGGATATTGGAATCGTTCTGACAATCTGGACAGGTCTCCTTGCACGCGGACTTACGGCAATCGGTCAACGAGGAGGACTACATAGTTGGAGTTGGATCTTCATCATTGAAGGGCTTCTTGTAAGTTGACAAAAGTACTACATGTGCTGCGAGACTGACAAAGGTAGACTGTGGTTGTTGGCATTCTGTCGTACTTCATCCTTCCCAACAATGTTGAGACGGCTTCATTTCTGAAAGACGACGAACGAATCTTCGCGAGTGCAAGGTTACACCAAGACTTGCCATCTCGTCTATCCCAGGATGGAAGGTTCGTGACCACTCACTTCCTCTCTTTGACATATTGTTGATAAACTAGCGAACACGAGCATGAAAAATTCCAATGGTCCGAAGTGCGTCGAGGAATCCTCAGCATTTCGACTTGGCTCAGCGCACTCGCCTATTTTGGCATCCTCGCAGGTCTCTATTCGTTCGGTCTCTTCCTCCCCACCATCATCGTCGAGCTCGGATACACAGCCAACGAGGCTCAACTCTGGTCCGTGATTCCCTATGCAGTTGCATCTGTCGTAACAGTCATCATCGCCATCGTTTCCGACCGAATGAAACTTCGTGGGACGATCATGCTGTTTGTTTTAATACCCGCCATCATCGGATACGCAGTCATTGCGAACATCAGCGCTGCACATCCCAAAGTCAAGTACGGCATGACCTTTATGATGGCAACTGGAATGTATGCAAGTGTTCCCTGTGTACTTGTCTGGAATTCCAACAATAGCGCGGGCCATTACAAGAGGGCAACCACGACTGCTTTGCAATTGATGATTGCGAACAGTGGTGGGTTTGTCGCAACCTTTATTTACCCTAGCAAAGATAAGCCGCAGTTCCACAAGGGTCATACAGTGGTACTTGCATTGCTGGTAGCTGCTTGGTTCTTGTAAGTCCCAATAGCAGGAAGTGACATAAATCGAAGCTAACGTTCACAGGGTGCTATTCAATGTGCTGTATTGCCGTAAGGTTAACCGGGATAAACGGGCAGGGAAGTACGATAAGTACATTGGATATGGGGATGATCGAGACCCAGATTTCCTTATGGTCCTTTGACGAGAGGAGGTTTCCCAAATATCAACCTGTTTCCTATTCCATTTCTGCAGAATATTGAGAGGATCCAGAGGACTGGATTTCATTTGCCGTCCACTTGAGTAGAAAGAGAAGTATGAGATACTCGCCAACCTTTCAATGCTAAAGAATGATTCGATTGCATCATGGCAACCCTTTTTATCGTTTGTTCTCTTTGCGACAGTGAAATCATTTACTATTCGAAGCTCGCTTGTCAACATGACATGACTAGACACATTCACATGCCCCTGTCTTTAAACCCGGTGCTACCATTTCGAGTCAACCTTTGATTATGGTCTTTTTAAAATATCCGATTACTGAAATGGCAAGCGGTCCAAATTCCGAAGACCGACTCGCGGGCATAAAGAATTGCCGAAAAAGCTGGGCTGCAGACTGGGCATCAGACTGGGCAAGCCACGCCGTTCAAGGGTCCTGGCTTCAACACCATGACTTTGTGCTTCTAGATGCAAATCGTGGAATTTCCATAGAAGCCCAGGTTGGAAAAATTTGCTTTCCATAGCAACCAATGTGGCAGATATCCGTTCAGATGATCGATAGAGTAATTTACCTGAGCACTGTATGTTCGTCAAAGTGACTTTCGTATGACCACTAAAGTCACATATATCACAAGAGATATGCTCTCGCTCACAGAAAAGCAATACTCGGTGAAATATATGCCTGTCTCCCAAGCAAAGGCTTGCATGAAATCGTAGTCGTGATGGCTTGGCGACTTGGTTCCCCGCTCGTCCACCAGGTCCCCCGCCAAACATTATTTCCTCGTCTCCCCACGGGACCCCATGGGGTCAAGAGAGCAGATCTCACATAAAAAGAGATGCTCCCATCACTTCTGAGATCATCGTTGAAGCCATCAAATCACTTCATTCAGACCAACATTGAAAGGCTTCCAACATGACAGACACAAAAATTTCCCCCGACCCGTCCAAGATGAAGATCGAGCAAGTAGAACAACAGCCTGTCTTCGAAGACCTCAAAGCAGGAACAAATAGAGACTATGCCGGCGCAGCAGCAAAGACCGATCCCGCCGAGATCAAGCTCGTCCGCAAGCTAGACTCGAGAATCCTGCCCACGCTCTTCGTAATGTATTTCCTCAATTACGTCGACAGTAAGTCCTCACCACCTCACTCGTCTAATCTAAGCAAGTCAACAAGCTGACATACGTATCTACCAAAGGAAACGCAATCGCCCAAGCCCGCCTCAACGGCCTCGAAGCAGACCTCAACATGGACCCCAAATCCAGCCAGTTCAACACTACCGTCTCCATCCTCTTCGTCGGCTACGTTCTCATGCAGGTCCCCAGCAACATGCTCATCACCAAACTCCGCCCCTCGCTCTACATGAGCGCCTGGATGGCCGTCTGGGCCGTCGTATCAGCCTGCACTGCGCTCGTGCAGAACTATGCTGGCCTAGTCGTCTGTAGATTTCTCTTGGGCATCACGGAAGCCCCGTTTTATCCCGGCGCTACGTATATGCTTTCGATTTTCTATACCAGGAAGGAGATTGCGAGTCGCATCGCTTGTTTGTATCTTGCGCAGATTACAGCGACGGGGTTCTCGTCACTGATTGCGGCGGGTGTCTTTGAGGGGTTGGATGGTGTGAGGGGTCTTGCTGGGTGGCGATGGTGATTTTGTCCCTTAATGTTCTGGAAAGTCGTATCTGACTGTGACAGGCTTTTCCTCCTCGAAGGTGTGATTACCTTCGCCGTTGCCCTCGCTGGCTTCGTCCTCCTACCTGATACGCCTAGCACCACTCGCTGGCTCACCGAAGAAGAAAGAGAACTTGCTCACGGACGGATGGTTCGCGATAATATCAACCACAGCGATAAGATTGTGCCTGCTATGGAGGGCTTGAAGCAAGCTTGTAAGGACTACAAGACTTGGATCTTTGTCCTGATGCAGTGCTTCCATCTGTCCGCTTGCTCGTTCAATAGCTTCTTTCCAACGTAAGCTCTCCCCAAATATTCCATGACAGTGTCACGAGCTAAGTCCTTCACAGCGTCGTCAAGACTCTCGGCTTCACCACGACCATCACCCTAGTCATGACCTGTCCTCCATTCCTTCTCGCAGGCGCAGGTGGTCTCGCAATGGGTTGGTCCTCTGGTAAACTCCACGAGAGAACCTGGCACGTCACAGCAGGTCTCGCATTGTCCATCGTTGGATTTGCCGTCGCAGCCGGAACGATGAATACTGCTGGTCGATATGTAGCTTGCTTCATCTTCCCGCTTGGAGCTTACTCTGTCAACTCTGTCATTATCGGGTGGGCTTCTTCAACACTGGCTCAGACGAAGGAGAAGAAAGCTGTAAGTGCTGGATTTACTGGTGGTCTTGGTGTACAGATAGTTGACTGATCCATACAGGTTGTTCTCGCAATGACGAATGTGGGAGGTCAGATTGGGTATATCTATGGTGCGTATCTGTGGCCTGGAAGTGATTCCCCGAGATATATCACCGGCTTCAGTGCGTCGGCTGCCTTTGCACTTGGTTCGATTGCTTGTGCTTGGTGGATGAAATTCTGTTTGAAGCGGGAGAACAGGAAGATCATGTCTTCGGCTGTGGATGAAGGTATCAACCTGTATGCCTATTGATAGGGTCAAGGCAAATGTGTTCTTGTAGAAGGGAGGACTTACACGTTCACACAAGATAGTACCGGAAGGAGAGGTTCATAAGATTCATTTCATTTCGCGCTACCACGTCTTTGGTATCTTCTACATTACTCCATCACGTCCACATTCACTCATACGGCATCGGCCTCAAGCTCCCAATCATCAGCAGCCTCCTCAAGTGCTTTCTTCTTCTCATTCTCCTTCATCCTCTTGGTACCAAGTACCGTAAAACTGCTTTTGGCACCAACAGTAGGTTGGGGAACACTTCTCGTAGCCGCTCCACCCTTTGCGACCTGACTCCATCCTCCACTCGCCTTATTCTCATCCTCTCGTCTCACGACATTGAGGCTGCTATCCACCGCGCAGAGAGTCGTTAATGAAGCCAGACCTAGCGAAGACACCTTCTTGCTGACTGAAGCCTTGATGGCTGCCAGTTCTTTGTCGATCTTGACAAGCCAGGAAGTGGAGGTCAAAGCTTTGAGCACGACGTCCCCGGATGGAAGGAAAGATATCTCAAAGTCAATACCAGCCGTAGCGAATTCGGGTTTCAGATCAGCATAGAGCTCATCAATAGTGATTCCAAACTTGGGATTGCAGAGAAGGAATGCGTTCCATGGCTCCGCGCTCGTGACAAGTGGCTTGGAGACGCTGGCTTCTGCGACGGGAGCTGCGCGAATCTTGACACACTGGCTCAAAGTTTTCATAGGACTTGAGACGAATCTTGGAGTCTTGAATATGCAGACGTGACGATGTGGTTCTGGATCCTGACTCTCGCTGTCAAGACCGAAATCCTCGGCAAGAGCGTGAATGAATGCTCGTTGATGAGGTTGCATGGGCTTGAAGCGGAGGCGCTTTTCTGTATCATCTGCCGCGAAGACTCGAAATTCTCGTTCATATTGCTGGCCGAACTTCTGATGATCTGCGAAGAAGGAGAGGGTCGTCGTAGAGTATGGAATGTGGTCATCAGTGTGAGTTGCGGGGTCGATATTGAGAGCTGCTGCAAGCTTGGCGTTACGTTGCAGTCTCAAACATTCCTCATTGCAGTCCAAAGTCTTCTTAGAGTTGCCAGGGGAAGATTTCGAGGCTAGGCATTTGATAGCCTGCTTCTGGTTCTGACATTCGCAGGTGATGAACGTCTTCGCTTGACACGGCGTCACTTCCTTGCACGGGTAAGGAGCGTGGCATGGATCCAAACAAGTATGCTCGCAGACTGTCTTTTGTCGACCACACGCTTGAGTGCATGGAGAAGTAGCATCTTCGCATTGGCCGGCGCGATGACACATCTTCTGACAGAAGTGATTGCCGCATCGGAGTTTCTTGTTGCAGGGCAGACCACATCGAACCTCGGTGAACCAACAAGGTTGATTCTTCAGTGTCTTCTTTCCACATATGCAAGGCTTCTCAACCAAGAATGGACATTTCGGACACTCTTCAATATCTTCATGGCACTGATGCTTCACTTGAGGATGGCCGCAGGTTCGTTGCCGGGTACAGTCGAATCTGCAATCGGGAGGCTTTGTACCGCATGGCTGAGGTGGTTGCAGAACAGTCCGACCACAAGCGCAGCTAATATCCTCAAAGACGGCTTCGAGGCAGCTGGAACAAGGTCCCTTGTGACAAAGAGAAGCACAGGTATGGTTGCCGCATTTCAGTGGCCGACCACAAACTTTCAAGCAGATGTGTTCCGGTTCGAACTCCTCTCCATTGGCCTGTGCATTCAGCGCTCGATGCTTCCGCTTCGAAGCTTGTCGTTCACTAGCCTTCTTCTCGCCGGGGCAGCATCTCTCACCACATTCGTGACGACCGCAATTGAGGGTGGAGCGGCACATTCGAGGGCATTGAGGTGGCTCATCGAGCCCTTGATGACAAACCGAGTTCGAGGTTGTCCTACCACAGCGGCAGGTGATCTGGACCGTTTGAAGACAGGGCCGACAACTTCCACCATGGCATTTCTGCTCGCATAGATGACCGCAGGCAAGTAACTTTTGGCATTTCTCCTGGCAGTGTGGTACCGGTGCTGAGCAATCCATGCGAGGCTCAGAGAGCAGAGCGTCGATTGGCGTCTTGCCACATGGACAATGCGAAACAACATCCGGCGATAGCGGGCAGTGAGCTGACTCTTGCTCTTGGACATGGCAGGGCTGTTCACAGAAATGATTTGGGTTTCCACAATCGAAAGGCTTTCGGCACTCCGCTCCGCAATTGAAAGATCCCATCCAAGTCTCGTCCTTGGATTGGCTTTCCAGCTCGTCCTCTCGTTCCGAGCACTTCAATGTCTTCTGTTCCCGCCCACAGTAACATCGAGACTCAACTTCCACATCACAGCTCCCGCATAGACCTTCGTGACACTCTCGAGCGCAAGTATGGTCTCCACAAGGCAGATCCTCTCCGCAGATCTGCCCGCACGTCCAACCATGCTCGTAATTGGTTTCAATACATCTCCTAGAGCTTGTTTCCTTGCCGCAGAAGCAAGACATCGAGGGGCCCATATGTCCGCATGGTGGGCAAGGGCCAGCATGGCAGATCAACTCGCAAGGATGTGGACAGCTACCAGCTCTCTTCTTCGAGCATGATTGTCCACAAGAATGTGGTGGTAATCCTGCGATAGAACGAGGCTCAATTTCCTTCTCACACCAACAAGAGTAGTTATTCGGCAGATCTGATTTGGGCAGATTACATCCGGGACAACGCCATTGTCTTGGTGGGGGCAGTTCTCCATTCTCCACAGCACGTTGTTGGTGAGTTGAAACCTCATTCTTGGACCATCTCTTCACACATGACAAATGTAGAACCGACCAACATGTTCTGCAACTCCAGACTTTTGAATTCGGCAACACCTCGTTCGTGCAGATCACGCACTCGTACTGTCCGTTTGTAATATCCTCATGCGTTCTTGTGGCGATATCGGGGGCTTGGGATTTCGACATTCGGCGGCGGGGTGGGTTTCGTGCCTGAGAAATTCGAGCTCGTGGTGCAACTAGCTGTCCTGGTATGAATTCGGGGGCGTCTCCTGCTAGGGATCCTTCGCTGGGTGTTGCTGCCGTCAATTGCCCTCCAAATGCTCTTTGTCCATTGACCAACAGTTGACCGCCACCTCTCCCTCTGCCTCTATATCCACCACGTCTGCCATTTCCTCTGGAAGGTGTAGGCGTCTGTTGTGATTCGGGAGCTACTGAAGCAGGGCGTAATGCCAATGAGGCGTTTGGAGCTTGTGCTGTGTTTCCAAGAGCTCCTCCTCCTCGACCTCTTCTCGGGCCTCGACGTTGACGAGGTCTACCTGTCCCAGAAGCTGTAGCTGCTGGGGGCTCAGCAGCAGACATGATTGTGGTTTGAGGAACTTCGATGATTGTCTGTGAGGCCGTCGTGTTGGTGTGTATGGTTTGGCCAGCAAGTGGCGGGGTGCTTTCTGGGAAAGTGGTCAACACGACTCGAAATTTTCTCGATTCCTTTTAGAATTCCTGTTGTGCTGCAAATGCGCCTTCAAAATATGACGTCTTCAAACAATAAAGAAATTCCCAAACGCAAGTCGTCAATGGTCGTTAAAGTAAAGGGAATGTTTTGTTGCGGAATCGAAGAGACGAGGCTGAGCTTAAGTGGCGACGAGTGCTCTAGAAAAATAATCTAAGCTAAGCTCTTTCGGACTCAAGCGAGAGTTCCACTGAAGAGTCACAATTGAGTCACTACAATTTGATGCACATATCCGACGGCATAATGGCTGTGCAAATGCGAGGACATGCATATGAGCTGAACGGGAGATTTATACTAGAGTTTGTTATACAATATTGTGCTATGTGAAGTGTACAGGCATGATCGGATGTGGAAATCAGCCTTGGTTCGCGAGGCTGCGGGAGATCTACGAACGTCAAGACAGGGTGGCGGGATGAGTGATAATGACGACGATGCCAGAATGCTTCCTGAGAAAGAAACACAAGAAATTAGTCCGGCTTGAACATGCATTATTATAATAGGGAGCCCATTTGCCATGAGAAAGTATGCAAAGATACATACCTTGGGAAAAGTTATCTTTGCTACAAGTTCTTTTCTCACGCTATCTCAGTTTACCCCCTGTCTCTGCGTACCTATCGGCCGGGTAGGCATCGAACATTGGGACAATACAATTAAACCGTAAAGCGAAACTGTACAATCGTGTCTACAAGGAGAGATGGAGTTGGAGGAAGAAGGCCATCGGTTGCCTTTTCTCCGAACAGTATCATATGTTTCAAAGCGATGTTGCTTTTTTTCTTCAGCAGTTTCTGTATCTTCCGTGTTACAGGGTCCTAACAGGCTAGTTGGAGGGGTAGCAGCTTCCAACTCAAGATGCCCTCCACGGTCAACTCAAAAAGAACATTCTAACCTCGAATTACTTTCTTATTGCTGTAGGATTATTTGTTTACATCCCGCCGTGCCCACTCCCTTGGGCATTGATGATTCTGCTGACAACAAGCTCTTTATCTGTAACGATCCCGAGTCCGCTTATGGTAAACACAACCCCCTATATTGGGAAGCTATTGATTTTGGCGACGCGCATGAACTATTCTTTTACCGAATATCCACTCTGCACCTCACTTTACCACTTTCATGCAACCCACGACCTCCCGTTCCTGATTCTCTGCGATTGCGTTGCTCCAAGGCATAGCATAAGC
This sequence comes from Cadophora luteo-olivacea, assembly GCA_026120085.1. NCBI lineage: Eukaryota > Fungi > Ascomycota > Leotiomycetes > Helotiales > Ploettnerulaceae > Cadophora > Cadophora luteo-olivacea. Next base: position 25,515 of record JALRMC010000107.1, read on the forward strand.
TTCTCTTCGTTCCAATGGGCGAACGCGATTGAGACCAGTCTACGAATAGCAGCAAGCCTGAGCCGGTTGGGGCCACGAGACAAGCAACAAGCAAAGCAACAGGCAGCCGAATTCGAAACACCACCTTCTTTATCCTCCACCTCCTTCACCGCATCGCCATGTCTTCTCAAGAAAACTCGGGCAGCTACCTACAACAGGCGTCTGGAGTTGCAGGTAGTGTTTATAGCTACATGCGTCTTCCGGTCCTGGTGTCTTCGGTATTTGAATGCTCCTGATGTTGTCGACCATGTCGTACTTACATTGGCCCCAGGGCATCGCTGCTGCGCTCAGCTCCTTGTTGTATTTCAAGCAGAAGTGCGTTTTGATTTCCCCTTGCTGCCATTATTATCGCATGTTAACAGATACAGAGCTCTTATCTACCCCTCCCACGTTCCGAACGATGCTCGAACAGAAGTCCCCCGACCATCACAGTTCGGCATTACCGACTTCGAAGATCTGATGATACCTACACCGGACGGCGAGAACCTCTCCGCATTTTACATTCGACCCCCAAAGACTGGTATGCGCAAAGGAGTCACGGTGTTGATGTTCCACGGCAATGCGGGCAATATCGGGCACAGAGTACCTATCGCTCGCATGTTCGTACACAGAATGGGATGCAGCGTCTTGATGCTAGAGTACAGAGGCTATGGTCTATCTACTGGATCTCCGGACGAGGCCGGACTCATGATCGATGCGCAAACAGCTTTCGACTACCTACGACAACGACCCGAAACGAGGGACAACGACATTGTGGTATTTGGCCAAAGTCTGGGAGGGGCGGTGAGCATACAACTCGTGGCCAAGAACCAGAACGACGGCAGATTAGTGGGGTTGGTCCTGGAGAACACGTTCCTGAGCATGAGGAAGTTGATCCCATCGTACGTATCCCTGCCATGGTTCCTGGTAGAAAATTCTAAAAGTGGATAGGATCATCCCGCCCGCAAAATATCTTACTCTTCTCTGCCACCAAGTCTGGGCTTCCGACACATATCTTCCTTCCATCACGGAAGTTCCAATTCTCTTCCTCTCCGGATTACAGGATGAGATAGTACCGTATGTTCAGATTCTTCTCCTTCGTCCCTCCTCGCTTGAATGATGACTTAATTTCCATCCACAAAACCTGATCCCTTCTGGGACTTGATTATACACCTTGAGAATTTCTGACAATATCCTTCACTCTTGCTTCTTTGGGATCCTAGCATCTGCATTTGCTAACAGCAACAGACCAAGCCACATGCGCCGCCTCTTCGAGATCTGCCAATCCCCCACGAAAGTATGGAAGCCTTTGCCAGGCGGAGACCACAACTCAAGTGTAGTTGAGGATGGATACTTCGAATCGATAGAAGACTTCGTCGCGAATTTGGACACAAAGTTTGCATAAGTCCTCCGGGCTGTAGTTGCTATACTGGCGTAGGTTGGATGGGTTGCTTTCTACTGCATATTTGCGCGGTGTTTGGGTGTAAATTCTGGGCGCATTTTTTGACGAGTCGATCTTTGCCCAAGGAAAATGGAGCGAGGAGTCACGATGATGAGTACTGTATTATAGTGCGTACAGAGGCTGACATGCCATGATGAATCCGAATGATTCACCTTGTTCTTACCGGATCTCGGTATTTTCTTGTGCCTTTCCCTTGATTTACTTAATCTGCTTCGCTCTGCAAGTTTCTGTGGGTATCTTGGTATGAAGGTGTTCTCCAGTTGCTTTGACGACGAGAGCATGATGATGAGTGCTTCGCTGCCTGTTAGGTTGCTTAGTCTTCTGGTTTTTGTCCGATTTGGCTTGGATGTTTTCCGTCTCTACCGATACTTCACATATTCACCAACCGTTGCCAATCATGCTATCTTGTCAAGATGAAGCATACCCTAGGTCTTGCTCATCTCATAGAAACATAGACTTTCTGCCATTCTTTCTAGAAGTCCATAGCCTTTGTGCTTTCCTTTTTCCGATCTCCTGAACTGTTGGCTTTTCGCTTTAGCTGCCCCAACCTTGGACGTGTTCGTCCCGCACCGTGTCCAAGAAGCCAGCCATCACTCGCCGGTGCAAACAAAACGACCAATGCAGCACAGCCGCATACGCTGCAGTGCTGCAAAGACGTCTTTATTCAGTCAGAAAGTGTGCCAGCGCAAGCAAGAGCAACTAGCGCCACACATGCTACTGTCGTCGAGAGAGTAGCTACCAGACTGGAAAGATTGACCATATTAGTCATTGGGATGAGGAGGGCCATGCCTCCCTTGAAGGCAATACCAACACGGCCTAGATATGCTTGGGTTGTTCTCTCATCCTCTCGTCTCTCTGCATTCCTTTGTCGCTTGTGCTTGTCGAGATTCAGAGCAGAAGCCGAGCAGATCTCTTGATCGAGTCTGGCCCGTTCCGAACTGTCCCAGAGCTCTCGCTATCCAGCACATTCCTGGACGGCGAGACATTGCACAAGTGACCAGTCGTTCTGTGTTGGCTGATAATAAAATCGTTGTTCTGCCCGCCACTCATGATACATTTTCAGCCTTGTCTGGGTTCTGCCATCAGTTCCTGGCAAGTTGGTTCGAGTTCGGGGCATACATACTGAAGTCGTGAGACCGGATACTAGCTCCTTGTTTATCAGTCGCTTGAATACTGTTATATGGTCAGACTCTGCTTGACTGAGAATACCTGATGTGTTCGGAAGGACTCGTCTCCTTTGTATAAGGGGGCAAGCTTGTGCGGCGCGTCAGGCAAGACCTCATATGAGGTTGTGTCAAGCACCTTGTACTTCAGGAGCTTGAACTGCGCATTGCCTATATTTCTGACTTGTAGAGCTTCAAGTACGACATTGCTTTCCACCCTACTCAGAGGATCTCGCATTCACAGCTTCAGTGCTTCCACATGTTCACTGACAGACAATTTCCTGGCGTAGTATCGTCGGAAGTTGCTCCGCCATTACCGGCAACCTTATCTGCTGGTTTGGCTTCCCCTTCCATTTGAAGTGTCTTGACTTCCGAGGGAGATAGGACGATGGATGATTGGAGTTGCCTCTGTGTGAACCTTCGTCTTGTCGTCTAAAGCATCGTCAACAATTCCACTTTCCAAGTCAGTCTACATAATTCGAGTGAGCCCTGTGGTTTGTCATGAAATGCTGTACTTCAGTTTTGATAAGGAGTGAGACGTTGTTGCTGAGCAAAAGTATAGGCAGCTAAAGTAACTGGGGTTACACCGCACCTCAATCTTTCATCTAAAGGATGATTCGCGGCGACTTTCGTAGGTGGCAACGCGTGGAAAGCCGAGACGAGTGGAGGCACGCAAGGAAAAGCTTGTTGGTACGAGGGGAATAGCATCCTGTGGCAAAATAAAGGTTGTTATTCAGTGCTGCAAAGACTCATATCTACACGGCCGCATAATCGGACCACTATACTGTCAGCCCACAACGCCCGCCAACTTGAGATCTGTTCAACCAAAGATACTATACGCAATCGTGTCGCCCGTAACCAATCTTCTAACATTCCCCATCCCCACCTTACAGATACAAGCTTCTTAGAAAGCCAACTCCTTCTTGATCTCCGCGATCGCCAGACCAGGGTTCAGACCCTTGGGGCACGTCCTCGAACAGTTCAAAATCGTGTGGCAACGGTACACGCTCATGCTGTTGTCCAACGCAGCCTTTCTCTCTTCCTTCTTCTGATCTCGAGAATCTGCCAACCATCGGTAGCTCTGCATCAGGACAGCAGGGCCAAGGTACTCCTCCGAATTCCACCAGTATGATGGGCAGGATGTCGAGCAGCAGGCGCACAGAATGCATTCGTAGAGACCGTCAAGCTTCTTGCGATCTTCCTTGCTCTGTAGGTATTCCTTGTTGTTTGGTCCTGGACCGTCGTGCTGGAGGTATGGCTTGATGGACTTGTATTGCTTGTAGAAGAGCGTAAGATCCGGCACGATATCCTTGACGACGTAGGTGTGGGGGAGGGGGTAGATCTTCGTCTCTTGCTTGGTGTCTGTTGGAATTCGGCCTGTAGATAGTCAGTCAATTTGTGACTACCAATTGAGTCTGTGGACAAGACATACACAAGCAAGCCAGGGTGTTGACACCATCAATGTTCATCGCACAACTTCCGCAAATTCCTTCTCTGCAACTCCGTCTGAAGGTCAAGGTAGGGTCAACCTCGTTCTTGATCCGAATGAGCGCATCCAGCATCATAGGTCCCGTCTTGTTCAAATCGAGAGTGTAGCTTTGCATGCGTGGCTTCGAGGTCGGCTCATCGGGATTCCAGCGGTAGATGTGGAAGGTCTTGACTTTGGCATCCGGGTCGCTGCTGGGCTCCTTGATTGTCGTCGTCTGCGAAGGAGGGACAGCACCAGTGGTCACAACAGAGGCCATGCCACGGATTGAGCATCTGCTGAAAGTTGGTCGACTCGCCGCCGCGAACAGGCGGGATGTTGTGCGGAGGGAGGCCATCGTGGTGGAGCGGAGTGTTGTTTCGGTCCAGCGGACGTTCAGTCGCAGAAGATGAGGTTATTCGAGATTTGGTGCTTTCAATTCGGTGCGCGACAATTGAATTGAGTGTGTTGGAGATTAGTAACAGCTGTGGCGGGCATCAACGAAGAAGCTCAAGAATGGAAGTGTAGACGTCGTCGATCGATGGCAATTGTTTGACCTCGGGAATAAAGCTATACCAAAGCGCAGTGGAGCGCAGCTGGCCAATGAGACGCGGGGTGTTCGAAATCAATGAGCCGCTTGTGAAGGGCCGGGGAACTTTTCGGGATATCACGTGGCCGTCACGTCTGCTCCTCCTCACACCTGCAGCCGCTCCAGGCGCTTTCTATCATAACGGAAGACACTTTGCACCGTGGGCCAAATTCTTGCAGGTCTCTCTCTCACTACATTTCCTCGATACTCCCTTGTCTGTTGCTACTGATATGTATCGTGACCGCTCGGGTACCTCCTTCAGCCACCACGGCAAGATCTCCGCATAAAAGCACATATCTTGCTTGTAAATAAACTAAATCCGTGGAATTGGCTTTGTAGATGACTGGAATTCACTAGAGGGAGTATTAAAGCTCAGTTAAATATACCATTCAAAGTTGTCGGATTTCATCTTCAACACAGCCCAGTTTTGACATGTCGGTGTCAAAGTGAGACATCGATGTCGGACATGAGAACAACGGCCACTTGGTGTGACTATTTCAATACATTTGTATTTGGAGTATCGCATATTGAAAGCCTCGCGACGAAATATAAGTAAACGCGCAACGTAAACTGCCCGGCTACTGTAACTTTGGGGTCTTTCTAACGACCATCGATGGATAGCAATTCACAACAAACCTCACCAAGGTCTTTCGTGCGGATACGACATCTTTCAAAAGAAGCTAGTCCAACATCAACGTCCCATAGTTATCTGGCCTGACATCCGAGAAAGAAACCCTCCATGCCAAAGCCACATTATCGCCTCCGACAACCAGTGAAGCACCTAGTCCGAGATCTTTACCAATTTGAAGGGAGTCACAACCACACTTCCAAGTAACCCCGTTTCAATGCTCAACAGTCCCCCTACTCCAGGAATTCCTGGCCCGAGAAGAGGATTGGAGCCAGATGACTCTAAATCTGGATAGATGGGAACAACACCATTGTACAAAGTCGTCGCAATAATAGCATCGACTGAGTGGGTAGCAGGGGACATGTAGCAAGAGACTCGTCGATGCTTAGCCGCATGCACGCATTGCTGACTTAACGAGCGAGAAATTGAACAAACTGACTCGACAACTTGAAAATGACAGTCTGCTTAAAGCATCCATTTTGTCAGCATCCTACTTTTGTGAAGCACCACGCATCCATTCGCGTAACATAGGGCCCGAAAATCTTGAGCGATTCCAATGTGCAGCAGCAGGGACAACCGAGTCATCATCGCTGTTCGGGGCCCTATCGTCCACGGCATCGAAAAGAAACTCTCCCGCATTCTGGAGCCCTTGTGAGCCAAAGAAAATATGTGCAACACGAAAGACGTAATCAGACCGCTCAGCCCCTTCCGTAATCAGAATAGTCGCCCTCGCTGAGGTAGACTCATAGAAGGGCTGATCCTCAGCTTTAAGAGCGACTGATGCAGCGAGAGTGGTGAGCAGATGAGAGCGGTCGCCTTCGTCAAGTCCCCAAAAGTCATTGTGAAGAACTTTGCAGAACCATAGAATGTTGGAATCGACCACTCTAATCGCAAGGAAAACTACAAGGCCGGTTTTCACCTCTTCGTTGATTGGCCCAAAGTACAAGAGTCCTCCATAGATTGAGGGTTCCAGCGCGTAGTTGAATAGAAACATGCTTCGGTGGTCGTCAAACAAACCTTGCGGGTAGGTCCTCACGCGAAGGTATTTTGCTGTTTTCTCAACGAGAAGAAATTCCGAGCCAAGGTCGACTTGGTCAAAATTAGGTGTGGAATTTGATCCGCTTTGGGGTCTTCTGTCGGAGGATCTTGTATTTCCAACTGTGATTATCATGCCGTATTTGAACGGTCGATGCGGCAGAATTGGCGTGATGTTCAATGGGTCAATTTTCGATCGCACAAATATTTGCTGCTCCGGAATAGCCCATTGATGGGGCAAGAATATGATATCTTTGGGGAATGGTGCCCTTCGCATCAGTTTGTTGTCCACGGAGTCCGGAATGACAAGAAAACCACTGATTGGAATGCACGCTTTTCGACGATGTTCGTGGCTTCCGTGTCCCGCGTTAAGAACCACAAAATAGTTACGCCAGCTTTGAATGATGGGTAGACGTATGGATAGACCAGCATTTGTCATAGAATAAGTGGAAATATTTCCTGTTATACTTCTAGATTGGACAAAGGATCCGGAATTTCTGAATGCGTCTGGCGAAGGGGCGAGCATATTAACCCAGTCCGCAGGTACAGTATCTGTCCAAGTCCAACAGAAGATGGTATGATCATTTGAGGTTTTGATGATCTCTTCTTGCAGTCGAATAAACGCTTTCGAGCCTTCACCATATAGTAATGGCATGTTGATATCGAAGATTCCAAGCATACAATATGCAATGTCCTCAACTCGAGTCGTAACCCTCCGGGACAGCCAATACATCTTCGTAGCAACGCAAACGGAGGCCAGAGGCGTCTCTTTCACTAGATATCGAGTGTCAATACCAGTGATCTTGGCGATTCCATTGGCAAACTTTGAGGTTCGTTCTCCAAGTCGGGACCAGTCGCTGGCGAAGAAGATGACGCGACTGGGAGCTAAAAGCTCCTGGAGAGTCCAGCCACGAGTGAACCATCGACTTTTGCGCAGGTGATTAAATAGGTCGTCGAAGGTTTCTCTCACTTTCAATGGCGGAACGTCGGCCAAATAAGCATAGCAGACGACCGAGTCACGGTACCAAGCAAACATGGAATTAATGGCTTCGGTGAGCTCGGCCGAACTTGACTTGTCGATGCAGTTCGTGTCAACCCAGATATAGTCCAGGCCATCTCTAAGTGCACGCCAACAAGCGCCTTGGATCTTTACGTATCCAGCTTTCCTTGACGCAGCCTTGCGATCCTGCCACTCCTGGAACGTAACCTCCTCGCCTTCCTCCCAAGTGTGAGACAGTATGGCATATTTGGGGATACGGTCCCCATATAATTCCTCGAATTCTAACGTACGAGCATTGATTAAGCGCATTATGATTTTGTGATGATAAAGTTGGACGCATGATTTTGCGAGGCTTCTCTCCTGCTTATGTATATACGCCCCGTTCGTTCATTCATTCATTCACACTCGGTTCCAGCAGTCCACCGTAGGGACCGCTATGCCGGCACGGTCCAGCTTCGGCGCCAGTTGCCGAAGTGCGCTTTACCCCATTCGGTAACTCGCACCTCACTTCATCACTTTTGCAGTGACCAGCAACCTCCTCTACTGGACGGTCTGGCTCCTATCTACGACTATTTACGTAGGCGTCTCAAGGAGTGCTTTGCTTCATCCTTTGACAGTGCGTTAGGCTCTTCGGCTGCCGCTTCTGCTAGCCATCTCGTGTCCCCGTACCTTCAGTCTCCCCCCAGCGCTCCACTTCGTCTCTTTGCACCACATCGCAACTCCGAAACTGCCTAAGGAGACGCGTCTGTTCCATAAATCTAATCGTCTTTGTGACTAATTGTGGCTCGTTCAAGATTGCCCTCAGGTCTATTCGTCCTCCCCTCCCAAATACCCTTCTCCGAACGTCGTTGTATTTCCGACACCTCAGTAGGATGTGATTAACGGTCTGCCGTCCTTCGCCGCAGTCGCATCCTCGGTCGTCGACTTCCGGCACTCTTCTCTTCCACAAGAAGTCTCTCAGCCCGATTTTTTCCGTGCGCATCTGGATGAGCAGTGCACTCTGCCACTTCTTTAGTCCATGGTGTAGTCGCAGGATCTTGTGTGATGGCTGCGAGGTATGCTTGAATGTGGTTCTTCCTCTCGTCTCCACTTTCCAACCGTTTGTCCATTCTGCTCTTGTCTGCCTCTTGATCCAGGTCTTTAAGGTTGCTTGCAAGTGGTATGTCCTTGTCTGTATGGCATTGTCGTTTCCCTGGCCGGCCCCTGCATTTTGTTTGGCTGCTCTCTTAGCCGCTCTATCTGCGGCTTCGTTCCCCCAAACGCCGGTATAGGCTGGCACCCATCTTATCTCGACCCGTATCCCCCGCTCTCCTTGGAGCTTATCTATGAGTTGTATTGCGTCAGCTACGATGTACGCACGTGATTTGCCCGTAGGGTTCTGAAATGTCCGGATAGCTGCTTGGTTGTCTGTGAAGATAATCAGCCTGTCTCTCTTGTTTCCTCTCTCTGCGTCTTCGTCTGCAATTTCCAGGGCCAACCTGATGCCTTGTAGTTCTGCGGCATATACGGTCGAGGTTTCGCTATCCCCCATGTATGTCAGTTTTGTGCATCTAGCTAAGGGTGATACTGCTGCAGTTCCCACGTGATTGTTAATTCCGCTGCCGTCAGTGTAGACGAAGAGGCTATTAGAGGGGTGCTTGAGGAACTCCTTCCTCTTACATGAATGAGCTGGTACGTCCACTTGTATCTTCGACCATATTAGGAGAGATCAGCACAGTCGTTTTTGCTTCGTTAGCGGTTCTTCCTCGAGAGCAAGTATCCCACCACGAGTTCCGAGCAGTCTGACAACGGAATAGGAGCAGCACTGTTCCTCGAGCCCAGTAAAACCGCCCACCTTCACAGACATGCCTCGGATGTACATTCAAGTACGCATTCTCCTGATGCTAACCACGGATATATAACGCAAGGTATCAACCGAAGTCGAACTTTCCCACGAAGGGCGCCGGTTATCGTAATATCGAAGTTGGTCGGGCTTTTTGGAGCTGGCAGAACGCATCATCAACCGCTATAGGGACACATTGAGGTATTTTGATACTCTGCAGACGGCTTTAGCATTTCTGTGACTGCCGCTGTTGGGTTGAAGCTTTGCGTCGATGTTGTTGATCGAAGAGGCTCTAACCAGACAGCCCCAAACCCAACCTTGGCAAGAATTACCCCGCCACCACGTGATGCCCCTGAGCTCGCCTGTGCCACTCGAATGTCAACGTCACGTCAGAAATCTCCTGACTGCTACCATTTTTACCGTCATCGTTTATCTACGCAGTATACCGCTAATGTATGTTATAAGACTAGTATCCGCAATCTTTCTTTCTGTCTTTCTGTCGGATTTGTTCGTTGTACTTCAAGACTGCCAATTAGTAAGTTTGAACAGTCATCGAAAACCACTGCAATTCCAGGTGGAGAGAAGAAATGGGCAGACGAGCCATTCAGACTACTTTTTACACCGAGATCTCCATTGAATGTACGTCTCATTCTCGTCCCGAATTCGAGCTCAATCAAGTCTGTCTTAGGGTTAGGGTTAGGGTTAGGGTTAGGGTTAGGGTTAGGGTTAGGGTTAGGGTTAGGGTTAGGGTTAGGGTTAGGGTTAGGGTTAGGGTTAGGG
>JALRMC010000108.1:0-33668 GCA_026120085.1 Cadophora luteo-olivacea
GAGCTCATCGTTCAGGTCTTCGAAACCTTCAAAGATGTTCGAGTCTGGCTAGTCTGTCTCTGCACGATGCTGAGTTCCATTCCAAATGGTGGCATCTCGAACTTCAACACCATCCTCCTCACGACATTCGGATACACGTCAAGAGAAGCACTTCTCATGTCCGCTCCCGGCGGTGCAATTGGCGTGATTTGTGTTCTCGGTGTTGGATATTTGTCAGATAAATGGAGGGATCGAACTTCAGTCATGTTGATCGCTATCCTTCCTACCATCCTTGGGGCTGGCTTGATGATCGGTCTGGATCCAAATGGAGTTCCGAAGAACAAGGCAGGACTACTCGCAGCGAGTTTCTTGACTGGCACCTTCGGCGCTGCGTTCATGTTGCTGCTTGCGTGGAATGCTTCGTATGTTCACCTGCTCTGCTCTTGTTCTCATCTAACAATAATAGTAACATCGCCGGCCACACAAAAAAGGTCACAGTCAATGCTCTAACAATGGTTTCCTTCGCCACGGGGAATATCCTTGGAACTCAAACATTCCAAGCGAAAGAAGCACCGGGATATATCTCAGGAAAGATCAGTATCATTGCGACTTTAAGTGCCCTGTGCTTCATGATCATGATTTTGAGGTGGTATAACGGGATGCTGAATCGCAAGAACGAGAAGATTTTGGCGGGAATGAGTGAGGAGCAGAAGGCTGAGGTAAGGGAGAAAATGGCGTTTGCGGATCAGACTGATAGGAAGAATCCTTTCTTCAAGTATACCCATTGATGCAGACCTGTAATGGTCCAAGCACGACGTGTGCGACACCGTAGATGTATCTGTTCGTAAGACACATCTCTGGCATGATCGCTTATCATGAAAGACCGGATCTGGCGTTGCTCACTTACTGGCAATTGGAATTGACGAATGTTACCTGCTCTGATGACGAAGTTTATTTCATGTCTTTGTTCCGGTGCTCCAAATACCCTCCATGTTAAAACTGGTTGTTCACGCTGTCGCGTTCACAAAGAACGTTTCCAGTTCAATGTCAGTGACAGAACCTTCTTAACAAAGCATAATGCCTTGTATGAGTGTGAAAGAATCTCCAACAGTTGCCTATAACAGCCTGCATTGTTCATTTGCGCGTGGCTTATTGGCACATATACTATACCCTTTTCTGTTATAAATATCTCAGTAAGATCTTCACTCATTTTCCCATCACCACCACCTATCTATAAATCTGTACCGTATCAATTACCCCTTGGAAAGTACTCAAGTACAATGATCGACACAAAAACCTGTACGGGATGCCATAAAGTCGTTCCCTGTGGTAATTGCCCCTGCCACAAGGGAGAAGATGGCTGCGGCAAGACATGCTGGTACCACACCGAAAATCCCGAACGCCAATTTCCTCTGAGGTACAAAGATGGCCTGAACGCGTATTTATACGTCTGCAGCAAATGCGAAATTCCCTGCCTGGACTGTCCATGCGCTTGCCACATGTTCTGTGGCTTTAAATGTGAGCTTCACGTTCTGGCTCCGCAAGCACGTATCCTTGGTAGTATTGTGTATCTCAATGGGACGGATGAGCTGTGCTCAAAGTGCAAATCATTAGGTCCCGAGGGAAGTTACCCTCGTGTTCAACGACAACTTGATTGCGTTTGTTGCGAGAAGTGTAATGTTTGGTGCTGTAAACATCAGGATGACATACTGGAAAAGTGTGGTCCCAGTCCTTCTTCCAAGTCAGGCAATTTAACTAGCTTACCACGCCTCCAGTGAGACCACCTCGATCCTCTAACGGCCCTGTCGAGAGTGATTTCCTGCAATCGTAACTTTACGAAAATACATTTCCCAGCTATATCAGTGTCCTCTGCTAGAATGTCTTCTCAGTTGAGCTGTGATATGTACCAATAATCTCTCATCCGCTAGGCAACAGCAGTATTTTTAAAATTGAAATATGGAATTCCATATTAATGGTTCGAATTCTCTATTTGACCGATGCGTATCGAGCAATTTGACTTTCAGCTTCGCTTCTATCTTCCAATCACACTCCCCCCCCTTGCTTGACCCCTCAACAACTCTTCGCCCCCGTCTTCGCAACCGGCGTCGTATACGCCCCGTCCTTGTCACCAAGACACTCCGCCACTGTGACCATCTTCAAATTATTCTTCTTCGCCCAATCAATCGTCCACGGCGCAAGTGTCTGCGCCGTACTCGGCACAGTCTCATGCATCAACACGATATGCGGTCCAACAGTCAACTTCCTCTCCGAGCTCGCAGGACTCTCTCTATTCCAATCTCCAGAATCGACATCCCAGGTAACCAAGCGATAGCCCATGCTCTTCATCACGCTGACTGTTTGTCCGCCGGTTGCACCATTCGGTGGGCGCATGTACGTCGGCTTCACACCGATGATGTTGGCAAGCGCTGTCTCGAGTTTCGTCATTTGAGTGGTGATCTCTGATGCAGAGAGGGTGTTGAGGCCTTTATGGTCCCAGGTGTGGGATGCGATTTGATGGCCGGCTGCGAAGGTGGCATTCAGGACAGCGGCCTGAGAGTAGATGCAGTTGTACAAGGTTCCTGTGACGAAGAAAGTTGCCTTGGCACCAGCTGCATTCAGTGCATTCACGATCGAGGCGTGATGAGTCCAAGGTCCGTCATCAAAAGTGAGGGCAATTGTGTTTGGCTCTGTACATCTGGTGATAATCGTTCCAGGAGCTGGACCTTTCTGAGGAGTAGCTTGAGGAAAAGCTGCAGCCAAACTAGCGAGAACGAGAATGAAGACCTGCATCATGCTGATGGAGAAAGATTTTGCCGCAGCTGTAGATGTTTGATGGGAATTGGGTTGCTTATATGTCGACCTCGGTTAGTCGGAATGAGGCTGTTTAATTCAGCCATGTCCGTGGCCAAGACGGGATTGAATCTGGGAATATGGATATTTATGAAGAGATCGCTTTTAGCGGGGCAAGAATGGAGCTTAGGACAATTCTTCGAGGAGATGCAGCGATGGTAAATAGCGAATAATAATTTAGCCTGATCACAGTTGCACATGATGAGAAGCTAGCTGGGACAGGCTAGATTAAGAAGACAAAACTACGGAATCGGATCTGTAGTCTCATCTACTGCAGACTAACACTAGCATCCAGAAAACATTCAGCGACGCTATTTTCACTGACATTCTAATCAATGCTTCTGCTTTGCGATTAGCTGCACAGAGAGGGAGGCTGACTCTATGTAGCAACGGGCCAGATCTGATTTCGGAGCAGAACTGACATCCACTTGTTCCTGATGGAACATGTGCGGTTGTATGAATCAAAACTGGAAAATGTGTAAGAAAGAGTGGTCAGAACCAAAAGAGAGGATGGGCAAATGAAGTGAGCAGGTTCTTTACAAATAAACTGGGATCCGAGCAGTTTGCTTCTCGGAGCTCATCACCTACTCCGGACGCCAGATCGTTCGAGTTCAGCTCGCTTCTGTTACCTCTGGGCACGTTTCTAAATGACCTCAACAGAAGGACATTGTTCTTTTCAAGGCAATGGATTGTGCATAAATCTCGCTCCCCATAGAGATGTGGGCTATTCCTAAAAGGTATCAAGTACTGTCGGGCGTCGAGCTTGTTTCACGTCTAGATGACAGTTAGACCACAATGTCAGAGGTGTGACTGCGCTGCTGGCAGAATTTCACGCGTCGTCCTAAAGCCCAATTATTGGTTTCGCGATGGAAAGAAATTCTTCAATGTTCGCAAGGAATAGTTCGGGCTGTTCCAATGCCGCAAAGTGTCCACCCTAGTCATATTAGTATTCTAGAAGTCCCCAAGTATTCATGAGGGATATTAGGATAGAACTCACCTTTTCATTCCTTTTATAATACACCAGATTGGGATATTTCTGCTTCGCCCACGACTCTGGCAGTACTAGAATCTCCGACGGGAATACGGAATGGCCGAATGGCTTGTCCTTTGAAGTGGGCACAGGGGATAACAGACCATTCCGATTTCCGGAGGCGACAATGCCCCGGTAGGGATACAGGCTTCTTGGGAGAGAATCTGTGTACCAGTAGAAGGTCACCAGCGTGAGCATAGTCTCGAGAGACAGAGGGTACCGGCGATCAGGCCACTCGATGAGCTTCTCGCCAATCCTACAATATGAATGTTAACTGGAGTACATAGCCAGTGCCTTAGTGTGGCGGAGTCTCTTGGTTGTTGATTCCACATACCAGGCAAGCATAGCGAGAGGGTTTGATGAGAGCACCAAGCCGACGGTAGATGGTCGTTGGCCATGCTCGAAAATGTAAGACGAGCCATTCGAAGCAAAGACATTCATACGATCGATATGCTCCTGCTCGACTTGAGTGATATTGGTGGTGCGGAGGAGTTCTTCTGGGGAATCGGGACCGAGCAGGTTCACTACCGTCAGTTTGTCAGCCAGCCGTATATAGGGACTCGAGGAAGGTAAGATACCATGGAATGCCTTGACCGCTGGAGACAGGACCGACAGGAGGCGTGTTAGGGCACCGCCGACATCTCCACCCTGGACGACATAACCTTTGCCAAAGCCAAGATCCAGCATGAGCTGGTTCATCAAATTGGCCGCCTCTACTAAAGTAAGTTCCACATCTATCGGTCCCCCAGAGAGCCCAAAATGGGGCAGCGAAGGCACGATAACGTGGTAAGGGAGGGTCTCTGGCGAATATTTGTTCTTGAGCAGGTCCAGTAAGGGCAGGAATTCGAAGATAGAACCAGGCCAACCATGCAAGAAGAGCAGCGGGAGGGCGTCTTCCCTTTTCGAGAAGAGAGCGGTGAAATGGATTGGAGTCGCCCCTACAGCTTCATTTCCAACCATTACTTTGAAGTTGGGGAAGGAGTTGATGCGCTTCTCTTGCTTGCGCCAGTCAAAGTTCATCCAAGCTTTCTTCGCTCCCGTGAGCCATTCTCGAGTAACCCCTAACTGGCTATCGTCTTGAGTGGTGTACCACGCCTCCGGTCCGACTTTCGAAGCGGTAAGAAGTGAATTGAACTCTCGGATCTGGCCATCAGTAACCTGGAGAGTGAATGATTTCGCGGTGCTGTTTCCGTAGGGGAGAGAGCTGAATGCATTCCCGACCTGAAAAATGGTAAAACAGACAAGACAGATATCAAACCACATTTTCTACTCAGGAGGTGGGGATCAGGGGGCAAGAGCAAGAGCGGTGCAAAGATGTGGTGTCAAGGTAGATTGATGTTGCGGCACTGCTTGTCTGTCTGCTTCGGGGTTTGTATCTGCTTAAGTACTCACTAGATATCAATGTCGTCACGATCGTCGAAACCTCGGTGGACCTACACATAAAGAAATAGATAAGATCTGTCGTCTGAAGCGACCTGATCTAGTACTAGGTCACTAATGTAGCCTTGTAAACATGGGGCGTGTCTCGTCTGGCAGACCCTCCATTTAAAAGCAATGAAGTTGAACCTTAAATGTCGGGGGCTCATCTCGGGCATGGCTCAACTAAAGACATTTGGTGTTGTTAGACTGAAATTGGTTGTGGCATTTCGGAACGGTGAAACATGCACTCCGAGCATCAATCTTATGGTCAGTGGCATCCACTAGTAAAGAACCCCGAGCGAATGTGTTAGGCGAGGATTGCTGGAGCTGGATTTAGCACCCGTTGAGTATAGGGTCATTGCGTGGAGAGCTCTGCCAATCTTTTAAGCTCGAAATGGCAACAAGCTTCGCTTCTCGTTCCGAGCTAGGAGTTGATGCAAAAACTGTGTAGTGTTGATCAAGTTCCCGTAAGAGGAAGTTTGTTGCCCCTTTAAGAGCAGCTGAGTAATGGTGACCCACTGAAAAACATTGGAGCTGTGGAGTGGAGTACTTTAATGGACTGCTATCACTATGGGGGAAACCTTAATACACGAGAAGTTTATTAATCACCCCGTTTATTGGTAATGCGTGCTTTCGCCTGCCTATAAGTGGTATTATTGGTAGGTTCTGCGATGCATAGGACGGAAGATACGATGAATGCCGTAATGTACGATGCTATCTGAATCCATGTTCTTCCTTCCCCGCGGAGACCGAATAAAATCATTACATTGATACTCTATCAAACCTGATACCTCACTGTGAAAGAATGAGTTCCCCCACCTTCAACAGCCATACTCATATGTCCATTATCCATCCTACCATCCACAATCATCGAATCATAAAAAACAGTCCCATTCTCAACCGGAACCGAAACAACACCCTTCGTCCCAAATGGACCAGTAACACTCAAGAAGAATCCTGTAGAGTCACGAGTCCATCCAACATTGATCGGTCCCTTTGGCGTCGGCACTCTTCCCTTCGCCCACTTCACATCTCCAGGGATCGGCTTCACACTCCAAGTTGAGAAGCCAGGTCCCGACGGCATGACCCCGAGAATATAATTGGTCAATGCAGGAACAACACCAGTTCCCCATCCATGCGCCATAGACGTGAATCCATCTTCATATGGCTCTCCATTGGGTCCTATACCTTCCCAAGTCGTGATCCCAGGATCGTGTGTTGACATCCATCCGTAAAGTCGTCGAATCTCCTCCAGCGCACTATCCGCGAGCCCTGTCTTGAATCGAGCTTCAATCTCGAAGTATGAGATGAAAGCATAGACTCGCTGAGAGAATGGTCCAATGACATCGTTGTCGTAGAAGGAGTTCCCGTATGGTCGAGCATTGTTGATAGACAAGTAAGAAAGAATGGACTTCGCTCGCGTCGAATTTGCCACTCCACCTACGATGCTCAGACTGTTGCCATCTTGAGCATGGGTTTGACATGGTACATCGCCACAGATTCCATCGTAGAACGCTCCAGCTGCAGTATCGAACAAGCTGTCCATTGCTGCTGAGACATTTCGAGCACGTGCACTCCATCGAGATGCATCACTCTCATGACCGAGGTATCTGGCCATTGATGCGGCATTGTCAAGTGCGATGACATACAAAGCATTGTAGTAGGTGACTGGACCGTTTCGAGGAAGGAAAGCGTAGTCCCCATAGCCTCCAGTAACACCAAGTCGTTTGTCCAGAAGACCGGTCGAGGGGTCAGTCGTGGAGGGGTAAAAGGTATCCAGGACTTTCACAAGATTCGGGTAGTATTTGGTGATGTAATCGACGTCCCCCGTGTACATGAAGAGGTCATAGCTGCATGCTACCCACCAGAGCGGATAGTCGTACAGAGGTAAAGTGTAGTTGTTGCTAGACAAGTTAGCATGATTCATAATACGATCATGTGACATACATCGAGGCAGGAGGAAGCCACCCATCGTCCCTTTGATGATCTGCGATATCTGCTAGGACGTTCTTTGTTGCAATGGAAGTGTCGTGGCTGACATATGAGGTTCTGGAAGCAACTGCAAGATCTCCAACATAAGGATCTCGGTCTCTCTTTGCTCCATCGTGAAGCACCAGCTTCCCAACGAGCGTCGGACTTCCTGCTCTCCTTGGATCGGTATCACTGAGTCGGAATGTATCGGTGCACATATCATTGGTGTAGACCCCATCGTACCACCACTGATTCAGCTGATCGTCTGAACTCTCGAAGTAACCTGTGAAGGTATCTGCAGTTCCAAGAAAGCCGGTGAAGTTGAGACTCATAGAATCGATTGAGACCTGACCATAAGACGAGGTGTATGGAGCATCCCATGGGAGACTGTCCAAATAGATTTTGACATATCTGAATCCATGAAGACCATCGTTGCAGACTTTGGTCTTGAATTCACAGCCGCGTTCTGCTGTCCAGGTGTATGGGTCATGCCGAACAGCAATTTGATCAGATCCTGGGGTGATTGTTTCTCCCTGGCTTGTCAGCTATGAAGATGGGAAAGAGGGGTAACTCACATTATTTGAACGAGAGAAGTCACTAAGATCGCTGAGAAATTGAAGAGTTTCTGAAAATGCCAATCGAACTCCAGGAAGACCACGAGTCGTATTGTAGGCTCCTCCGAATTTTATGGACAGAAGGCCGGCGATATTTTGACCAAAGTCAACAACAATGGCTGGTGGGATGTCGTACGGATCAGCATACGCCCAAGTTTTGTCCTGTGCCGTCCCGTTCCTGGTCAGGATTGTTGATCCTTTTCCAGTGAGTAGTCCTTCTGGATTGGTGACATTCCCACGTGTATATTCTCCGAGCACGCGCACAGGTCGTACAGTGTTTGTTGGGGGAGATCGAATGTACTTCTGCCAATCCTCGCGCGCGTTCAATTGGTCCTGCCATGCATAGTCGGCAAGAATAGGTGTTATGAACAAAAGGATTGAGATACGTATCCTGAATAACATTGTCGCGACATGGAGATATGGGCTTGTTGAATTGATATCGCGACTGATGTCGTTCATATATACTTTGTCTCAAGTCAAGATCAAGCGGCAGTTGCGGGTCGCGCACAGGGCCCTGTGGATAGCTGGTTCCGGGGAATTTTAGGATTGGTTGGCAGGCGAGAACAGTGGGCTCCAAGGGATAGGGGTAGCCTAAACTCAATCTCGGCATCACGATAACTTCGCGCATGACCCGTAAACAAACCGTCTGCTGGCACTACAAGGATCTCCGCACTCTGAAATGATCATGATGAAGTGTTGGCATATAGGAAACCCCATCATATGAGCCTCATTTTGGCGGGGTATGATCACAATCTCCCGTCTTGGGACCAAGGTATGAATTTGACTGCCGGCTTCCAGGATCTATTCGAAGCTTCATGCTACGTTCCATTGATTTCTAAGTTCGCTTCGAACAAGATGTTGTTCCAGCTTCCTATCTAGGCATGTCTTTGGAATCGAGGCCCCGTTTGCTGTGCATATACCTGCGCTTGTGCCCGTTTGATATCACGAACCATGTACTCGAGGAAGTACGACCGAGTCATTCTGGCGTTAGTGCTGCAGCCGAAGCCCTGCAATTGATACTGAAAAGGGGATTGTTTGCGGCGCCCTGCCAAAATCGTTGAAGCGCGACAAGATGATATCTGCTCGTGGAGGGATTCAAGGTCTGTTCAAGTTTCTGCAGATGAAATTGGGACATTTCCCTTCAATCATACCTCGTGTCCTGAGCTTCAGCGGCTGATATTTGCCAGTATTCGGCTAACGGAACTCGGGCCATGTTTACCCCTCATCAACTGGCCAGGACATCGTGAAGTCCTAAAGCCAGACGGGCCTGATCAAAGATGCTAGAAAGCATTCTTGAGATCTCGGGAAAAGTATTGAGAAGGTCTACTGCTTTGTTTGCCTTAATCACAACTTCTGCATCCAGAGATGTGGCCAGTATCTAAAGAGCTGCGGGGAAAATCCCGTGACTTGGTTTGTGGAGTACCGACGAATTCCGTACCATCATCCCTTTCATAGAGGGCTTCAATTACATTCCTCGTGTTGCCTCGATCATCGTCAGATATCTCCATCTCAGTATTGTCATTCTTCTGGGCAAATACGTCATTGAGGCTGCTAACCAACAACATAGCCCAGCCAAGCCGCCACTGCCTCAATGCCCCACCAACAAGGCTTCAGCCTGAGGACTGCGCCGCAGACTTCAAAGATATAATCAACAGTCCTCCCTCGTCGTCATGTTTAAACTTCAAACCAACTGATCCAAACCAGCAGCACCAAGAATTACTGGAGCCAAGATGACTTCTATCCACCAACGACTACAGTCAGCCTCGGCGCAAAACACCAGTCTTCTCAACACTATCTCCGAGACAGAATATTCCGTCTCTGCATTCCAACAATCAAACCAGTACATTGCTTCTCTGAAGAAGGATATAGCTGCTCAGGAGAAGAAGCTGGGAGAATTAAATCGCCATGTCGATCGCGAATATGCCGACCACAAGAAATATCGTGACTCTCATATGAAAAGGCTGGCTTTTAAGCTCGGCGGGAAGAAGGAGAAATTCCAAGCAGATGCATCAAGGGAGGAGCAGGAATGGTTGGATGCCGTTGGTGAGTCCGGTTTTGGTTTCGAAGCACTCGGCTAACCCATCCCAGCATCTCAGCTGAAGACGAAGCAACGTCTTGAACACCTGAACAAAGACCTTGCAGAAGCCACCAGGACGAATTCGGAGTTTAGCGGAGTAGTCGATGTTCATAACAACGCCAAGAAAGAACTGGATGCTCTGTATAAATCAATCTTCGATGGCCCAACTCCGGACATCCCCGAAGAAGATCAGAAAGAACACGCACTTGGACAAGCGGAACAGAATTACAACACGGTGTCACTTCAGCTCAGCACGGAAAAGCAAGCCCGTGATATCCTCACGGATGCCGAGAAATTCCTCAAAGCCGCAATCAACGACATCCTAGATGCAGAGAACCATGCCTCCATGGACTTGTATGGTTTTGGCGGAACCTGGGCTGAAATGGCTGAGCATAGCGCATTAATCAAATGTCAGCAGAACGTCTCCCAAGTCGAGCAGCTGATCAGCCAAGCCCAACGTGTTCAGCCTGCAGTCCAGAAGATTGGAGATATCCGCATTCCTCAGATGGACATCATGAGTAACGTGGTATTCGACAATGTCTTCTCAGATTATGACATGCGGAAGAGGATCCAGGCATCGCTTAAACAGTTGCAGGACGCGAGAAACGGGCTGCAGAGAGAACTAGGGGCTTCAGATCGCAGAAGGGACGATATAAAGGAGGGTTTGGATGGTCTGAAGGCAATTCTTGATCAGAAGCGGGGAGAATTACAGGAATGTCGAAAGCGGGCCTTTGAAGGGGTCGCAGGCCTGCCAGAATATTCTGAGCAACCACCAAGTTATTCTCCAAGTGCCGGAAATAACACTTAGCGTGGAGACACTGGGATGGGGTAGTTGGCAAGGGTATTTTTGGTCTAGAGAAGGGCAGTTTAATTTTGGTCCCAGATTGATTTGCAAACCCCCCAGCATTTTACTCTCATATGGGTCAGAGGATATTCGCGAGTATATTCAATCATTATCTCTATCCTTTGGCTCGATCTTTTTATTAATATCGAGCACAGCACTCTTCTGAACCTAAAGCGCAGCGTTTATCATACGTCTTTAAGTTCAAGCCGAGAGAAGATCACAGTACACTAGATGTCATTCATTCTCTAACCTCACCACTTGCGAGAGCTACATGAAGCGAGGGCTACATGAAGTTTGGGACTTTGAATTCTAAGGACTTTAGATGGATCTGGATTTGAATACTTTATCACTGCCGGCAAGTAGGGGCCGCGAAATTCAGGATGTCGTCAAAAGTCCGCTGCGATCTCCATTGCCATGTCACTACCAGGTATGCCGGTAACGGCGCAGGTATCCAACATCCTTCTAGGCTCACTTTTCCTCCGCTATCATTGGTGCGGCTGGCCTGAATTCTTTGGTGTTCCCAATTGCACAATCTGTCTCCTTGCATATATTGTTTTTGAGTCAGCTTAAGGCCTGGACTCCAGCTTCCATTGTTCGGTTTCTGGAGTGCAGGTTTTTCAACTCTGCCACTGAGGCTGCGAGGAGCAGCACGGGCTTATCAGTGCTGACATTGGCGGACATACCTATTTCATTTAAGCTTCAATAATCTTTGTCGCGGGGTTCTGGCTCGCGGTCAATACAGCTGGACTCAACTGGGACAATGTTATGATCACTTCAGACTTGTTCAGGACTCGACAGTGCATAGTGCCGATGCACGATGAATTTGATTCAGTGTCCGGATATCTTCTTTCCTTAATCCTCCTTTTTCTAGCGCAATGATGGCTTGATCCCACCCAACTGCCATTGATTCTCTACTTTTACATACAGATGGTCTACGACAGTACATCTCTCGATATCCATGGCTGCGGCACCGCTCTCGGTGTCAGCACTGCGTGATGATTTTGATCGCATTTGATGTACTCCCTGGATCTGACCTTCTGAGATCTTCCTCCACCTGGAAGCTCCAACCAAGTGTTGTGTGCGCATGAGCTTGTCGCCGAACATCTGAGGTCCACTGACCATCCCAACAAATTCATCACGAGGCATTGCTTCCCACGTCTTTCCACCGAGTTTGCTATAATCGATCTGGTAGAGAATTAGATTTGAACTCTACGGGGATGATGCTAGATACTCTGAGGTTCGGCGCAAGAATTGCTCGAAGTCTCTCCCAGTCCTGTACGACGATTGTTAATTTCCGATACATAGACGAGTTTGGTTGGCGCCCAACCTTGGTATCATAGCTATCAGCCCATTCGAAGACGATTTCAGAGAGCGCGATATGATCTTCATGGTGGGATTAGCATTCAATACTATTCGGCGAGGCTTGGTGCGGCGAAACTTTCTCGTGGAGTTTGGGTCATTGATGAACGTACCGTCAAAGCCAATTCTTTCTGTTGCCATTTTGAGCTGTCGTGCTTCGGGCCTCCGGCAGTGTCGAAAAAATGCATGTATCGTTCCGTTTCGACAATCATGAATATTTCTCAGTTGAAATGTGGAAATCGTTGTCCACGCAGCCTGCCATATGCTTTGACACCCGGAACTTCCGCCTTCCAGCACCGTCCCCCTGTCCCGCCTGCCCGGATATGCCGCACCACTGAGCAATGTTTGGTTGGAAGCGGTGTTTAGTGTATTGCTTGTTGAGCCTGCCTACCTCACTCGGACATAAATATTCTCATGTCCACTACTACTGATACGCTGCATTTCGTCACTGTCCCATTTCGTTGATTTTGATATCAATCTATACCAAGTCACCTGATTTAGCTCACCATTCTTCACCATGACTGCGCCTCCAGCTTCTTTCAAAGTTATCATAATCGGCTCAGGACTTGCCGGTAGCCTTCTGGCTAATGGTCTGCTCAGAGAGGGCATCGATATCCAAGTTTACGAGCGAAACGACATCAACACCAAGAGAGAAGGGTTTCAGATTCGGTTGACTGCCCCCGCGCTAGCTGGAATGCGAGCGTGTTTGTCACCAGAACATCACTCTTCAATCATCAAAAAATTTGGCCCTGCAAGTGGATTGAAAGCCGAGGCTCCAAGAGTCATTCACAAAGATTGGACGTTGTTGGTCGACCTGAGCAAGTTCACAGTCTATGGGAAAAGTGCCCCAATCAATCGAGGAGTACTACGAAGCGCTTTGGCCGATCCAATCTATGATGCTAGAAAACTTCATTATAGCAAGAAGTTCGAGAGATACGAGATTATCAATGACGGAACCTCGGAGGAAAGAGTTCGTGTTTTCTTTGGGGATGGAACGAGTGACGAATGCGACATCCTGATTGGCGCAGACGGGAGCTATTCAAAGGCAAGACCACGCAAAACCACTTCCAGTGGCCCCTGATGACAGATTCCAATGTTTACTACGGCTTTACTGATCAACACAGGTCAACGAGCAAATTGGGCTGGATTCGATAAGACCTATCAAGAAGCAAGTCGCGCTCGCTGCCAAGTGCGAACTACCCACGGAACGGTTTCTCAAGATGTCCAAGGAGCTTTTCGGCGGCCCAGTAATGACATGGGCCGATAACATGTCGTACTTTTTCGGCGGTGAGTTTCGACTACACCATATAAAAATCGAGTTTCATACTGACGAGGTCAAGTTTACTTGCCCAAGAAGTACGACAGTAATGGAAACTCTGTGGAAGTGACCAAGAACACTTCCTACGATGAAAACCTCTCGTCATGTATGGTTGGCTTGAATGTAGCCAAGGAGAAGGCTCCAGCCGATTTAGCCCAGAGAAGTTTGGATGAGCAGTGGGACTTCTTCGCAGACTCTATCAAGCATTGGTCACCACATCAGTAAGTTTGACTTTCTTTCGCCGAGACTCAAGAATTTTGCTCATCACTTTTAGTCGGGAAGTCGTCGAAATGGTGCGGGGGGCTCCTCTCCATATTTACGTTCCTCGTGTGGCCTCAAGACCTGCGAAAAACTGGCGCAAATCTGTGGCGACTAGCTCGGGAGATGTGAACAAGGGACATCCACGCGTTTGGCTCATTGGCGATGCCATCCATGCCATGCTGCCTCCTCGGTACGTCTCAATCAAAACTGACTGATGCAGAAGGCTTACACATTGAAGTGGTATGGGCGGAAATCAGGCTATGTACGATTCTGGAATGGTTATGGCAAAGATGGCACACTTGGCACAGATAGCCAGGTCGACAAAGCGCGTGCCTCGTAAAGAGATCGAAAAGGCTGTCACTGAATACGAAGAAGAGATGATTCCAAGGGCATTCGAATGGGTGAAGAAGAGCGGTGGTGATGATTTCGTCGTAAGTGAGCTATCTTCAGAGCTTAAGTTTCTATGCTGAATGACCGATGCAGCCTCTCGATACGAGCAGAATTTCTGGCAGGCTCTTCTTCTTTGCGGTGGCGCAGTTATTGAGAGTGTCTTGCGCTTTGCAGTGGATAGGGCAGATCTTCTCCAGCAAGCCGCCAGTTGACGAGACCCCAGAGTTCAATTAGAGGTCGAGGGGCTTACTTGATCCTGATTAGTCTGCTGACAGCGCGTAGCTTTTTCTTGTTAGCCTATGATTCGCCCGCGATATGAGGAGACTTTGGTTGTATTTTACATTGTAAATAGCAAGTGATTCAGATGAATATAATCCATAGTTTTTTACATTTGATCCTGATTATGCATGGGACCATCCTACGGATGATATGAGACTTGACATATTCATGATCCTTTTGCACCTGTTTTCGTCCCTCTTTATACTTCCCAACTCAAATGGGCTTTAAGAAAAGATCTATTTGTTGTGCCAGTATAAGACTGTCAAAACGTATCAATGTCCCAACGCTTGTTGCAGGATGATTAGCTCGCCCTGAGATCACTTGATGATATTTGTCCACTCACTTTGGCCGTGTATTAAATAACCCAAATCAACGACAGCAGCAGCTGCATGGGCACATGTGTGCCGCGCACCTCTGTGACAGAGACATGCTCCGGCTGAGCCGGTTGTAATACAAGCATCATTCTCCTTCATCCGGAAGCGACTTGTCTAGCACATTAGGATCGTCTAGGAGCATCGCAACATCCGGGACGTGGCTGGATTTTGACGTCGTTGAAAACAGCCCCGGAGTAGCGATGTAAGTGAGCAGGGGTTGTGTTCCGGAAGTTTGTATTGAGCTCCAAAGGGAAGTGGAGTTATAATGCGGGAAGGCTTCCGGAACTAGGATACTTCGGCATCCGATATATTGGCTCCGAGAGATTAAGTACTGCAGGACGCGCCCACCTTGAATAGCTATTGGATACTCGATTACTGCTTTCGAAAACTGCTTTGAAGATAGATTCCGAAAAGTTTCTGACTACGGAAGAAAAATGGAAAGGACATTGAAGCTCTATACTGACCCGATATCGCCCTACAGTGGCGTTGCAACTTTGGCGTTATTGGAGAAGGAGGTCCCATATGAGCCTATTCATGTATCTCTGAAAACCCATGAGACAAAGGTATGTTAGACAGAGGCCCGGAGGAGGTGCAGAGGACAGAAACTGAAATTAGTAGAGTGCAGCTCACCGTGAGCGCCATCCATTCGGCAAAATCCCAGTATTGGAAACTGTGGACGAGCAGGGTGGTAACATGCTGCTCCGAGGTACGTTCTACGATTCATCTGCCGTTAAATAGGCAGGGGCTTTATGACGCTGATTTCTCGACCGTGCTTCAGAGGGCCAAGCAATCGCAAGATACGTCGCAGAGAAGTATCGTGCGCATGGAGTGAGTTTGTTGCCGCCGCTCAACGCTTCGAGCGAAGTGATCGGTCGCTTCGAAGAAGCGGCATGCATGGAGCGCAATTACTTCACCCCAAATGTGTGGAAATATACAAGTGAAAAGCTCATCAAAGAGTGGGTGACCCTTTGCATTTCTCTTTCTTTGATATCCCAGGACTTTGCATGGACGAGTACCACGTAGACATATCCAAGAGGATTTGATCAGCCTCGACAATGATTTACAGCTGAAACTTGGCACTAGGGCACTCGGTTTCGGCCCTCCTGATCCTGTGGAGCTTGCGCGGTTTTTTGAAAAAATCAAGAAGGCACTGACTGTGCTGGATGAGACTTTGGGAACGCGTGAGTATGTGGCAGGACCTCAATACTCCTTGGTGGACATTTACTACGCGCCTTGGATGAAAGCATTATTCAATGATGCTGGACATAAAGAACTGCTGGTAGAGTTTCCAAATGTCGGAAATTGGTGGCGTAAAATATGTGATAGGCCACAGGTACAGAAGGTGTTTGAATTGATGGGTTCCGGCATCATCGTGTGATCTTGATGTACATGGAATGGAGATATTGGTACTGTAGTTTTTCAAAGGCAAAATCTTCTCACATGACCCCGTGTCTGTATAATGCGGTCACAGAAGGCTCGTCCAGTGCCCGTCATGCTACAGCTCACTCTTGTGGCATGGGGATAAGTGAAGGGAAAACAAGAACCAGAGACGACGTTTTCAAAACCCGAAATTCGACTTCTCTTTCAATTTAATTGGGAAAAGACGCATTGGTAGATAAGAGAGTACAGTTTGATTGAAACGACAGTCTTTTAAACGAGTACATCTCCTTGGAATCTCTAGCAGGCTAGCTTTAGCCGATATCACCCCAAGAGTTCGAGAGACATCGACCATTGCAGAGATCTCCAAGCCCTACGCCATAAGACTCAATGTCTGCCTGAATTATCAATCTTTCACCATGCTCTACAAGGAAGTACAAGATCCAACACTCAGATTTGTAACGCTAGAGACAGACACATGTTGGTTGATTGACCCCTCACCCCTCCCCAAAAGCACTGACGAAGTGACCTAACCGACGTATTTAAGTGAAGTCTCTCGCAGACGTGGGCCATAGAAATACAAGGGAATGGTAAAAAGGTTCAGGGCAAATAAAATACCGGCCATTGCACCGAACATAGAGAGCGGGCCAGATGACTGATACCAAGGGAGAGCGATGTACGACAGTGCAAAAGAAACCAAGTTTTTGATTGTATTCATGACCACTCCAATGTGGATTGCTCTCCATGGATAAGAGTCAACGCAGTAGGTCAAGAGGATATTGGCATTGCTTGTCAAACCAGTCATCAGGAGTAGCCAGCCGAGAGCCAATACAGTCCAGTGGTAGTTGTTCTTTAGTCCAAGCCCGACAAGGAATGTACCAAGGGGAGATATGATGCAACCAGGAAGGAAGGCAGGCAAACGCGATTCCAGTCTTGGGATATCGTTTCGCCTCGCGCTTCGACGGTAAAGGTAATCGGGCAGGGCACCTCCGAGTGGAATACCAGCTACTAGTCCAAACAAAGTGCAGATATTGAGAAGCCCGAAACTCATAGGGGACCAGAACTTGGGAGGCCCTTCAAAGTATTGGGAGAAGATGATGTTGATGTTGATAGTGTAGGAAATCGTGACTCCGAAGAGAAGCGATGCAATGACGACTGCAGGAGCAAGGAGAAGCAATAGTGGCTCCACGAAAAGACGGAAGAGGTTCCTGTTCGGCAGCTTGGAACGGATTTCGATGTAGAAGGAGCGTTTCATATATATGTAGGATACGTTTTTTAGTTGAGATGCGGCCGATGTGTCAGGAAAGACACTAGCATCTTGAACATCCTCCACGTTGGAGATATCGATCTTATCGCCCGGATCGTTGTTTGGAATTTCCGCATCGTTGCTGTGTTCGTGACACGTTTCCGGAAGCATGAATATTGAGCCCAAGAGGTTTACGGCGACGATAATTGCCGAAAATTTGAAGAACCAAGGCCAGTCCCCGGTCCAGTGGAACACCAAGCCGCCAATAACAGGTCCTATGGCAGCACCAGCACCAAGAGACATAGAGTATATAGCCATTGCAGATCCCAATTGATGCTTAGGGAAGCATTCCCCGATAATTGGAGGACCAAGAGCTTCCACGACGCCTAGAGCAAGCCCACCGAGGATTCGCGCAATTTTGAATGTCTCAAAGTCGGTTATGTATATGTGCCAGATGCATATGGCTAAGAAGCATAGCATAGTCACCAGGACAGTGTATCTCTTGCTGATGTAGGCTGCCATGGGAATAGCTAGTAGGTTCTGCAATTGTCAGACTATGCCAATAGAGGCTCGTGGAGACATACAGCCACACCTATCGTCAGCACTGGATATGTTGCGAGATGGGACGCTTCAGTGACTGAAACATTCATTTGATGGGCAATGAATCCAAACACTGGGGACAACCCCGAGGTGTAGATGTTGCCCATCGTGATGTAGAGGGAAAGATTGAGAAGAATAGTCATCCTCCACCATAATGGCCAAGTCTGGTACTCATGAGCATATGGTCCAATGAATGGGCAGCTGCAAACTTACCTGGGAATTGTTTATTACGGCGACAGCCATAGTTTCGTTCGATCTTAGATCGCAAGGAGTGAACAAATGAAGTAGCAATGGGCCGATTCAGCGTGAAATGAGATGTCAGAAATAGCGTATCTCGAACTTTCGATTGTTGATGTCAAAATGTCCGACCAGAGGTTGTAGTAATGACATGATTCAGGTCGAAGGTTTCTAAGCAACAGGAGTGCGTGGCCTCGGATATTCCAGATCCCAAATGCATACGGTTTTGCCGGTGGGTGCCTCACCCGATATGGCTGAGGGGGCGACCTGAAGTGAGTTGCATTACTATGCCTGAGAAAGTTCACAAAACTCAAAGCGTGATCGCCGAGCCCCATGTCCCGGATTCCTCGGAAAATCCGCGTTTGTGGAGAGCGGCCGGGAAGTGCGGAGGTTGGGATTGCCCCCGCCGGCATGAGGAGTTATATCATTTCGTATCACGAATCCACCTAGTTATGTCGGAGGCAGAATATTCGCTGTGGTCTTAGCAAGGCGCAAATGATACTATAGTCCCCGCAATCTAGAATCACACCAAGGTTGGCGCATGAAGAGTTGTAAGCTTGGGCAACTAATCCCGCAAGGAATCGATTGTGGTATAGTAGCCTTCTGGCCTTGAAGGCCGCCCACCTCCACCATCTAACCGTCGACAATTTGTTATCCACTTCATCACAAAACAGCCACATCTTAAGTCCCCGGAGGTGCGGGGTAAGGTTTCAACCTCACGTGACCCATGGACAACTCCACAATTCTATTGTGTTTGAGCAATTTTGCCATTCGCATTACAACACCTTCATGAGTAGCTGATTGATACCATCGTTACCTCTCTACCATCATAAGTGATCCTCAAGCCAGTTGTGAGAGCCCTGAATTCATGTCGACGGCACCAGCTCTACCATCGAAACATCGTCGACCTCGCGCAATCCAGGCATGTAATCTCTGTCGGTCCAAGAAATACAAATGCGATGGAAACCTGCCCTGTTTATACTGCATCAAGCAGAACGCGGATTGTATATTCCGGAAAACCGAGACGACTGGCCGCGATGCTGCGTCATATTCCATCAGCTATGTAAAGCAACTAGAAAAACGCCTTGAGTTGGCAGAGTCGGCCTTACAACGGCAGCAGTCTGTTGGCAGCCCACAACCGGCTTCGACGTCGATGAACAATGCGACGATCACTGGGGGACAAAGTGAAATGCTGCTTGTTTCAGGGCCGCAATCTCAGCTGCTCCAAAATCAAGCACATCCATCACGCCCGCCAGATGAGGAGGACGGAAGCACGGCGGAGCTTTTCGAAGTAAATTTAGAGACGCATGCTGTCGAGTTCCATGGAAATACCTCGTCGCTTGCCTTCCTGGAAGTGGTCTCTGAGGAGTACGGTTCAACTCCTGGCGAGCAACAGCACATGCATGAGAGGCGGCATTCAATCGCGGAATCGGCCTCATTGGTAACGGCGTTCCACAACACCGCCTTCCGCAACGATCATGCAGAGTCGCCTGGATCGCAAGAAGACCTGAACATGTATTTCTGCTCTTACCAAGCTTCCCTGTTTCTCGATACCTACTTCAAGAACCTGCATTACGCGCTTCCAATTATTGACCAGCGAGATATTCTCACTCGCTGTGAGGACCTTTGGCATGGAAGATCACATTTACAATCAAGGAGCTTCAAGGCTTTGTACTTCAGTCTCATGTCTCTCGGAGCACTTATCCGGACATGGACCGAGCACAGTATCTCCGGTATGGGACGATTTGAGTGGAGCCGAAGCCTGTTCCAAAAGGCAGAGGCCGAATTAGGACGACCTGGGGCTTTGAATGACCTACATGCCATACAAGCGCTCGTCGTGATGGCAAAAGTCTGCCAAAACGAGCTGAATCCGAACCTGTCATATATCTACCTCGGCCTTGCTACACGCACCGCGCTCTCCGCGGGCTTGAATCGAAAGTCTCCAAGTCGTGAGAGGAACAAGACAAGCTTTGTGGATGATCTGTCTGCTTCAAAAGTCTGGTGGGGTTTGTATGCTCTAGAGGTAGAGATGAGCTTCGCCCTGGGCCGGCAAGACACTACTGGCGTAGACGGTTACCACAATCGAGACATACCCACCATCGACAACTCCGAATTTGCCATCATTCCTTGTATGCTGCCTCTCTCGCGGATCATGCGCGAGATTTCCGTTGGTATATATTTAACCAAGTCAACCATGCTACAAAAAGTCGGCACGTCTCGCCGCTTGGAGCAAGAAATGGATTTATGGCTTGCCAGTCTACCACCAAGTATCCGTCCCGGTAGTGGGAAAGATACGTCTAGATCCAAGTCTCTAAGTTCAGAAATCTGGCCGAAGTTGCAGACTCTGATCCTCAAAATTCGATACTTGAATGTCAAGATGATCTTACTTCGACCGTTCCTCGTACATGCTGCAAAGCTGGCACAAACACAGCAATTAGTTCCCACTCTTCTCTCTGCGATCAACAGGTGTGCCATAGCAGCATCAGATACCATCGACATCATTTATGACATGTTCGATACCTACGACTTCTTTCGGACATGGTGGTACAATGTGACTTATGTCACATTTGCTGCCTCCATTCTTCTGTTTTACGCGGCACAAGATAGTCTAGCTGGGCTCATCGACTTGGACTTCTTGTCCAGCACCGATAAAGCACTCGGAATTCTCGACGTAATGAAAGATGCGGTTGTGGCTACAAAGGTTGCCAACTTCATACGCCCAATCGTCGCTCAATTGCGCGAGAGGAGTGCCGGGCGCCCCGCTACCGGCAGTCCGGGGAAGGAGAACGATAATCCTGACCTGCCTACCTACGGACCTGTAATCTTTGATCAGACTGCTAATGGGAGAATTGGAAATGATCTGGATCTCATGCAAATAAGTATGGATTTCGTTGAAGACGGTCTGTGGAATATTGATGCTGGGTTTGAAGAGAGCTTCCAAAATGATTCCACCTGGTCCGTTTCGTGCTTATCTGGCTCATAATCATCATCTTTTGATGACTTGTTCTCTCCTTGGAGAGAACGTAATAGAATTATTCCAGCTCTTCGTTTTATAGGCAGATGCCCTCAGAGATCAAGTTTTGATTTTCAATACCGCTAATGATGCTCTTGAAATCAAGACCTAGGAAAGTAATGCATAGGGATTGAAACGAAAGATAATGTAGAGTTTGAGTGGGGCGGAGCTGGGTCGATTTTGATATTACTATGAATTAATTTGAGATAAGATTCCGGGAGCTCGATAGTCTTTCATACCTTGTTTTAAAAGTCTTAAGTATAAGCCTGCGAAAACCAAGTCTACCCCTCTCCAGTGTTTCCATTCCATCTAGCCATCAGGTGGTTCGTATTTGAATCCGATTCTAGTCCGTACAATTTCATATCTATAGTCAGCGCTTAACACATCCAACTCGCCCCTTGGAGTTTGTAGGAGATCATGGACCGCTCTGCCTCTAATATCTGCATACTGGATGTATTGTGAGTCAGGCCGATTTAGGTCCTTGAAGCGTGATCTCAAGCGAGCTCTTGTGACCAGTTTTTGGAAATGATTGGATACTAGTTCTTGGGTACTGACCCCTAGATACTTATTGCCAGTATTGACTCTTAGATACTGGCTCTTGTAGACTGACCACTTAGCAAAAGATAGACCCTATCCGTGACAACTTGCATTGTAATCCATATGAAATTTGCATATTGAAATTTTCTTTTCTTCCCATCTTAACTCTACCACCTGTCACGCTCTACGATTATAAAAGTTTTCTACCTAGTTCTTCCTAGAGGCTAACCGAAATCAGTTGCACATCTTCCACACTGCTTCCACTGTCCTGCAAACTGTAGGTAAACCACCCGAATCCCTGATACGCAGCGCCGTGCTTTCCCGTCTTGTGTACACAAACGATGGCACCAGCAAAATTTGGGTACACTTTCGCAATCTTCTTGATAGCGGCCTGAGCAGCGCCACGAGGTGAAGAGCCTCTTCTCATGAGATCCACAGCTTGAAAGGAAGGGAGATATCGCATCATGACATCTCCATCTCCGGTGGCAACGCACGCTCCTACATTCTCATCAACATAACCACCGGCTCCTGGAATAGGAGCATCCCCAACTCGGCCTGGGATCTTGTGCGTTGCCCCGTTAGAAGACATGCCAATAGCCATTCTGCCATCGGATTGAAGTGCGATCTGACCAATCGTATCATGATTATGCTCATCAAATGTGGAACGTGCAATCATTGCCGTTTCCGTCTTGTTGGCATCACAACTTCGACCATCCACCCAGAAGCTTGACACACACCCCGAATCGACCCAGTCTGCATGCTGCTTTCTGCTATAGTCGCTGGTCAAATCCTCCTTCTTGTACCCTAATCCCACGGCAAAGCTAGTGGCTAGATCTCCTGAAAGCATACTGTGTGTCGTCAGCCGCAGGATATCCCTCGCAACCTTGGTCGCATCCTTGATCCCCCTCAACCCAGCCACAGCACCTGTATTCTGATCGTTTCCTTGCATGACAAGAGCATCCAGTGTGGTTTCACCGTTCGCGTCTGGAGAGCCGCCCCAGCCTACAGTGAAATCATTTTGCAGTTCTTCCGATTTCGAACAACCGGCGACGACGGCATCAATTGGGTCGCTTTTCGGGCTGGCGATAAGCGTCTTGTATGCTTCATAGGTGGCTGCAGTGAAAGGCCATGTATTGACAATCATGGGCTTTGGCTTTGCAAAAACTACCACAGGTGCAGAGACGAGGAGCAGGAGGAGCATTGGTGTCATGACCATGGATGAGGATGATAGGCATTTCATGGCGGAGAATTGATCATCAAATTGTATAACCTTTTTTTTGGGCAGAATCTTGCCAGGCGCAGAGAGCGATGATACTGTATCTATGGATACTACGGGGTGCGAGTGGCGGTATCCCGAGGACGTTGGTGGGGTAATCAGAAAGGAGAGGTATTGGATTACTGCTGACAGTCTAATTATATATACTAAAAGAACCTTAAAAGACCACTAATGCCGTGACATCGGCCAAGCATTTGATGCCTGCCTCTTTCGGATTTGCAGTGCTTGGCCTGCCTTGCCCAGTAAACAATCTTGATCAACAAGATTCAAAAGTGGTGGTACATGTCTCATTGGTTCGCCGGCTATCTTTACAAACCAGGAACTCGCTTGGCATAATCTCGCAGCTTCCCGATTTGACGATGAACCCAGTTTCACCCGTGGCTAATACTGTAAAGTTATGTTGCTTTGCCTCAAACCCCTGACTGGGATAGAACAGATCCGAACTCTTCGGAGTAGGCAATGTATGGATGATGCTTCTCAATGTCCTCCATTTCTCTCCGTACGACATTAGGAGGATCCGTCGCAGTATTCCTAATAATACTACGTTCTGTATTACTAGCTCAGTATTCAGGCGGTTTGACACGTACCCTGTACTATATTTCTAGGACTATACGTATTAGCAAGGGTAATTATATTACTATATTATACGAGGATATAATAGATACGAGAGGAATACTGCGCTAGACTAGATTAAGATTAAAAATAAGAGAAGATAAATACCCGCACAAAGTAAAATAACCTTTTAACCTCACTTTTACCCCTATTTTACCCCGCTTTAATATTCTAATATACTACTTGATAATACTTAGTATAAATTTCTTAGCTGAATATCACTTGGTATTTTCTTAAACAGTCCTATATCACTCGGTATTTTTAAGAACAGTCTTATATCACTGAAGTAGGGGGTATGGCTTACACTGCATATACTATTGGGAACACTGATCCGTCGTGATCCCGACACGATATCAGCAGTGATCATAGGTTGCCTGGAGCTTGTAAAGCTCCGATATTTGTCGATGATCTCTTTGACGGCTTCTCCGGAGTTCAAGAACACCCTTCGCTGGAATCCAAGCTGGATTTGGTAGAGCTCACCGTGCTCCCGCGCCCATTGTTTGAAAAGACGTTTGCGGGTTTGAGAGTGGAATTTGCAAGGTGTTTCCAAGAAAGGGTACACCTTTTGGATCATCGATTGCGCGGAAACCTTTGGGTACTGGGATTGTTGTAGCTTTGATGTACTTGTGCGCCAGATACACGAGAAAGAACATGAGGAAGCTGCCCGCGAGGTAAGTCCTAGATACGAATGTTGGCGCAGCCATTCCTACGATAGTGGGCTCGACAGACATTTCTTGCACCTGAACGATTGGTAAAATTACTTCAAGAGCGAACATGATGGGGGTTGAATCGATCTGTAAATAGAAAACAAACGTCTCGTGGAAACATTTCTTCAAGTATGTAAGTGCTGGGATATCCCCCGCATTTCAATAACCCCGCTATCACTCCTCCGCCTCTTCTTGGGTCATAGTATCCACCTCGTAGTGTGGGGTTACCCCGGATTCCATTTAGATATTAACTAAGTAGTAATAGCGTGATTGATTTCGCTACCGGAATTACCCCACCATGTCACATAGTTTGTTAACCAGCAGTGGCGTGGGAGGGAATCGAGTGGTGGCTAAAAAAACAAGCTTCTCATACTCTCCGCCAAAGTCTAAATCAGCGGGAAATCCTCCTCAAATAGCAAACCGCCAGTTTGGATGAGCTCACTAGGCCTATTTTGCTGCCACACACTTAATGCAACATGCCCTCGCCATGACAGATCTCCCCCGCATTGAATCCAATCTAATGCTGCTTAGCTCATATTATTGCTCAATACCCACCCCCAACTGTCAGCCATATTGTATTCATTCATACAATTTAAATCATACTGTGAGAGCCGCGCAACATCTCGCATCGTGTCTTCAGATTTGACACTTACAATAATGGCCGCCCCAAACAATGGCACGGCTGAAAAGCCAGACGAAATCCCTTTCAGGACATCACTATATCCTGCAATCCACCCAGGCCAGTACTCGAATGATTATTTTAAGGGTAGAGTTGTCTTGATCACAGGTTCAGGGCGGGGTATTGGCAGAGCGCTCGGGCTGGCATTTTGTGGACTCGGAGCACGCGTAGCCTTCACGGACCTGACTGTCGAAGCTGCTGAGGCAGCGGCCGAAGAAGCTCGTCATTTGCATGTCAACGCTCAGGTCACAAGTTTTCCCGCGGACCTGCGAGATTACAAGTCACTTGAGAGGCTGCATCAGCATACCATCCATACCCTTGGTGACGTCGACATTTTGATAAACAACGCCGGCTATGGTGACTTCTTGACATTTGATATCTCCCGGCCTGACGAAACCTGGGATACGATTACCGCTAACCTCAAAGGCCCACTCGATATTACTCGACTCTGTCTCCCAGCCATGGTGAAGCGAAAGACTGGTGTTATCATATGTAACACCACTACCGGTGCCGTTGACAACTATCCCTTCTGCATCCCCTACATGATTGCCAAAACAGGACAAGGAAAATTCATGCACTGCTTGCAGATGGAGCTTAGCCAAGATACAGATATTCAGTGCTTCCAGATCCATCCTGGCTGTCCCAAAACGAAGATGGGTGACCCCGAACATGCCATTCGAGAATACGTCCGTGAACTGCGACCGGCATTGGTGAAATGGGTGGATGGATATTTGCCATCATTAGATGAAGACATGGACCTTGCAGTGTGGAGTATCATCCTCTTGGCTTCCGGAAAGGTACGGCAAACTAGACTTTCTTTTCAAGCTTTCTTGGGTCGCCCTGGTGGACCACATCACAGTTCATGTCCGTTTTTCTGACCCCGAAATAGGTAGCACCACTGAAAGGCCGCTATATTAATGCCAACCATGATATTGGGGAGGTACTCAAGAGAATTGACAAGGTCGTAGAGGAAGACATGTACACACTGAAAGCTGACACGTTTGATGTTGTGAAAGATCAAGTACAAGATGCGGACTTCTATCGAGACAACAAATATCTGAATGATTAATTGTGGGGACTGTAATTTTCGGGGTCTCATGCCACTCCTGAGCATTTAGGAACTACCAATGTAACTGGGGTGATGATGCCAAAAGGCCCCGATTGAAAAGTAAAATTGGTGTATTCATATGCTATTCTACAATTTATTGCGAGCAAGCTTAGTACCCCATTTACTCAACCTTGACCTCCGAGTCATGGAACTTTCCCAGTTTCAAGAGTGCCTCTGCGTTCTCCCTTCCAACCATCTCGTATCCCTTTGTCCCTCCAAGCGCACCCTTGATCTCCTCCGCATTGCCATCCCACCAACCGCAGCCGTTCTCGATTGTCTCATACGGATAATCAACACTGAAGAGGATTCTCTCCGGTCCCAAGTAGTCAGCGACATACTTCAGGGTGGGTGTGCAGAAGTGTCCACTGGTTGTGACCCAAATGTTCTTCTTGAAGTAGTCATAGATAGTCATCTTGCACATGAAATTCCCAGCCTTAGCTGCGAGTGGCTTCTCGACATCCTCGAGCCAGTGGTTGGTTCGCCAGAAATCGAATGGGATATGCTCGCCCAAGTGGCCAATGATAACCTTGAGCTTGGGGAAGCGATCGAAGACCCCATTGGTAATCATACCAAGAATGTGGAGGGAGACAGCGTTGGCAAAGCTGAGAGGTGGTCCGACAAGGTATTTTCGCTCTGCGTACTGCTTGTCGTAGAAAGTGCCAGAAGGTGCGGCGGGATGAATGTAGATAGGAACATCGAGCTCCACAGCGATCTTCCAGAACGCATCATAAGCAGGTTGATCATAGTACAGGTAGGTTTCTCCGTCTGGTCCAGCATGCTGGAAATCATTGAGGAGTGCTCCATGGAAACCAAGTTCCTTGACACAGCGAGTCAGTTCCTTACCAGCTTGAACTGGGTCGTGCATGGAAAGTGCTGCAAAAGCACCGAGACGGTCCCGGTTATCTTTGATCTCGCCGGCGATGTAGTTGTTTACTTCTGTGGCGTGCTTCTCGGCTCTGGTGGGGTCGGAGATACCTTGGATGCCGGGAACAGTGAGAGACACAATGGTGTAGCCAATACCGTGAGCATCGGAAACTTGCAGGCGTTCGCCAGTGATGGACTTGATCTGGCGCATGTAGCGATCCAAATCTCGGGGAGCAATGTAGAGAGCAGCTTGGTCGCGGCTCTGGTCTGCGAGTTGAGGAATCTCGTAGGCCTCTTCCAGGGAAATCTTGCCGAGCATGACGATGGTGGGGAAGTTGAAGGTTTCGAGTGTTGTAAGAGAACTTAAGAGATTCTGTTGATCTTGATTGATCTGAATGTGAATAGGCGTTGTTGTGAATTGATTTGAGCTGAGATTCTGGGAGCTCGAGGGTCTTTTATACCACGTTCCCAAGATCTTGAGCACAAACTTGCGAAGCCCAAGTCCACCATTCTCCGGTCTTTCTATTCCATCTAGCCATCATCATAATGATGGCCACTACAAGATGCAAAACCGACGCCGAAAAGCGACACTCCGCGAATGTTTGTGACGTATGTATTCACAGATTTTGTATCGTTACAGCAGAACCACTGTTCGACGAGCTACACGACTTGTCAGTGGAACATGTTCGACTTCGGTACCGAAGATACTAATTAGCAGTGAAACCAAACTCAAAAAATTGGTTCACACGAGTAATGTGATGGATATGGCTGGCTATGAGAGCGTGATTTGTTTTGGGAAAGCAGACCACATCACAAGCTTTCGAAGTCCAGAGGATCTTCACAACAGAAAGTTTCTGATACAATGACGCATCACTACGCAGTTAACGGTAATCCACAAGAATAAGGCTGAATTACTCGTTCTAGTGTAGAAATTAAGAAATGTGCGGACTGACGACGGCGGACCACAATTCCGACGGATAATGCCCCCGGATGATGCACTTGGTCGGCTTCAGAAGGACGGCTAGCGAGCAACACCGACAAGCAACACCGAGGGTCGA
Organism: Cadophora luteo-olivacea; assembly: GCA_026120085.1. Lineage (NCBI taxonomy): Eukaryota > Fungi > Ascomycota > Leotiomycetes > Helotiales > Ploettnerulaceae > Cadophora > Cadophora luteo-olivacea. Next base: position 28,080 of record JALRMC010000108.1, read on the forward strand.
ACGGAATATACTGGATCTTACACTGGCCAGATCAAGTATTGATGCCTGAGCTTGAAAATTGCTAGGATTTCTCGATATCATCATTCTCGTGAGGCATTCGGAGCGACGCTCTACCAATGCCACTGATCATACAAGAAGTGGCGAGGACAATGCAAGCTTCTATTCAGGACACGAGAGACTTTCTCGCTAATACCTTAGATATCAAATATCACTACCCGACCTGCGCAAGCAAATGGTAATGCTGCAAAAGGTTCGTTATCCAGGTAACGCCGAAAGGTTGACTCGCCGTACAAAGGCCCAGGCATTCAACAGGACCATCACAGGGCCGTGTAACGCCGCCTTCCTATCAAGATCTCTTGTGTCTGCATCAACTATATATTCCCGGGGCGGATCCGGGGCGGATGATCACAGTTTAATGCAATATCGCGATGGACAAAGTTGAAAATTCACTTCGAGAGCAGAAACTCCGTTGGCTAGCCCATGGTCCAGAGAAGTGGCGACGAGCTTCATCAGGTGGGGACGAATCTGCCCACCTCATATTGTGGTCCTTGAACTTCTCTTTCAGAAGCTGCATGAGTTTTCTTTGGTTATTTGCCTGACGTTCGACAAGAGAGATAACGCGACAACATCCGCCCCGTTCATATATACTCGCAGGCTTTGAAGTACCGCCTTCTTGTAAATTGACAGTCCGACGCTTTCGATGGTTATGGACATTCTGTACCGGTCCCGTAGATTCATCCGTTCATCCTCTCCTGGTGTGCATCACAAACGCCTATGTATGCGCCAAGTCAAAAGATTATCTCTTGGCCTTCAACACTTGCGATCAAGTAAACTGTGATTGAGCTTCTTAGGAATCTTTCAAGCAAGCACTTCAGAGGTCATGTTAAAGGAAGATCTTCGTGGGAGCTGTCCTTAGCTGAAATTCTCAGTGCCACATGGCATCCTATATACGCCTCATTAATATAAGGAGCAACGTGAATGTTTCCACCAGTCCCTTTTAATCTTGGAGTTGATCCTCTCCTTCCGGCTCAATCTTACTCGCAAAGACCTCGCTTAGCCCCTTGATCTGACAAGTTTTTCGCATTGGCTCGTATTCCCCTCGGTCCCGAGCTGCTTGCCAAGATCCAGCCCATCTCTTTCAGACGTGATCCCCATGGTTGTGGAGCGTGAACTGCATAAGCTTCCGTCACTTGATGTGAATTTCTAGTTCAATAACAGCTTCTGAACTCAAAATACTCCATTTGCCATGCTTTCAGTACCTGAAAGACATCACGAACGTTGCCTCTCCTTTGACAACGTTGAACTCACTGCTTCTGTAGGCGTTTCACATCCAAGCGGTTTGGAGTCCAAAAGACTGTCTGCCCAAGCTCCAGGATCGCTTGATCGAGATTTAGCTCCCGCTCCGCTGAACTCATTCGTTCTAGCGTCCGTTTCCCCTATATTGCAACCCAATATCCAACCTCCATGTTCCAAGTAAACACGTCCACTAAGACGTTTCCGTCCACCCACGCAGCATCTCTGGGACATAATGAAGGACTTCATATTGTCTATAAGATTGTCAACACCTCAACGACCGTTGTTCTTCACTCACCTCTGAGGTTACTTTCGTTTATCCACATTCGTTTCTTGTCACTTTTTTGCTTCGCTGTCCCTCGGTATCAAACCTAAACCAGACTTATCCTTTGCTGAGTGATCAAATATTCACGATGTACTCAATCAGTTACCTTGCGAGCCTGGTGCTCCTCCTTTCACCTTCCATTGTAGTCGCTCAGGTAAACGGAACGGCGTATGGATTCGCAACAGGTACGACCGGTGGAGGTAATGCAGTCGCTGCAGCTCCAAAAGACATTGCACAGTAAGAATTCCTTTCAGCTTTTGATGGATGTTTGCAATCTAACCTCTCTTTTCATAGACTTGCAACTTGGCTATCAGATAGCACACCACGAGTTATTCTCATCGACAAGAACTTCAACTTCATTGGCTCGGAAGGTAAAGCTACGGAAGCAGGCTGTTATCAAACCGGATGCACTCCAGCCATGGGTGGTCAGACATACATTGGCACCTTGAGCTGCGGCGGGTCTGGGATGACTGCCACCACGATCACGTACGACAAGGCTGGTGTTTCGCCATTGGTTGTTGGAAGTAACAAGAGCATTGTCGGCGTTGGTAGTGCTGGGGTCATCACTGGTAAAGGACTTCATCTTCCGGGCACAACGAAGAACGTGATTATCCAGAACGTGCACATCACTGTAAGTCCACCTACCCTTTAGCCGTGAGGAGAAATGAGATTAATTTCAAACAGAACGTAAACCCGGCAAGCGTCTGGGGAGGTGATGCTCTCTCCATGGATGGCAACGATGGCGTTTGGATCGATCACTGCAAGTTCAGTAAGATGGGCCGCATGTTCATTGTCTCTCAGTAAGTGTTGCAAGCGCTCTAGACACGGATAATCAGGTAATTACAATGCAAATGCTGATTTAAAATCTAGTTACGCAGCAAGTCGCTTCACAGTCTCTAACACCGAATTTGACGGTGCAACCACAACATCTGCAACCTGCAACGGCGATACCTACTGGGGTACAATGTTCGTGGCCGAAGGCGATCAAGCAACTATCGACCGGAACTACTGGCACGACATGTCAGGTCGCTCTCCTAAGCTCGGTGCTGACGGCGTCAAAACCACCATTCAAGCAACGAACAACTACTTTTACAACAACCTCGGTCACGACTTCGAGATTTATCCCGGAACTACAGCACTCATTGAGGGGAACCGCTTCCATACCGTCAACACCCCCATGCACGACGGTGCTGAGTCAATTGCGACTATTTACAATGTTCCTGATGCAGCCTCGGCTAGTGCATGCACGGCTGTTCTTGGAAGGGCATGTGAAATTAATGCAATTACGAATAGTGGTGGCACCTGGCCCAGCTTGAAATCAACGACGCCATTAAATACGATGGCTGCTGTGAAGAAGTATCTCGTGGCACCAATCAAGGTGGGCAACACGATGACGACAGTGTTGCAGAATGCCGGAGTGGGAAAGATAACGGTTTGAGCCAATTTTGATCATAGAATCAGTGACGGAAGGTTTCGATGATAGGCTTACTAGCTCCAAGTTCGTGTGCTGTTATTGGAAGCGGCGATGTTGGATTCAACTTACGCTCGGAGTTAAGGCAGGAGCTTACCTGGAGGCATGTTGAAGAGCGGGCCAGAGACGTGGGCGATGAAATTGCTTAGCAGGTGAAGAAGTTCCTTACTAAGAACGAATTCTTAGTCAAAGAATATATTAGGGTTTCCAATATTTCCCATATTCGTTACATCTATTATTTCAGCAATACTTCCTACTCAAGGCGTCGAGACTTCACAGATTCTCACTCGTTGTATTGTATTGCCTCGCATGTTTTTACCATACGTCTCCATTCTCCATTAGCCACAGCCGATTGAAGCGGTCGAGTAGATCTTTGTGGTCTTTCACCAGGTCGAGCAACAGCGGTCTGGTTGGCTTCCCAAGTTCCAAATTACGCAATCTGTCGCTATAGATACTGGCGAATCGGTCGACGATCTGCGTTCCATATCGAGCCAAGAATGATGTGTCAGTCCGAGAACGACTCGTAGGAAGTCGGTTGATCTCACCTCGAGAGCAGCAAGCAGGTCATCGCATGTCCAGCCAGGGATAGGGGGTTTCAGAGAAAACATCGGCATGCCCACAATTCGACCAAACTCCTCGCGAGCAGCTTCACAAGCAGACGGTGTGTCGTTCCGATGGTTAAGGAACGACGCATGCATACTGCGAAAGTAGGCTTGCGTTCTCGCTTAAATTGGATTGCAAGCTGGACTGCGCTCCTGCAACGGATGGCGGGTTGTGCCAAGTAAATGCAAGAAAGAAATCGACGAACTTTTGGCTCTTATCTGGTGAATGGCCCCCCTACAGTTCCGCCGTCCCATTAGCAGCAGCCAAGACAATAAGTGGTGATAGATCCATACTTTGGTCTGCTCGATACGCTGCTGATACGCTGCTGGGTAGTAGCAACCTAGTCCCCTGAAAGATTCCAATCAACCACGACTGGGGCAGACGATATAGTTGATGACATGGCTTTCTATCTGCTTTGAGTTGTTTAGGGTTAAGGTTTGAGGTTTAGGTTTTATTTGTTTCTAACTATACCAGCTTACGACAAGTGCTTTTATCTCTTAGGGTTAGGGTTTGAGGTTTGGGTTTTATTTGTTTCTAACTACGCTAGCTTGCGACGGGTGTTTTTATCTCTTTTGTATAATACACAAAAGCCTGAAGTTATAACGTGGAAGGGCAAACCTTAAGCAACTATATAATAAAAGGAGGAATACTCAAGGTATAAGAGTAGACTTGATATAAAAGAACAGTTTGATTAAATTAATAAATAAAAGATATTTAAGTAATAGGATTTGTTATTTTAAAAGTAGAGAAGAGAATAAATTAGATAAAATTATTATTAAAAGTTCGATTACTATTATAAAAAGAAATAAAAGGAAAGTTGGCTTTTATACCGAAGCAAGCTTAGTAAAGCCGTATCTAGTAACGTAACACCTAACTATTAAAATCAAGTAGCCCTATTATATATACTTCCTTTTTTAAATAATTAACTTGTCCTCGAGTTATAAAATCGCAAAATTATAACAATAGAATTAAATAATTAAGTTATAATGTAATTATAAAAGACATAACTATATTAAGTGACAATTAACAAGTTAAAATAACCTCACTTTTAAAAGTAAACATTTACTTACTTAACGCTTTTATTATTAACTAGTAATTATATATAAAGCCTTTTCTATCTTTTATAGCTTATAATTTTAACTCTTTAACTACACCTCCCTTTTTTTTTCTTTTAACTTTTAATAACACAACTTTTTTATAATACTTAACACTTCTCTTACTCTTTTTAAGGCTCTCTTCTTAGGGTTTAGGGTTTGAGGTTTGGGTTTTATTTGTTTCTAACTACGCTAGCTTACGACAGGTGGTTTTATCTCTCTCGTATAGTATATAACAGTCTAGAACTATAGAAGGAATACACTAATAATACAGGAAGTAGAAGCCTGAAAATATAGGGAGTATAGGAGGTAGAGCGCTGAAAGTGTAAAAAGAAATATTACAGGGTAATTGAGTTGTAATAGAGTAGCTGACTTGTGATAAGGTAGCTGAGTTATAGTAAGGTAGTTAAGTTGTGAGAGCTTCTAGAGGCTTTAAAGTAGCTGTAGTGTGAGTTATAGGGTAGCTGGGTTATAAGAGCCCTTAGGGGCTTTAGGGTAGGTGTAGTGTGAGCTATAGGGTAGCTGAGTTATAAGGGCCTCTAGAGGCTTTAGGGTAGGTGTAGTATAGGCTGTAGGGTAGCTAGGTTGTGAGAGCCTCTAGGGGCTTTAGAGTAGGTGTAGTATGAGCTGTAAGGTAGCTAGGTTGTAGGGGCTACTAGAGGCTTTAGGGTAGGTGCAGTGTGTGTTATAAGCTATTTGCGTGCTAGGGTTAGGGTTAGGGTTAGGGTTAGGGTTAGGGTTAGGGTTAGGGTTAGGGTTAGGGTTAGGGTTAGGGTTAGGGTTAGGGTTAGGGTTAGGGTTAG
>JALRMC010000109.1:0-33293 GCA_026120085.1 Cadophora luteo-olivacea
TGACGCGGGGAGCGCGAAGAGGGGAGAGGGTAGAGGGGAGAGGGGAGAGGTAGGAGGTACTATATAAGGTATAGGTATAAAAACAACTTTCTACAAACCGGTAGATTAGATTTACTTGCTCTGTTATCGAGATTTCATGAAGTGGAGGCTTGTCACTTGCCTGCCTGATTAATATAGTGAGGTCTTAGTTTCAGCTTTTTCCTTTGCTCTTCTCACTTTGTTGGACCATCTCATCTCATCGCGATCGGCGTGTAGGTGGAAGGGAGGGTGGAAGGGCGGGAAAGTGGGAGAGGAGAGGAGAGAGTGGAAGAGGAGAGGAGATGGGTCTTGGGATTGGATGTAGGGGGGAGGGGGCGGTCAGGGAGGAGATAGAGGGGAGAGTGTAGAGCCAACCGTCTCCTACGCGTGCAGACTCGCTCACCGTGCAGTTTGCAGGCAGTGAAAGCGTATTATTCTTACGAGTCAAGGGCAAAGGAAAGGTACTTAAACCCACTTGATTAGAGTTTAGATTAAGGTACTTATGAGTAGGGAACTACTTGACTATCATTTATGAGATATACGGGATATTCGGGTAAAAAGGTTATTTCTTGCCCCTTGAGCTCACCTTTCTTTTTTAAATATACTGTATTAATTAGCGGATAAGACCACCCCTTGGTAGAAGACCACCCCCCTTTAAGAGACCAGGTCCTAACGTATTACTCTGCCCCCCACTTTTATTAGAAGACTATGATCTTTTAGGTAGTTTCTTAGTATAAAGTACACCTGAAATACTAGCGTAGTTCTGATTCCCTCGGTTATCTAGAGAGTGTGTATATCTTTCTTATAAGACTACCACCTTGTAAATAACCAGGTCTTAAAGCGTTCCGAACGGCGCAAAAACCTTACAAGACCATGGTCTTGTTCGCCAATTAATACGGTATCTTCATCTTTCGAGTGCGTCTTCTTTCGAGTGCAGCTTCTTTCGAGTGCAGCCTTTTTTATCAAATGCACTTAGCTTATTAAATACACCTTTACTTTTAACGTATAACTTTACTTAAAAAACAGCTTTTATTCACTAATAGTAGGATATTCGGCACGGTTCCCTTTTGCTTCTCTTATTGTAGAACGCTAGTTAGAATTGTCAAAGACGCCTTGCGAAGTCAGAGAATAATACGGACAGAACGGCAGAATCAAGTGGGTCTGCACGGCGAGCTTGTACGCGCCGGAGACAATTGGAGTGTAGAGGGTATTGCTGGATTGGGGATACCGGGAAGGGTAGTGTTATGTTGTCTTGTGTTGTGTTGCGATGTCGAGTGAGGAGGGGATTGGTATTGTTGTCATTTCATACGTGTGTGCGTGTGTCTGAGAACTGTTGTCGTTTTCTTTACTTTCTCGAGAGGTGTGCTCGTCAAGAATTACGGTAAAGGAATTTGGGCAGATACAAATGGAGAGTTGGCGGGGGTTGCCCCGAGATGAAGGGAGATGTGTTTTCTGCTCGGCTGAGCGTGATGAGTTGCTTGGAGATGTTAGTATTGTCAGCTGGGTTATGGTGCAGGCTTCGTATTTCACGCAATGCAAATCTTCGCTGGCAGAGTCCAAGGGAAGATGTCTCCCCTTGTGGATGAGAAGAAGGGAGGGGTAGTTTCAAGAGATTGGTGTTGCCAAAGCTAGTGTTGCTCTCGTGAAATTGTAAAGATCGTTGAGATGCTTAGTAGATAGTTGTCCATTGTAGTAATTCTTTAGGATATCCGTTCCTTTGATAATCGCAAAGACGCCAAGCTTTAAACAGCAGAGTTGTCGAGGAAAGCACATCGTTTCAGCAAAGTCAGTCACAATTACTGTATTTCTCGGTTTGTAGCTCCAAGTTGCTCACACCATCGATCATGATTGAATGTAGAATTCACAAGTCCTAAATCGGAGAGCTGATGTCCATGTTCGACCGGCTGGAATTTGAGAGGTTTCCGACACGGAGGCTCTCCAAAGATATCTTGCCTTCCACGATGTCGCGGAGGCGTCTTTCTAGTTCTCCAGATCTCAGCATTGAAAAATAACAGCCTGGGATTTCAACTTCATCTGGGGACGGTTGCCAGGGCAGAAGTCCTGTGGGGTCAACTATCAAGTCCAAAACATAGTTCTTCATCCTTGAACGGACTTTGTTGACTGATAAGCCAGACCTCGTCACTTTGTATGATATCGATGCTCCATATTCCACAGGATAAGAAGCTTTGTCCAAGTTTGAATATTGATGGTCTATCCATGTCACCACGCCATTCGGTGAACGACGTTCTTTGCAGCATATCCGGACAGACAGTGGATATGTGTCGCTCAAAGAGACGGCAAAATTGGCGGCTTGGTATATTGTCGTCGAGTCTGAAAATATCAGAACTTTTTCGTAATGCCCATCAAAGTTGACCTGAAGTGTGCTAGCAGGCTCTTCTAAATCACACCAGGATTGCCCGCCACCCCATTTAGGTGCAAGGGTGCCTATGATGCGATACCCAGTTTGGGAGATCACATTGACGGTGATATTTCGATCCAAATATCTATCCTTATCATACCGTTTTTGCCGGAAATAGCATATCTCTGGTTCGCCGAGATGCAGTGATTTTCCCACTTGCGACATGCGGCCGTCGGGTAGATACACGTCCAAAGTATCAAACTCTAAATCCGGCATCCTATAAAAGTTACCAGAAGGATCCTTGGCAACGCGAAGTGCTATCAATCGACTTTTTCCTGCTTCCGTACAATTTATGGGCAGAAGATGACCGCGACGCAGCAGGCGAGCTTCCACTCGCAGGCCTTTGTTGGTCATTGTGTACGGGGCCCGATCTTTGATGAACAATTTTCTGATCATCTTAGAGGAATTACTGAAGTCTGCTGCGGATACTGCCAAGAGCCCCTTCCGCGAAATGTCCTCCGATGTCCAGGCGAAAATTGTTTCGTCTTCAGAGGTACGAAGTATTTCAAGCTGCAGACGCAAGAAAGAGTTGCTCCCCTCACCGTATAGAGGTGGCATGTTGATACCAAAAAGTCCCATCAAGCAATAAGCTTGGTCTTCGATGCGAGTAGTGCGTCTTCGAGACGCCCAGGACATGATCTGGGCAATGGATGCGTGCTCGAAGTGCACCAGATGCCCGACCGAGATGCCAGTAATAGGTTGGATTTTCTGTAGTAGCCGACGTTTCGTGTCTATCTCCTTCCAGTTCTTATCATAGAATATCAGGAACTCCGGAGCCAGCAATTCTTGCAGGGTCCACCCCCGAGTGAACCACTGACTCTTCGCAAAGTCTGACTCTTTTTCCACGTCCGACAGATACGCATAGCAGACCTGCGAATCTTTGTACCATTTGAACATCGAGTTGATAGCTTCCGACAGCTCTGCACTACTCGACTTATCAATGCAGCAAGAATCCACCCAGGCATAATCCCAGCCATCCAGCCTTGCCTGGCGACAGCAGCCAGTGATCTTGGAATAGCCGGCCATATCAGGTCCGCGACCTTCGCGCAAGTCTTGGAATGTGACTTCTTCATTTTCCCAGCGATGAGAGAGAATAGCATAGTAGGGGATGCTATCGCCGATGAACTCTTCGAGGAGGAGGCTGGTTGTGTTGAGGAGCCGCATGGTGGAGGCTGATACTGTGGAACAAGCACGGTCTGCTCGAGTGAAAGATGATGATACCGCTAGGTCAAGTATATGTGAATCGGTTTGACGGAATCGCTACAGGCGTACCTCAGTGGGTCGAGGTCTTCGTGTTGGCAGTTTGCATGTCGTCGAGAGAAGCTGAAGTGCAGCCTAGAGATGCCTTCATGCAGCGTCCTAAGCGAGTCTCCCTCATAGGCAGGCAGAAGGTCCTGCAAGCCACGTTCCTGAATGCGTGTGATTCGCTGAATTGCTCAGCGTATTTAGTTTACATAGGTAAAAATCTCCCGAAAATTTCCATTGAAGAGGCTGACTTGCAGTTTTACTTCTGAGGACGCCCAGTGGCGTCGACCAGCAGTGTGAGATATGCCTTCTTCACGGGCAAGGCCGCGCGATAATTGCGCATTGTTTGAGCTATATGCTCTTGTAGATAGCAGCTTCACAGCCATGTGTATAAAACCCGCTCATTTATTCCCTCTGTTTTCACTTCAATGTAGGAACATGTCGAAGTGATGGAGCTGGCTGCTGGCAAAATACGCGAGGCAGCTTCCTGGAAGCCTCGACTCGGCCCTGCTCCAGCGTGCTGTGCCCTGGCGCTTCAGCGCTCCCATCCCTAAAGTGTCGTTGACAGGGTAGACTTTAGCGACTTGTAGCCGAAACCTAACAAGGTTATAGTGCCAGGGCATCACGTTCCCTCGCACTTGCTCCGCTACGTAAAGATCAATAAGGTTTCTTTTTATAAAACTTGATATCTGTCAAAATAAGATCTAGTATTGGCTTGAAGTTCAAAGCGTTTGTGAAGTAAGAGAAGTACAGTTACCGATGAACATTTTTATAATCCAGCCAAAGTCACTAGTAATTCAATAACAAGTAAAATAAAAGACAAAACAATTAAACACCTGAAATGACAGTTCTAGTTATAATAAGTAGCGAGAAGGTAGTAGTAGCAATTATAATAAGACCTACTGTCATCACCTACTGTCATATAGTGGAGCAGATGTGAGTCTTTTCTCCTTTTACCCTTGCTCCATTCGCGCATATTTTAGGTTCATTAAAACCAGTTACCTTGATATTCTCAGCTTCCGTGCTTCATCCTCCCTCTCTCAATACTCAAATATTTATACTTGTTTAGATTGTGCTATTTAAGGGGGCAACAATAGCGACAGTGCCATCGATTACATTTCCTACACCCTCTACATCTTCTCCTGTTGGAAGCTTCCCCAAACGTTGGTGAAATCCCGAAATTGGTCTAACGAACGAGCCTACTGTTCTTGAATGCACGTATCCCTTTGACCTAGCGTGTCTTCCGCTTCCTCACCTCGTTGGTGCCGATGGAAGCATCGCATCCCTTGGGCTTCCAGACTTTGATGACGAGAACTAGGAAGAACATCTAACCATCTGCCCTGCTCCTTCCTCTACTACATCAGCTACTTCCACCAGCACGACTAAAGCTACAACTACAACTATCACTACTGAACAGGCAACCAAATCGCCCGTAGAGCAAGGCAATCCCGTCGACAACAAAGACGAATGCTACAAGAAAGGGGAGAAGACTGAGCACGTGCGGATGGAGAGTGCAGGCAGTAGCTTCTGTAAAAGCATCTCCAAGTCCTCCTTGCAAGGAAAATGATTAAATCCAATGAGTATCCATTCGCGTATAATGGTGGGTTCGAGACCGTCACTATCAGACTCTCGCTGGAGATCTTGAAAGAATTATGCGGATTTGTGTATGATGAAAAGACTTGCATGAAGTACCTATCGGTTCCAACTAATAGTTGAGATTGTGGCAGTATCAATGATAAGGATGGTGGTACGGTTTCAAATAATTGCCTCGAGTGGAGGATTGATCCGGAGTTGAGTGGTTAAAAGGACTGAGAATTTGGGAAGTTGGGTGGCTGGCTCGATGTGAACTCAACGAGTCGGCGATACTCGTTGCAAAACGCGCCTTTTGCATTTTCATTGTTGAACAACATTTGTACTTCATTGATGGCATCACACGAACTCCTGTGTATTTTCTTTGGGTTCACTTTAGTTTTGTGTAGCATGATTGACTTTTCTTCAAGGTTCACGAGAGTACTTGAAAAGTTATCGCCCACAACATTTTCATTCATACACATTTTACTACAAGTAAAATCTACGTTACTTTCATTTTGATTGACCTGACAAATTCTATTAGATTGCTAAGTTACCTATTTTTATTCTTTTTGAGTACTCACATGTTCACTACCAGACTTGATGGTAGTAGATAGGCACTTCAGAAACTTTAAGACGAAGATTGCTGCCCAAAGCCCGGCATGTATTCCGGTCCAAACCCCGGTCCAAAATATGACAGCAACCCTGGCCGACGAGCGGTCGGATTGACCACGATCGATGCATGTCTGATCCAGTCTGATTGCTCTTCCACCGCCAGGCAATTCAATCCACTAAACTCCACCATCATATCCGTCAAGCCACACTGCCACACATCCGTCGAGCGCCTGATGTCCTCCTTCATGCCCATAAGCCACGGATGTAGTGTAGAGAGGTAATCATGAACCGTCACAAACGTCCCAGAAGCAGGTCGAACCACGATTCTAACCTTCTTGTTCCTCGGCCTCGGCTCCCCACAACAACCTAGTAAGCGGTTTCCCCGATCTTCGTCCTGAGGATTGTATTCGCAATCCCCAAGAGCGCCATACCATCTCCCTTCCTGCCTATCTCCCATCTCGCCATGTGCCTCGTGATAATCCTCCCATACGTCCTCCCAGTCATCTAGTTCGTCAATTCCGACTGTGATGGAAGAGATCTTGGGCACTGAAATTGGTTCCTGGGAGATAGGATGCCAGGTTCCGTTTGAGAAATATGGTGTCAGGGAGGTTGGATTATGCCTGTCTTGCATGACTGAGATTGCCTCTGGGAATGGACCATCAAGTGACCAGAAGAGGCGAGATCCGGCGGGAGACTTCCATATTATTGTTTGGGCACTTTCAAAGTCTTCGAAGGAGGGGAATGGACGGTCTGTGTCTGCTGCATCACTGGCATTTGACATCGTGACGAGGTGATTTTAGATGTAAAGAGAACAGAGTTTGGGGCTGGATCGTGCGGGCTTTGAAATAGTATTATGTGTTGGCAAAGGTAAAGGAGTTAGTCTGGGGCGACGGTGAGTTCAAGTTGGGTATGACTCCAGGTAATAACATCTAGAGATGTGTATAATGCCCACTTATCAGACTTAGGATGCCTTCGACGCAACACTGCTCCAGCATGCTGAAATCTGCAACTTAAGCGCTCGCACACCAGGGCCCCCACTAACGGAGTAGCCTCCAGGGACTTCCCGCCCGAGACTTAGGTACCAATTACCCCGCCCTTACCCCGGTCATACAAAGATCATTGATTATTGATTTTTACTCTCATAAAATCCGGCATCTGTCAAAAGCAAAATCTGGTTCAGGTTTCGGCTTGAACTTCACTTCAAGTATTTGCAAAGTGACGAACAGTACAGCAACCTGTGAGAGTTTTCTATATTCTACATCCATTCTCAAACTCCAACCAGCGCCAGAAGTCCAGCAGCGAGCAGAACAGAAGGCATCGAGACCAAAACACCCAATGCTGCATTTCCCGTCACAGCAGGCGGCGAAGAGGTGGTGGTAGCAGTCGAATTCGAGCTCGCAATAGCCTCACAATTCGTAAACTTCTGCCCACCCAAGAACTTCCCTACAGTCTGCGCATCCGTCAAATGAAGCATATGCAGCACGGCCCCGGCAACACTAGCATTCGTAGCACAGAAATTGGCCGTGAAGTTGAAAACGCTAGCCTTCCCATCACAAGTCGGCGTCACAGTCGTTCCATCATAATCAGCCGAGAAGCTCACATTGGCGGAAGGCACTGTGAGGAGATCGAGAGTGTGAATGTCTTCATATGGCCCATTTGCTGGTTTGGAGTAGACCGTGATGGTTTCGACGACGTGAGCACCAGCTATGTCGTACGTGCGTGCTGTTCCGACGGCGTTGTCGGTGCCGTTGAGGGTGACTGAACCTTCGGGAGAGCCGCTCCAGGTGAGGTTTTGGAAAGAGCCGATGATGGACATGACTTGTGCGTAGGTGTATGGGGTCGTGTATAATACGGTGTCGGTACCGGGTAATAAGCCATCATTGCAACCATTTGTGGTTGACGCATTGTTTTGTGCGGCGGTAAGCGATGCACCAGCGATGGCAGATAAAAGGAATGGGTATTTCTTCATCATGTTTGATGCTTCGGAAATTGTGATATGAGGAAAAGGTTTTGAATCCCAGATGGGAAGGAACTTCTATTAATGAACAGACGGAAGGTCTCGCTCTACTTTTAGCTGCATTAGTCGTTTCTACTCCTCCAGCAGATAGAAGAAGAAGCTTTGCGGCTGTCCAGAACATGAGATCGGCCAAGCCGTCATTGTGGTTGTTGCCGTCTTGTGCGGGGTAGCGTCTCTAGTGAAAAATCTCATTGGCTTCGTAGAATGCAAATCTTCTGCTTGTATCGTTCCTGGCGCTAGGCGAGAAGATCGACTTGCGAGTCTAGCTCAACCCGAAACCTGGTTGCCCATATTCAAATTATTCTCTGGCTTATCCGCTATTTACTGCTCTGGAGCACGGCGGCCATCCCCTCAATCTAACGACGGACTAATTCAGTATAAATGCGGCACACTCAAACTGATCATCCGAAAGAGCCTCCGAAGCCCTCCTGACAATCCCGAAATATTCTTCCCGTCCCTCGTCACTCTCACCGAAAACGACAGCTGTCTCAATATAATTTAGGAGCAACACGTTAAATATGAGACGAAACATCCTACCATTGCCGTCCAGAAACATATGTATCAGGACAAATGGACTTGAGTATTTGGCAGCCAAGCGGAAAGGGTCAATCTCATCACTTGTCATGGATCGTCGTAACAATGTTAAAACATTCATAACGAGTTGATCCGTGCTTTGTGATTGTGACTTATCCTTGCTTAATGTTATCTATATGTAACGTACGGTCGGGCTGGTGGTGCTCGAGAGTGCGAAGGCGGTTTGGTTGGTAGGCAAGGACGCTATCACTGATCAAGATTGATAACCGTTACAAGTTACTAAGTTTGGAAATTAAGACTGTTCAGAATTGCTTCTAGACTGCCATAATATTCACTTGTACCGGCGGTGAGAGCAGTCCATAGCTTTTTCTTTCTTGCTTGCCAAACGGAATGAGGGATGGACAAATGAAGTGACCTGACGAGAGCTCTACAGGATATGCCCAGTCCCACCACGAAATTCCTTCTCCTACACAATTCCGTACTCAGACCATTCTCCTCGCTAAACTACAGTTGCGGTCAGCAAAAATAGGTCTGTCGCAGTTCCTGTTTCTCAAGAAGGCGCCGGATGGGCGTGACGGAAAGTGTGAGTGCAGAACAGGCTCGCAAATCGTACACCATATCCTTTTCTCCTGTCAGCGATCTCGTAAATTACGGCAGCAACCATGGGAAATAGAGGAAATGAGGGAGCAGCGGGATTTTTCAAGAAAGGATTGGGAGCGCCAGCTCTCGTTGGAAGCAGCATAATTCATGATGACACGCGGCTTCTTGGACAACACGATGCGCTGGGAACCACGTAGGGTTCAGCGAACCATGAATCTTACTGGAATGGGCAATCGAAGTAGAGGGAATGAGATGCTTGAATCATGGTATCCAGGCAAGAAGTGAAAGGGAATGTAACTATTGATAGCTACTGATGGTCTGTTGAACACGCACTGGCCAATATGCCACATGGGATCGGTCTATGAACAAATCAAACAATCGATGAAAAGCTAAGTATCAGGATCTCCTAGAGTGATCATCCAAGGTAAGTTACTCTCCTAGTAATATCCCGCTAATACCCCAAACGTCCTGAGCCTAAGGTCTTGAGTACAGCACTGTCCTGGGTCATCGAGTAACGGGACTCGGGAGCGTCCGTAACACCATGTCCCAGACAGTATGCTAGTTTGAGTAGTCAAGCAACCTCCCGTAAGATTCAATAGGCTTAACAGCTAGTCTCTTTGTCTCACTTATCACGTCGCCTAGAAACTCCTCACTTGCGTGTTGAGGAGACCAACCCGTACTTTTTGCTCTGTCACCAGTTGCTTCGATGGTTGCGCCCCAAAAACCTATCTGTATGTCTCTTAGCATATCTCGTTACAACAACAGAGATAATATACATTACCTTATACTTTCCAAGTTCTTCATCCGTGTATCTGTTTGGGACTGGCTTCTCTGACAATCCCATCGAGTAGAGAGTGTCCGCCATAACCTTGAAAACACAATGGGCGGGAACTTGACCCCCATCGGCAAAGTAGAAGCCATGCTTCCCATGTCCTTTAGTGCCATCTTCTAAGACCGCCATGAACAGCTCAGCCACTAGGTACAACATTTAGCAAAGGCCCAACAACAATTTTCAGTGGAAAAGGGATCCAACCATCATCGACCTGCGATATCTTCCATAAATTCTCGCCGGGACCAATCTGACCCACCCCTTTTCTCTTGACGGAAACATGAATGAGTCGTGGAACAGGCATAGAAGTTTGATTGCCTAGCTTATGATCGCGAATTTTTCCAGTGGCAGTACCATACACTCCAAATGGGACTATGATAAAAGCTCGAACATTCCCCGCCGTGTCAGCGTTCACAATTCAATCGTCAACATTACGATCTGATAGTGTTATTCATTATTGCCGAATTCTGTAAGCTACTACTTACGAGGTTTGCTCAGTAGGATGGCGTTAATGCGGTCTGAATCCAAATCAGATATTCCAATTCCCGTTGGATACCCATCCATCTTGTCGTTAAAGAGAAA
This sequence comes from Cadophora luteo-olivacea, assembly GCA_026120085.1. Classification (NCBI taxonomy): domain Eukaryota; kingdom Fungi; phylum Ascomycota; class Leotiomycetes; order Helotiales; family Ploettnerulaceae; genus Cadophora; species Cadophora luteo-olivacea. Next base: position 10,429 of record JALRMC010000109.1, read on the forward strand.
AGCTATTGCCAATTTAGCATGCTTCCCACAATATACTCATGCGAAAGTTACCTCCGCCAGACTTGATGCCTCTGAATTAGCTAATGTAGTCTGGTAGCTAATGGACTTACCGCATGATATAAAGCTGGAGCATATCCCGTTTTCTCCGTTCTAGCCCTCATTCCATCCAACATGGCTTTCGTGCCTTGCAAATGATCGCAATCAGCCTGGGCAGGTTGTCAGCACAATATGTTGGAATGCTCGCTCATGCGACCTTCGATTACTGACTAATTGTATCACAATATCATATTTCTCGACCTCTTTCTCGAGTTCAGCACCGTCATCGAGCGTGATTTCTGTTGTCTTTACGTTTGGCAATAACCCTTTCAGTTTTCTGGCTTTTTCAAGACTCCGAGTTGATGCCGTAACTGTGTATGGTGTAGCTGGGGAGTGCAAATATTTCTCTGCGAAACGGGAAAGGAACGACGCTCCTATATAACCAGTGGCTCCAAAAATTAACACTGATTTATTTGCCATTGCAATGCGTTCTTAGGGGCTTCAATTCTAAACACTGAACGTCAGGAGCTGAGATAGAATACTGGACAAGTGGTTCGTACAATTTCAATGCGACAATGCTGTGATATCAAGACAGTACTTTGAAATGCGTTCTTAAATTCCCATCCCCCTATGACACTAATGCAACTTGCTGACGCTGCATTGGCTAGACTCAAAATATTCGGGCAACATTCGGAAATGTATCTGCACCCCGTTGTGGCCCACTATCCGCAATAAATTTAGTGCCCTGTAGTTTGCAAAAGAACGGTACCTTTCGAACAGTTCATCGCTGCATCGTTCCAACCTGAACCAGAACCTAAGAGATCCGTCAATTGTTTTTCGCGACCTCGTAATAGCTGATACGTCCCAACTGGGTAAATCACACTCTTCACCCTGTTCTATGCGTCAATCTTCGAAGAATCTATTCTCTATCAATCTGACACTTGCTCGCAACATGACGATGATGCGGGCATGCCCTCTGAAGTATCAGTCATTGACGTTCCTGTGCCTAGGCTTCACCTGAACTTCAGTACCGCACAGATGCAGCACTGAAGGGCTCACCCTACGGGTGGGGGCCACTACGACAGCTATCCTTGGCGGGCAAGCTTGCCAGGCTAGCAAGAGAGCTACATAAGTAAGATTGTGGATTTGAGAGGAAGGATATTTAAGATCACTTTGTCACATGATCAGACTGATTCTGGTGCATTTACAGAGCAGCACTTGCTTTGCAGACAACCCTTCCATTTGGCACGCCAATCTATTGACAAATTATTTCTCCTGACTCAGAACGATTCTTACACTTCAGATAAGTCAGGGGCGACGGCACAATGGAAGTTATCACAGGCGGACAATCACGTGATCAGGCTTGCAGAATGGTTGACCCACTCACCTGCAGGAAATCAATTTATGGAGAAGTAGACGCAGTTTAGTACTGTAAGGTCTTCTGATACGACTTACTTGCTCACTAGAGTCCTCGGGTTTCAGGATATGGATGCCGTTGGTGTTGGCTACAACGGAAATATAGGTACAAAGAAAGCGCTTGAGGATCGATTTACAGAATACACCTTTGCGGTCTTTGTTTCACTCTCTGGTCGTGTTATCGCATCTGGCAGTCGATTTCATGGTAGAATCAACCAGGTCACAGTAATCAGAAGGATGTACTCTCGATACCCGAGAAAGACTTGTGAAGATCGAACATTAAAAGCTTACATCCTCTTTCTAGCAGATGCTACTACACACTATGCCTAGAAAGCCTACCAGATACAATGTCTTCCGCCCATGGCAGCTCATACCAACAGTCTTTGCTCCATTTGTCGACGGCGTCGACCTTGATTGTGTAGCAGTGGGGGTATTAATTGAACTACTACTACCTCCAGTCGCAAAACCAACTTCAACTGTACCGCTCCCAACGGCTGCACCCAACCCTTCAGGATTGTCAATGGTCCCTATTCTTGTATACGTGAAACTACTCGAGTAGTCCTCGTACCACAACACAAGCGTTCGCGACCCGTAAAGCATTAGATCTCCAACTCTGATAGATCCAGGGTTGGTTGCTGAGGTTGGGAGTGAAATAGGGAGGTCGGAGTGTTTTTCGTTGCCGTTCAACTCGGACATTTGCAGGTTCAGCGGGAGAAGCTGTTGAAATGCTGAGGTAGTGGGATTGTCGAGGAGCGAAGCGGTAAACACGGAGGAGCCGATTGTGAGGTGCAGGACATCAGAGGCAGCGGAGCTGTTATTGGCAGACATGTCCGGAGAGAGACGATAGCAAGTGATTTCAAATCTAAACAGTGGAACCAAGAGTAGCTCTAAATATGTTGTAATTGATGTACTTGGGATTTCACAGGACTATATGAACGATTTCCAGCTCTCTCTAGCAGGGTTAAGGATCAGACGAAATAGAGGCGTCCGGGCCTCAACTGGGCACTAGCCTGATTTAGTTAGCTGGAATGTTCTCAAAGTATCAGCTGCATAGTAAGCAGCCTGCATTAGTGCCGAGTCAAGATCTTATTTTGCAAGTGAAACCTTGTTCAGAGATTCAGTCACAGCACAAGGAGACTTGAAAGGTAATCTTCTCTACATAGTCAGTAGTCACATTGTTCCAGAATATCTCTTTCGAACCAGCACATTTTCGGCCCCCATTGTCGCGAAATCCCCTCCTTCCAGCCTCTCTGAAAACGGGAGGCCCTGGGGCCGCACATGCTCCCAGATTGATGCAAGAATTTGGTGCCGGCATCTTCTTCCGACTCCCTCATGACATAGCAAACGAGACGTAAGTTGCATTTCCATCTATGGACTCCCAGGATCGGGCAGGTGGGTCGCTGAAAGACTTGTTTGAGTTCTCTGATGGGGCGGAGTACAGTTCGGTATCTCTGACTTTCCTGCGAGTCGCGGTAGACAAGTGCCAAGTCAAGATTCTCTGAATGCCGCGGATGTCTACTCCTCAAAATTTAATCGCCAAGTTGGTGGACTGTGACAATAGAGCCTTATGAAGTGCAAGGATTCCTCTTGCGTTGAACATTTTGTGGATACAGACGTGTTGAGACATCAGGTCTTGGCGAAAGGTCGCATACACTACATTCTCTCATTAATTATATCTTGGGGTGGATGCTGTGGTCGCGTCAATGCGTCAGAGGACTTTTTATTGACATCGCAGCTCCTTGTCTACTCCAGCTCATATCCATCATCACCTTCGCACATATTCTCATTGTCCATTGACCTTCTCGACGCGCACAAGCATCATACTGCTCGGCATGCTTCTTTCTTCTCCAAATGTGGCTGCTCTGATGCTCTTCACTGGCGTCCTCGCTCATCCCGGCCAGGATGATTCTCACGAGGTCGCTGAGACGGTTGCTTTCACCAAATCCAGCATAAAAGATCTCGGTCATTGCGCCGAGAGGCTCAAAGCTCGTGGAGTTGAGCAAAGAGCCAGGGCGCGTCGTACCTTCACTGCTCAGAAAGCCCGCCAAAAGCGAAGCCTCTCCACAAGTAAGTCATCGCTTCTCTGATCATATGATTTCTCATCCTGACGATGCCTTACCTGAAGCTGCACCTTTCTTCCGTGGCCGTGCAGCACCACTCAATACCGATCATCACTCATCTGTAGATTATGATTTCGACACCGCTGGATCTACCTTATTCACTTCCAATGGCTCCTGTATCCTCTCTCCAGAGGTAACCTTAGGGCCCTACTGGGTTGAGGGTGAGTATCTGCGAGAAGATGTAAGCGAAGACCAGGCAGGCATAGCTCTCATCCTCGACGCCCAAATCCTGGATATCTCATCGTGTGATCCTGTTACGAACGCCGTCCTGGAGATCTGGAGCTGCAATTCCACCGGCGTGTACTCTGGTGTTGTGGCCAGAGGAAATGGAGTCGGCATCGCGGATCGATCAAATTTGCAGAATACTTTCATGAGAGGATTGCAGCCAACAGATGATGATGGAGTAGCACAATTCACCACACTCTTTCCAGGCCATTATACCGGTCGTGCAACACATATTCACGTCCTGGTACATTTTAACGGCACTTCTTTCGACAATGGCACCTACGCTGGTGGATATGTCTCCCATGTGGGCCAGCTGTATTTCGATCAATCTCTGATTAGCGAAGTGGAAGCAACAAGCATTTACGCAACAAACACTCAAGATTTAACCACAAATGCAGATGACAGCATTCTTTCGGTGGGGATCGCGAATGGTCATGATCCCTTTGTTGAATACAGCTATCTCGGTGACAACGTGGAGGACGGGATTTTCGCTTGGATCTCTTTCGGCGTCGACCTCACTTCCCAGCAAATATTCACTGGTGCAGGTACCCTCACCGGGATTGGTGGCGTGACGAGCGGCACTGGCGTTAGCAGACCAGATGGTCCTCCGCCTTCTGCAAGCCCGACCACCAGCGGTGCTAGTAGTGCAGGAAGCAGCACCTCAAATAGACGAGTGGTTTCAACTTTCATACCTCCGGCCACTTCTTCGGTGGTTACTCTGTTAGCCGGATTAGTCTTGGTTCTGTTCGGCGTGTTTTAGCATATCTTCTGCTTACGCGCATGTTGCCTTACCCCAGTTCTAGAGTAAAACCATAAATCGCAAAAACTAGCTTTCTGCACATGGGGCTTGGGGAAAAAACCAGATAGTATACAGCCCAAGTTTCTGAAAACTTGTCACATAAATCATGCCTCCAGACACGTTGCTGATGTTTCGTGTACAAGGCATTCAAACAAAACATTAATTTCTCACACCTTTCATAAGGCACTAAGCTATCATCATGACAAACCAAGCCTCTAGCTTATGCGTACCAAAGCCTTATTTCCTTTTAGGACAGTGGAGGAACTCGACTAGGATATTTTCTTTTCACGAGTAAGTTTTGTATCACAACTAACGATGAGAAGCAGCGGCTAATCTCCAACTTAGTCAATTTCTCTATCGTGCTCTTTTCTCCTCAGTCTGCTGGTAACTCGCGCACATGCTTCAATCTGAATCGGCGACAGTCGCAGCCTTCCGTTCAACCCGTTGCAGAACAAGTTCTCTGTATCTGCTGTACAGGAACCAGCTCCGTCCCACCACTGCACTTTCTACTTTCAACTAACAAAGATCTACCCTAGCAACGGTTCCTGACATCGCAGTTCCCTCTCCACTATTTCCAGCCGAAACATACAGGCTAGTCCGGTCTGTCAACCTCCTCCCCCAAGCCACTGCAGAGCTTGCCTCTAAAGCCGGCGAGGTAGCAACCATCCTGACAACTCGCCCTGGTATATCGACCTCCGCAATCTCGTTTCGCCCCCATAGTGCCAGGTATGCCTTGTTTCCATCTTCAGACAGTATGAAATCATCACCCGCCGTCCCATTAACTACAACTTGAGCATGTCCAGTCGCAGCACCCGTTTGTAAAGAGATAGGGATGCGGGCGAAAATGGCTCGATTATAGTTCGTGAAGAAGAGGTTCGTTCCATGAACGTGAATGCCGTTCACACCAACTGTGAGTCCTGTTGGTAAATACTCCATCAATGGATCAGAGATAACTGTTTCGTAGATTCCAGTATGTACATCAATCTTGGTGATTGTCGCACTCATCGAGTCGGAGATCAAGATGTTCGACGAGTCTGTTGGGGAAAGTCGACACATGCCGTTGAACAATATTCCTTCCGGTATTCTCGTTACGAGTTGGGTTGCAGCTGGTTGCAGTACCACTCTATCCTCCGTTACAGCTAACTGGCGGAAATCCACTCTCCATAAAGCGATGGTGCTAGGGATGACGACGAGACCGGTGATGTTCTGGGCCAGGACGTAGAAGATATCAGGCTCGAGCTCGACGATGCCTTGGATGCTGCTTACCCCAGGAATCTGGGTAACCAAAATAGGAACATTGCCTGGGTCTGGGGAGACTTGGTACAACAATGGCGATTGACCAGACGTGACTAGAATCTCACCATTTCCACGTACCGCAAGATTCTCGAGCGTTGCCGGGCTGGGGAACTGGAAAATTGTCGTGACTGTAGAGTTGATGTCTACAAATGACTGTCTTGCTAACAACGGGGATGAAAGAACGGTCTTAGAAACCACGGACGACGCCAAAATATGCACGAGACTGAAAGATTTCATGTTGTCGAGCGTTGTAAGATACTTTGCGGCGTTGTTTCAACACAGGAAGAAGAAGGAAAAGGTGGTGTTTTGAAGTCAACGTATTGAACTGCGGTTTAATCTCATGCTTTATAGACAGCAACCTATTCAAATCCATCTCGGTCAAAAGACGGAAGCTACATTCGCTAGAAACTATATATGTGTGAATTTCCGAAGGTGGAGACTCTCCAATAATGCTATGCCTCCAGCTCCTCTATCATATCAATGCATTCCGAAGCCTGCAAACTCTAATCCATTGAAAATGTCTACCAGATGTCGGTTTCACTGCCTCAGGAGGCAATTCAAGGTAGTATATACAAGGGAAACCGGTCAAACAACCCTTGGCATCTTTTGATATCTGCCTTGGGCTTTCTCGCGACTATATTAGAGTTTTTGTGCAAATGCAACCTGCTTACTCCTCGGCCATATCCACCTGGTGCCTGCATTGACTCAGCCACAGCAGCAAGAATGCTAGATAGCTTGAAGAATCGTTTAAGATGCTTTGATAGATTACGTGTTTCAAAGTAAAAAACAAAGTCATGCACAAGCATCCCTGTGTCTCTAATACCGCGTCTTGCAGACTCAAGGCAGAAGGGTACGCTTTCGCGAGAGTCCGCGCTAGTGTCTGCTTTGCCCAAGCTTATAGATCTTTTGGCTCTTATAGCTTTTACTCACGAAAGATTTTATTTAATTTCTACTGCTGATTGAATCACATATAAAGGATGGGTCCGGGCCCTACTCCCACCACTTCGTTCAAGTCGGTATATTGAATGAAAGAGATTCTCCAGGAGACATGCGAGGACTTGACTCGATAGACCAGCGTGATGGAAGAGATTTGACCTCGCGTATCATCAGAAGAATTCCTATAGGAATCAATCAGCGCCTCCCTTGCGATTTTCTTATCATCAGTAACAGCTCTCTTCCAAGCCTCCGACATTGTGCATAGCTAACCAACTCTGCTATCAAAAGGAGGGGAGCACTCGTCAACAAAGGCAGCATCTGCCTTCGTATACATGAAATGAACCGCTCAAGTTGGGTTGGGGGCGAAACGTTTGTCTTCGTTGCTATCCCTGAATCTCCCGTTCATTTCGATATCTCTTTTATTGAAGATCAATTCTCGTTGCTTCTTGCCATCGATTTGTAATTCGGCTCCTTCACTGCTACACCTTGAAGTGTGTGTTCAATATGCCACCATTGCTCCGTTCTATTCTATTATATTCACTGCGGCTGGGACATACTAAGCTACAAATACCGCTGCTCGGGCTACTGAACAAGAGTACCGTCCGTTGCCAGAAAGATTACTTCGAGATACTACTGTTCTCATTATCAACATTGATCAGGGTGTCGCTAAATCAACCATTGTACCATTATTATACTGGTAGTCATCTCGGTTTGTGTACTCTCCTCTGATTGTTCTTTGCCAGTTTTGATTCTAAGATGAAACAAGTAGGGCAACTGCTGTGCCCTCCCCTGCGTTCTTTTCTATCTTGCTCTAGTTGCCGTCCTCTTGTTCCATTACTACCCGTTGCGCCGTCTTGATTCTTCTCATGTTGTCTCATCAAAATAATCTAGATCTTCGGGGATATAACGGAGTGACTTTGGCGGTAGGCGGCACCACCCAGCTGAAAGGACTGAAATTGCTCGGCGACATTGAGTTAGGATGTGGTGAACGCCGGCAAAGACAATAATGATAATCGTGCTATAAACAAGGGAGTACTCAAGAAATAAGAAGGATTTGGAGGTGGGCATAGAAGTAAGACATCTTTGAAAGTGCAACATGTCATTTGGGCTGCTTTTCGCCTCGCTCAATGTAGGAACTGAGTCACAACTGTCAGACGAACATCAAACTTGAGCATAGGGTAAGCGCCAAAGCATGCACTGACTTCTATAGAACCTGATCGAACCATGATAATGTCGTTCAATTAGCAAGAGCTGCCAAACATAGGAGCCGATTAAGGAGGTTCTCTCCCAGGAGTTCCTTGTTTACCACCTCATTGTTTCCGGTATTCCTGAACTAGCCGACAGAATGCGAAGAAGTGACCTGTTTGACTTTTGGGAACAAGTTTCAGAGACTGATAGAGCCGTATTTCAAGTACCTTCCACTAGCAATTTGCCCGCGCTTTCTTCCAGTGACTAGGAAGGACCGCCGACATTTCGGCGCTCAGAGACGCTGGGTCGTGGCAAAGAGGGGGAATAGTAGGGTCTGCCTTGGACACTTGCGGATGAGATTTCCATTGATGTCGTTCTCATTATGTTCGAACACAGCTAACAGACATCTCAAGCTAGTCAAATTGACACATAGTAATTGGGATAGCTTACGGCCTTAACCTTTGACAAATCTTACGGCGGTGAAGTCCTTTGCTTTGCCCAAGAAGATTTTAAGAATCTCGGTCTTAGACCTCAATCTGGATTTCGTCACAGTAAGATCTCTTCAGCATGTATCTTCTTCATATAGATGGACCGAAATAGGATTGAGGGTCCTTGGTCCGTTCTTCAGCAACCCGATACGGACGTCAGCGTGAGATGCGAGGACCTCCTACAGACGATCAGGCTGAGGTTATCATTTCGTGGGTAATCGTACGTGGACGTATACACGTTCAGTGTGTTCGAAACGTTCACAAGTACTTGCGAGGAGACGGTCATGAGCGTAACGGGACGACGGGATTCTGTAATGGCGAGTCATCTATTTATGATTTACGGAGGGGCAAGCTTCGATCGGGTTAAAGATACTGTGGTCCAGATCGGCCGTCCCAGCTCGAATACTTTCGTGGCAATCTTAGGACAATGACTTCATTATGTTTGAGTCAACTCTGCTTGAGACAATAATTTCGAGGAGGCTTGGGCTTTCGGCTGAGTCTGGATATCGGAGGCTTTGTGACCGTTTCGCCGCAACTCTCCTGAAGTCAGAGAGAACATCCTGATGGGCCCACTAATGCTAGACTTAAACCCTTGCTCAACCACTCCCTTGTATCTTCCAGCAGCTAGAGGCCCTGAGACAAAGTCCAATCGGGATTCAAAGGCGAGTCCATGCCAGGATAATATGGCTCGGCAGAAGCCGCCTGTGTGTTGACACGCCTGTAAATGGTTCCACTAGATATGAGTTGTCCGTTTACATAATGTATGTAGGTCAGATGTTTGTCAGCAGTCGGGATTCAAATTATGTTTTCTGTAACCCCGCTGATTGCATGGTGCTTCTTGGCAGGTCTTGCTTGGCTCGCCTCGCTTCGATTTGCTTACGTCCGTACTACAGGAGGGGCCGAGAACGTCGCGACCGTGAATGTTAACTCTATTTCTTTCGACAAAGTCAAGATTAGGGTCTCTCTCTGCTGGAAATGGAACCTCTTTCGGATCGTATTAATGTCTCATTGTGTCGAGGTCATAGACGGAGGAAACATCTTTCAGATGGCCACAAATGAGGTGCCTGGCGCCAGCTATTGACTGAGAGCGGGGGAGTCGATATAGTGCGTATTCCAGTCAATACTTTGAATTCACTCACGAGAAAAAGCTATTGCTCTTCTATATTTTTGAAACTTTAGAATTGAGCGACTCTGTAAATCAAGCATGTAGCTAAACCAAACACGTCCGACTTCCAAACATCAATTTATACCAGACTTTTGTTTCTCTAGCTTTGATAGTCTTCCAAGTCTCAAACTTATGGTGATAGCATCCTGACAGGTTTGCAAGGTCCCTTAAGCTAGGAAAATGATCACAACAGGCACATCTCAGGAGATTTGACCGGATGAGGTTCTCGGCAAAGGGTCCTTTCAGCCGTACGCGGAGATGATGAACGCTTCCATTCCGTTGGCATGGTTATTGATGAAGGATCTGGCACCTATAGAGTAGAAATAAACCAAGCTGAAGAACTATCCATGTTCTCCATACGATGATTGAGACTATTCGCTGAATACATTCTCCTCATTAGGGAACTCTTGCTGTACACCTGAGCTCTCCCTGCTAGTGCTAGTGTAACACTCTGGGGTGCACCTCTTCGTTACAGAGATAGGGTCGCGTATATCGCTTATATGCGCCATGGCTCTTGCTTCGATTCACTTGCATGTTTTGCCTGAGGCTTTGTTTACACAGCATCAGCTGATTGCATTATATCAACAGTCCTTTACTATCTCTCCCTTGTCGACCAACAGCACACCCTCGGAATGAGGACAGTACGGACTGCCAGTAACTCTATCTGGATTAGAGGCCGACGATTTGGAAGACTCTTAGTCATTGCTAGTAACATGTCAACTCGTATCGAACATCGTGGACACAAGAATCCCTGGCAGACGTCCCAAAAATGGATCCCTACTGTGGCATTGATACACGGTCTTACTCAGAAAAACATGACTAAATATCTGCGTGCTTACAGCTCGAAGAAGACCGAGCGATCATAAATAGAGAGCATCTCGCTGCTCAGGTTTCTCTCTCTATCTACTCATCAGACGATCTTCCTCTACCTATCTACAAGACCAACATCTTCATCCTACCTTCCAAGATCACATCTTCTACACATCAAACTCCTTGAACAACTTACCAACATGCGCTTCTTCGAATACCTCTCTGTTCTGGCTCTCGCCGCCGGCACTGCCAATGCGGCAGCTGCCCGTATTGCCATCTACCCAGACGAGAACTACGCTGGAACCCCGCAGCAGTTCACCACCGAGGCTGATGGCAAATGCTGTAAGTAGAATCACAGAAATTACTGAATAATCCTTGCGCAACTCTCGATATTGCTAAACCCTGGACACCAAGAGGCTGACAAACCCAGGGCCTGTCGCGGCAGCTTACAACAACCGTATCAGCTCTTTCAGAGTCACTCTTGACCCCAATGTCTGGTGCTTCTTCTACGAGTATGTTTTCCAACACATTGTCCTTTTGATTCATATAATCGAGCCGACACTCCTTGTTCACAACAATATTATCAACCAATATGGGCAACCGCAGGGGACCAAGCTGACTTCCTCTCTACAGCTCCACTACCTGCACCAATGAATTGTTCTCCGTCTCGACCAACTGGAACAACCCCAAGCTCGGCGGTGGCAACGACAAGATTTCTTCATTCAAGTGCCAGTAGATCGGGAGCTGGCAGGAGCCGCAATTGGAATGGGAGTTTTCACCTCGTGGGAGGTTTCTCCTAAAGCATGGCGGAATTTGCAAGGGCAATAGAGTGTATCTAGTGACATTGGATATATTACTACTTAGTAGATTGGAGCAGTAATACAAGCACTCTTCAGTCTAGCAAAGTCCAATCTTGACCGCTCTTGTGCCCATGAGTCACGCGAAAGGGTAGAAAACTCATTTGCGCAAGACCCAGAAACTACTACGCTTTTACAAACGTGCTGAGCAGAGACAATGAAAACCTTACTTTACATTCGGATGTTCTCCATGGACCGATGATGTAAGAAATCGAATCGAGTTTGAAGGACGAGATATTACATCGATATCCCGCACTTTCTGAGCAGGTGTGTATGTACCCATGTATATTTCTTTTCTTATGGCTTTCATGCAAATACAGATTATTGCAAGTTTCGCTCTATGCACTGAGCTTCATCAATCACTTCTGACCTTTTTGTATCCGAAGTTACTCCTGGAAAATATTGCTGTCAAAGAAGTTTTCGTTTTTAAAATCAAGAAAGGGAAAATAAGAGCTAACAAAGTTTTCGCGTTATAAAAGATAGAATAGTGAAATTCGACTTTCACCAGAAGAGCTTGTAGATACGTATTTAAGTATCTCAAATTCAAACTCTCGACACGAAGCGTAAGACTTAAACTTCGCTCTCTTTAGCTTTCTGCTACTGCGATAGATCTTGTATCTGCATTCAAGAAATATATTTCCATTCATACTGCTCAGTACGCAAGCCAGTAAGCAGACATCTTTCAGGTGATCTAGGTAGAATTTCAAAGATTCAGGCGCAAGGGAGCTATGAATATTACTTGTGTGTCAGAAGTGACGTCGATGAAGGTGAGCATGTGGACTAGAAGCATTTGGACACTCTCGGCTCGCATGACCTTCTCGCCTGCTCAGGAATTATCAGTGGATAGTTCTTTCTCCCGCATCCCCACAGCAAAATAAGTTCCGTAGACTAGACATGACTGATGACACACAAAGGGTACTGGAGAGTTTTTACACAAATTTTGCATTCTCTCATCTTGACTCTCGGTCGCATTTGTGGGCTCCCGTATCAACGCTATCTCAACTTGAGGCTGACAAAAGCCCGAGAGAGACGAGTGAAAGCAAAATATTTCAAAAGTGCCAAAATCTTTATTTGCTTTGAACTCAGGTTGACACGGCAAAGATTTGGGTCGTATCGTATATATTCTCGACCTTGTGACTTTTCAGAAATCCAACTTTATCACAAGAATGTGATGTATTCGCATAGGTGTTGCAGCGATCCTGGTGGATTCCAACTACCGGGACATTAAGTGACGAGGAGTACTCCTTTGAGAGGATCGGGCTCGATAGGTATCGTTTTGCAGCAAGGCCAAATGGCTAGCGCTGGCGTGACGGGTGAGGAAATTAAGATATTTTTGTCCAATCACGAAAGTCGGGTCCTACAAGAGGGACATAGCAGGAGAAGCGAGAACTGTGAGAATCTCGAAATTGATCACTGGCAAGCGTAGACTTCAGCGTGACTTCTGCTATCATCGGTTTGGTCAAGGTTGGTCAATTATATTGCCACTCCCAAAACACTTGGGGAACATGGAAGCCACGAAGAAGTCTGGTCACACATTGATACGTCTTACTGGTATTGGTAAAATGAGGGTAGATTACTTTTTGGACGGCTACGTGAATAGGAGCAAGTTGAAACAGGCTCCTTGACAAGTGATAACGCATCACAATCACTTTTATACTACACGAGGCAATGGACTGGGTCAGCTGATTGAACATCGGCCTATTCTATCTAGAGGGTAAAATCTCAAAACCGAGAATTTATAATGTCACGCTTGTTGGGGGACTATCTCGATTAAGCGAATGAAAATTGGAGATTGGAGATTGGAAGTATTGTGAGATTTGACACATCGTGCTTCGATAATGCTAATGTCAGAGAAGTGAACGAATGAAGGAAGATTGTGTTCTCTGACAGTGTGACTTATAAGAAGGAGTTTGTCAAGGAATGGGCCCGGATCTCAAGAACTGTCAGGTCCACCAGGTCCTTGTTTACTATGTCGAGCAGGATTTGCTGATATTGAACTTCACAATCAGGGTTTCAGCCTTGTTTGGCTATTTAATTCGATGGCTGGAGGCTCCCTGACAAGATTGCCTTTGCTCAAAGAGTGAAATTTAAAGGCTGTTGAGGTTGGGAAATGGGCATCGACAGTGTTTAATGTGACGGTAACAACCGTTGGAATGACAGCAGATGATTTCGTATTCACGATTCGCCTCTTGCAATGCTGGCCAACATTTATTAGACAGCTCAACAAATAATTACTGCATGACGAGCCACTGTTTCTGGGCCTGACGGAGGAATTTTCGGGCGATCACTTGGGCCACATAACAAGTTACATTACCAGTAGACGGACAAAGCAAATTGCTCAGGATGAGTAACAACACAGTCAGGTTGCGAAATTATGGATTCTAGTTTGGTAAACTTCAAAAGTGAGAAGCAACATGGGGTTCTCAGTATTGAATTGTCATGAAAGTAAAGAACTTGGTAGCTGACAAATACTGACTAGGCAGACAGAGTCCATCCAGAATTAAACTAAGGAGGTCCAGGAAAAGAAAGCTCTGAAATGGGTATATTATCAGACGCTTTGGTTGTGGAAGATGAGGATAACCAGGGCAAAGTGCGGATGGAAGGAGAGCCGAGGTTGTGCATCAGTGACTTCACATCCCCTTTTCTCTTGTCGCTCGCAATGAATTGCTAGCAGTGAATCTAGTCGTGGTGATTTCAAAATACTTCTGCGTTTTGGCTGAGAATATGACTGAACATATGATGGGCTCCATGTCATTGATGACTGTTAAGTTTTCCCGGCATAGAGAAAGGATCAAATTGATGGCAACAAGAGCTATATGACAATGAAAAGATGTCAAGACAAAGGACTGGAATTTAGATAACACCGAACAGGTGGCCCTCTGATTTTGCAGTCTAAATTGAAGTTGGACGTGTAGCGATTGGCCGCAGGTACTTCCACTGAGAGAAGTTTACCGGGTGCGATCGATCGCTCACGGAATGAGAAGATCTAGAAGATGAAGTTCGGGCAGAGAACGAGATCTACGGTCTTTCTTCTTGTATTGTCTTCCAAAGATCATGCCAATCATCAATTGAAATATCAATAAGTAGAGGACCACCAGATACGAATCGGAGGCTATTATTGAAAGTCATCACCGGGAGAGCGCCTATTACACAGCGAATTGGACTGGTGCGCGGCGAATGAATTTCGTAAGCATTCTTTGTATTCAGGAGGAAGCGGGAACGTCTCAGGAAAAATTATGCGCATATGAAGTTAAGTGAAGAGGAAGAGACGAAGCTTCTGAGAATGTTGACATTCCCATGGTCGGAGAAAAGATATTCAATTCCCCGCTATGTAGCCGATTGCCGAGACGTTTCTTGGCATGCTAATCTTACCAGCATTTTGATTTGCCCTTCGTTCAGGCACGAAATGTAGATTGCATGAATCACCCAGCACGGACTGTAATAAACAAAGGAGATAAAATGGAATAAACAATACTACTTCTTAAACAAATGACGGCAGAATTGTGGGGAAAGAGGCTGCGGTGACTTTTGTTTGTTCCTTTCGCTGCTGCAGAGACTGAAAAAGGGGCTTTTGGCCGGCCGTTAAATTGTTAGCTACAGCGCGCTGCAGTATTTGGTTAGTGGACATACCAAGGGCAGCAGCGAGCGGATAGGGGCAGATCAGTGACTACAGAGGCGTGTGTTGCAGTGCGATGTGCCTGTCAGGGGTAAATTTCCCGTTCCCGAGAGGAATGAATAGGGGCATCGGTAGTGCCATTGAAGCGTGGCAGCCGATCATTCACGGTGTGAAGATAGAAGGATGAAAAACAGAATGTGTAACTATTATGGTTATAACAAACAAGATCCGGATGCCGGCCACAATGGCTGCATTGAAGCGAGGAAAGTCTCGAGGTTACAAAGATATCTTCATGTTGGAGTATCGTTGGTCTGGACTGGATAAGACGATGCAAGGGGGATAAAAAGAGACACGAACGATCCCAACGCCAGGGCCGCGCAGGTGCGACGTTAAGACTCCTACTATTGCCAGTACTGTGACTGAACGTTATCTCTCATTCTCTTTATCTCTTGATCTACCCCGTAAACAAGATGCAACACGTCCATAATCATAACATTCAGGCATTATTGACACTGCCTGACTGTCTCCTATTCGCTCTTAGGCCAGTTCCATCTCGCTTGTCCCCTTGCCCTGACGGCTGATTCCTGGTGCTCTCCACTCCACTGCATCAGGCGTAGCCTACCATACCCCTGTCCTGTTTAGTTTCTACGGATACGGCCTCGCAGTGCAGTACAGCCCAGCCCAGCAAAGAAGCGGTACGGTACGGTTGACTCGAGGTACCACAGCATCCAATTTCACCACCGACGGTCGACTGCAGGAACCACCAAATATTCTATACCTCTACACCCAGACGCACTGAACAGGTGAACACCAGTAGTCTTGACACATTGACAGCTGCATCTGTTCTCAGCACTGTCTGCGACCGATTACAGCACCCTCAGCTGCCGCGACTGTCACGATCTCGAGGGCCACCGCTCACCAGACACCCTCGAAGTAAAACCTGGGGGCACCGCTCTTCCTCACCACGTCTACCCTGTAGGAGAACCCTTCCGACCTGCTCTTGAAATGAAATAGCCCAGCGAACACCTCGGCCCTTGGACGGACTGAGCTTCCATCAGAACAGACGGACAGACGGGAACGGGAGGACCCTGATCAGGCTGCTTGTGCTCAATTGCTGGTGCTGGCGGGCGACTCGAGATCCCTTCCAATGCTTCGAGAAAAGAAAGCTCCCTCAGGTCCAAGGCCGGACTATTCACCGTCCAAGGCGTACGCCAATCTCACTGTAGAGAATCAGCCCCCGGGCCCTGCTGACTTCTACTCCTTTGGCAGACAAGAAAATTACGATCCAGGCGCCGGAGCGCGTACAGGATCTGTGCAAGAACCAACCCTCCATGCCTCAACTCGAAATAACCATTCACTCTTTTCCTTTGGCGGGCATACTGGCGCAGATGAGAATCTAGGCGGATCCTACGAATTCCTACCCTCCCCTAGCTTCGACGACCTCCAGAGCAGTATTGCTACCGCGTCTAATGATTTCAATTTCGAACGACCAAGTGTGATAGAGAGCAGCGTAATAGGAGGGAAACGACCGAACGAAGCAATGAACACATCTACGGCAGAAGTAAGAGGGAATGCGGGAGGGCGTGTTCCTTCAACTGGACCAAGGCCAGCGAGGGCAGGTTCAATATTACGGCGGCAGAGTACATCAACCCGACAGAGCAGCGTATCCTCGACTGCTTCTGGGGCAACTGGAAATATGGATCCCCCAAGTGCTCCCCTTGCCATGAGGTCCAGGCGGCAAAGTCAATATCCCCCAATTTCTGGTAGTGCCATAGCAAATGCTGCCAAAGCTCCCAGAAAGTCCATAGGACCAGGAGTGACAGGTTCGGATGCAGATTATACACGGGCAGCACAGAGACGGCGGCCAAGTCTGGCATCAAGCGTATCTTCGCAGGGACTCTCTGATACTGGAGGAGTATCTACGCGTGTCAACATTGGAGGCGCGCCAACATATACGGATGGGGCTCGGGGGCTCACTGCGTCAAGAGCAGCGAAGACGAAATCGCTTCAGCCGCCTTCAAGGCAAGGCCAGACGCATTTGGCAGCAAAGACGGGTACTCCAGATCATAATAGATCCTCATCCTTTGCTGGCAGATCTCCAGGACGACCCAATGGACGAGGCACTACCACTCCATCCTCCTCGAACAAGCGGATGTCTGTCATGCCAGGAATGCCAACTTCTTCCTCGCATGCCACTGGACTGGGTGCAAGAACAGTCAGTCCTACGGATGCACGAAGAGCGAAGCGGTTATCAGTTCTGCAAGGTCCTCCTCCTATGCCAAACACTCCACCAACTCCTCAACCCGAATCATCTACCATCCGAACATCGTCGAGATCCCCTTCGATATTACCGAGAAAGGTGTCAACCCCATCTTCCAGCAGGACTACACCGGACCTTAACCGTAAGTCCTACAGTTCTGGTCTTTCGAATGCTTCAAATGCAAGCTATAACACTTCTCGTACTTCGACAGGCTCGTTACAACCTCGAATGCAGCTACCACCATCCTCGTCGAGGCTACCGACACCGAAGCCGAGGAACGTGCATAGTTCGACAGGAAATAATGAGGAGGAGGAAGTGCCACCCGTACCAGCAATTCCAAAAGCTTACGAATCGCCGAAAGACTCGCCAGCAGAGCCACCGTTTTTCAAGCGAAAATCCAGTATGCCTTTCGATGCTAGCAGTATCAATAGCACTTCTACGAATAGCTTGTCAGGGAGAGGTTCGATTCGAGATCCGCCAAAGAACGATCGAGAACCGAAGGTCAGAAAATATGGCCCTACTGCAACGTCAGATGACCAGCATAATAATGCTGCACCTGTCAAGAAGAAGAACTTGCAACCTCTACGTCTCCCACCTCTGAATCTATTACCTTTAAGTACTCCTACAGCAGCAAAAATTGCAGCTCTCCAGGACAAGGACACCTCGTACTCGGATGGACAAACAACACCGCCTCCCCGTCGTGTAAATGCTAAAACTCCAAGTACACCAATGACTGCTTCGAAGGCCTCGTTCTTTTCTAGAAAGCGAACAGACTCCAAGGCCGAAGATACGCTCTCTCATATGAGAAGCAGCAGTTCAATACACTTCTTGCGATCAGAATCTTCGTCTCAACTTGGTGGCAGTGGTCCTGAGTCTACTAAGCCCATTCCTATGAACACCCGGCAAACGAGGCAAGCTGTATCACCGTTTATATCTTCATCTCTGCCAAAGAATGGTGGAGAACACTCATTCATGCCAAGATCTAAGACCAGCGGTGATGTTTCTGCTACGGATACATCAACCACGGAGCCCCAAAGACCAGCCAGATTAACAGGACCACGTGCCCAAAAGTTGTCAAAGCCAGTCAAGAATGATACCCCTACTAGAGCATCAAGTCCAGAAGAGCCTTCAACGCCATCTTCGGGTACCTCCCTCCGTCGAAAGCTAAGTCTCGGCTGGAAGAGGAGCACTTCGAAGAATAACATCAACGCATCACATGCCGCTAGCGAGAGAGAGTCCGAGTATCCTCCCCAACCGCCAAAGCATGACAACATGCCTCCACCACGTCTACCTGCATCAGCTACTATCAACTCTTCGAATAACCAGAGCGTGCCAAGCCCCAGCCCTAGCGTGAAGTCCACAACCTTCCTTGACTCCAAGCGACGGAAGAGTTCAATTTCAGGCATGACCATCTTCAACGGCCACGACAGAACACGCAGCGATTCTTGGGGTCTCAACGGCAGCCCCAAGAAAGAACACCCAACACAAAGCGACAGACCTCTACCATCTGCACGCTCAACGTCATCTGTCATGCACAAGATGCTGAACTCCAAGAGCTCCAGTAGCACCATCAGATCGACAGATCGCTGGACCGCCGATCTTGACAAAGACGACATGATTGCAGAATCTGAAGTCAAGAAGCTCGCGACCAGACGCAAAGACACCGAACAAGCAGCTGCTGTTCTTGATGCACTACGCCAACGAGCTGTTCCTCAAGAACGCATATCACCTCAATCGGCCTTGCAGGTCCTGAATCTGAACATCTTTGAGCGTGGAGAGATCGTGGACTACAAAGACGTCTATTTCGCCGGAACACCAAACGCTGCCAAGCACGTTGGGCAATTGGCCACCGATACGGCCAATTTTGGCTACGATGACGAGAGGGGAGATTACAGCATCATCGCTGGAGACCATCTATCCTATAGGTACGAGATCATTGATGTGCTAGGCAAGGGAAGTTTCGGCCAGGTTGTCAGATGCATTGACCACAAGCTGGGTACGCTGGTTGCTGTGAAGATTATTCGCAACAAGAAGCGTTTCCATCAGCAGGCTTTGGTAGAAGTGAACATCTTGCAAAAGCTGCGCGAATGGGTATGTTGGCTGCCGTTGCACGTTGAAACCGTGACTGACCAGATTCTAGGACCCCAAAAACAAGCACAGCATGGTCAACTTCACCCAAAGCTTCTACTTCCGTGGTCATCTCTGCATCTCTACCGAACTTCTCGATATGAATCTCTACGAGTTCATCAAGTCCAATGCCTTCAAAGGATTTTCTTTGAAGATTGTCCGCCGTTTCACCAAGCAGATGCTCAGCAGTTTGTTATTGCTGAAGCAGCACAAGGTCATTCACTGCGATTTGAAGCCCGAAAATATCCTGCTTGCCCATCCAATGCATTCCGAGATCAAGGTCATCGACTTTGGATCCAGTTGTTTTGAGAATGAGAAGGTCTACACATACATCCAATCACGATTCTATCGATCCCCGGAAGTTATCCTTGGAATGACTTACGGCATGCCTATTGATATGTGGAGTTTGGGATGTATCCTGGCCGAGCTCTACACTGGTGTTCCCATCTTCCCTGGTGAAAACGAGCAGGAGCAACTTTCGTGTATCATGGAGGTATTTGGTCCACCAGGAAAGCACCTGATCGATAAGAGCACTCGCAAGAAGCTCTTCTTCGACTCGATGGGCAAGCCTCGCCTTACTGTCTCCTCCAAGGGACGCAGACGTAAACCATCTTCCAAGACTCTACAACAAGTTCTCAAATGCGACGACGAGTCCTTCCTCGATTTCCTTGCCCGCTGCCTTCGTTGGGATCCCGACACTCGCATGAAGCCAGAAGAAGCCGTCCGCCACGAATTCCTCACGGGTCAAAAAGCCTCCGCTCCTCTACCACGTATGGCAGCACGAAACGAGTCTCCCATCAAGAGAACCAACACTGTAGCCACCACTCCCTCCGGCGCACACCGACCCCTG
This sequence comes from Cadophora luteo-olivacea, assembly GCA_026120085.1. Lineage (NCBI taxonomy): Eukaryota > Fungi > Ascomycota > Leotiomycetes > Helotiales > Ploettnerulaceae > Cadophora > Cadophora luteo-olivacea. The sequence continues at coordinate 30,618 of JALRMC010000109.1, forward strand.
CCCGAGCCACCCGCGACGAGCTTCAAGAACGGCACAGCTGTCAGATCGAGAGAGACTTCCGGATCGAGCCCTAGCAAGAACACCGCACCACCTCGACGACAATCGAATATCAATGGCTTGTCTTCGGCAACAGGTAGCAAGCGTACGAGTACTGGCGGAAGTCTAGCGCCTGGAAACAGCGGACTACCACGTGTCACGAGAAGCGTTAGTGGGAAGCTGGAGGGCGGCATGGCTTCTGCGGGGGCGAGTGCTGCTATGAATAAACGTGCTTAAGCTCATGCTATGAGGAATGGTATCAAGTCATATCACGATGGATGGATCGATTGATGGTTGGGCTGGATTGGGTTGGGTACATATGAACATGAACACGAGCATGAGCATGAGCATAGACATGGTTGGCATGATGGATGGGCTGGCACGAAAAGGTTTGCAGATCCGCTTTCTGAGATGATCAAGAACCTGCCTGCCTATTTGCATGGATGGATGGCTGGATGGATGCATTGTTGTTTTTCGGCGTATCGCTGTTTGCTTGTTCGAGTCGTTCCTTCACATACCCTTTTTTCAACTTCTTGCGCTTCTGGAGCTTCCGCTTCTAATTCTTACTTCTTCTTTGCTCTTCATTTGAGGGCTCTTCTTCTTCTAGACGAAACGGGGTTGGGTGGCTATTGATGATTGATTTGATTTGATTGGTCTTGCTTGTTCTGATTGTTCTGATTGATTGGCGTTTTGTGAGCGTTGCCCACCCCATACATAAGCTGTTATAGCCAGAGATGGGAGGATGCTTGGTCGAATGAATGGTGGCTACCTTTCTACATAAATGAAACGTAAAGTAAAGCATACGAAATGAACGAGCTGAACAGCGAGGCATAGAAAGGAATCTTCTTCGTTCTGGGCTTTGGGCGGGAGGGGGGTTTTATCTACTTCTCCAATGAGCGATAGAGGTTGGTTAGTTGGGGGTGGTTTGGTTTGGTGATGAGAAATATGTATATTAATGTCTGTCTGTGTTTGGAGGGTTTTCTTCTCTTCTTCTTCTGAGAGCTTTTCTTCGGAATAGCACTGCGGTAATTCGCTTTGGTGGCATGGTTGGTTGGTCTTGGAGAGGAGAGCGGTATTGTGGTAGTGATGAGGCGGTGATGAGGGGTGTGGGTGAACTGCTGGTGATGGGCGTGAGGTTGAGGATGGTTGGAATGTGGTGTCAAGAAGGGAGGGGGGTGGGGAGATGGAGGGAGGTGCATATGAGCTTGCGCGTGTGCGTGTCAGTCAGGATGGAAGGGCATAGAGATGAATGGATTGGCTTAGACCGTATTCCGAGAAAGTGAAGAGACAAACAGATAGTGAATTGAGCGATGTTTCTGAATCTACTTGACTTGTGCAGAGTGTAATCTTCACATGATCTAACGTCTGTCCCTGTGTTCCGCGACTCAGCCTGTAGCGAGGAATTTGACGATGTGTGGCGCAAGACTTTCCCGGGGAATGGTCCAATTACATAGCTCAGATCGTGAATTCACAAAAACGCATCCGGCAGCTACCCAAGCCGCCGCCTGCTCCGTCCGACTTAGGCGGTCTTTGCTCCAGGCATGGGCTAATACGTGCATCGATACTCCCAAAGGCGAGCTGTGTCGCTTGACCAAAGATAGTGAGAACAACTGATAGGTTGCCTCTTTGAGCCGACGAGAATCCCATTTGTCGCCCGCTGATACCATAAAGTTAGGTAGTTGCTCGACGTGACTTTGGGATCCGTCATGCAGTTCTTCTTGTTCCCCCCAAGTAGAGTCGCGGACTGCTTTACTGCCATTCCACGCGCTCTCAAAGATCTGAACTGGGAGAAAGGCAGGACCTAGCACTGATAAGATTGCAAGCAGATCGAGAGCATCATGTGCAGCCTCACTATCCGCCTGCTTGAGTCTTTCGGCTGACGCTTCGAATGTTGTATAGACATCGCGATACCTTGATTGCGCCTGTGTTGGCCTGAATTGCAAGAGCAATTGACGTTGACGACGGAATATATCAGGATATTCGTGGAGTTCACAGAAGCCTCTTCCAATATACGCACCCGCCTGGATCAGTGCGAGCGTGTGTGATCCAAGGAGGTTGACGACTTCTTCTGCTTTGCTGTCAGAAGCTAGCCACGACTCTGGATGCACTCCTGCTGCTTTGAGCAATAAATGCTTCGATTCATCTCTTTCCAGGCCATCTAGTGCTTGGAAGGCGTCTGGACTGTACCGCGTACATTCGGTAACACGAGACGTCATCAGAACAGCACCGCAATCTCCCGGTGGAAAATACTTTTGATAGTCAAAGTCAGGATCATCGGCATTGTCCAGAATAAGGAGCCAGCTTTGTCGGATAGTTGCGAGCGCTTGAAGTACCTCAAGGACCGTCTCGGCGGGGACCCCAAGTAGCTTTGCGGTAGCGATGAAGTCCCGCTCAGCAGTAGACGGACTGTCACGTCGATCCAGAATATCCCTCAGAACCTACTAGCCGGTCCACCTCTTGTTTTACTCGGGGGCTTGCTATAGTTGAGTTCAGCGAATAACACAGCTAAGTGAAAGTATTATTACTTATATTAACTTCAGAGAATTATTTTTAGTATATTCTTTTATAAGACTGATTTACTAAAAATAATTATTTAAATAAATTAACGAAAACTAAATACTAAGAGATATATAATTATTC
>JALRMC010000010.1:600000-956449 GCA_026120085.1 Cadophora luteo-olivacea
TACGAAGCGCCGGCTGAAAATATCATCTCTACTGCTGACGAGAGAAGACAACACGCAGATTACTGTAGATTGCCAGCATAGTCTATCGCCAATCGCAGCTTGCAATCGTGTTCGCTGTCTTTCATCTGCTGCGCTTTATTATAATTATTGGGAGGGTCTTTCTATTTGGCGGGTTGGACTCCACATCCACCTACTGACTGACTAACTACTTCGTACTGCCCCGGGCTCGACTCGACTAATCCCGAGACCTTTCAGTGTGTCTCTGGTTCTGTTTCTGCTTCTGCCTCCAACTCCAACAGCCTGGCCCTCGCCTGGCTTGGCCACTGTTTTCAATTGTTTGCGACCCCGAATCCGAATCGTCCACTCCATAAATTCCTCCCCAAACACCACATTCTATCCCGTGCGGGCATAATAATATTGTTATTGCATTGCAGCACAGCACAGCACAGCTCGTTGAGAAGGAAGGAAACGTGGACCGGACGACTCAGCCTCTCGCCCAATCTGTTCAGGCGCCCCTCTTCCCTCCTCCCTCACCATCCACTCACTCATCAGACCTGACCACACCAAAACCAACCCAACCATACTAGTCTGTTCTGTCTCCGCAGCAGCCCGTCACCAAAACTTCCTACCCCAGAGCTTCGACCACCGATCCTAACCTCACCTCGCCTGCCTCGACCCTCGACCTCGTCGTCGACGCCAGATCTCGCTCTTCCATCTATATCGTCGCCATTTTCGCCGGGCCTATTCATTGTCTGTCCTGTTGCGAGGCGCAAATCTGCTGGCTGTTTCTGGACGCCATTCGACAATTACCCTCGCGATCCTGCTGCCTCGGATAACCGCCGTTCGAGATCAACCGCTTGACGGCATCATCCACTGCGGGCAGCCTACGGAACAATTTCTGGGCAGCCAGCGAAGAGACTGTTACCCTCGACTGACTCGGAACCATCATTGCGCGCGCCACGACGACTCCCCAGGAATTGATCGAACCCCTCAACCCTGGATGGCCATTCTCAACTTGATCTCAACGAAGCTTCGAGGATCAATCCGGACGGACTCTGGATTGGAGATTGTTCTCTCGCTGCCTCGACATTGAAACCGAGTACACTCACGGCTAGAGCCCAGCACTGACGAGGCTCTTTTGCGAATCCGCAATCTGTAATACGTACTCCGAAAGCTAGGCTGCGCTGGCAGCCAGAGGAGCAGGAAAATGGGTGCTTGCATGAGCTCGAATGCCGATGAGTCGGAACAGAAGAAGAGGAGTCAGATGATTGACAAGAAGCTCGAGGAGGACTCGAGACGACTTCGGCGAGAATGTAAAATTTTGCTCTTGGGTACGCATTGCGCATGAAACGAAAGGAGCTGGCCGTTTACTAACACATGTTCAAGGATCCGGAGAGAGCGGGAAGTCGACAATTGTCAAGCAGATGAAGATTATCCACCAGAATGGATATACGGTGGACGAATTGGCGCTCTATCGGTTGACGATATACAAGAATCTGATTGATTGCGCGAAGGCATTAATTGGGGCGATGCGGCAGTTTGGAATCGAGCCTACAACTCCTGCGAATGTTGAATATAGCGACTACTTGATGGAGTACCAGGTCGTTTCGGATCCACATACACCTCTCAGCACACAGGTTGGAGTGGCAGTCATATCATTATGGCAGGACCCGAGTATAAAGACATTGATGGAGAGGCAAAGCGAATTCTACCTGATGGATTCCGCACCATAGTACGTCTTTTGGTATGTCTCAGCGAAGCATCACTGACAGGTTCTAGTTTCTTTGAAGAGGCCAATAGAATTTCGGCGCCCGAGTACATACCAATAGAGGCGGATGTATTAAGAGCGAGAACTAAGACGACGGGTATATACGAAACAAGATTCACGATGGGGTCATTGAGCATACAGTCAGTGGGAAGATACGGCTTGCTGAGATCGCGCTAATAGTTGGCTAGTATGTTCGATGTTGGAGGACAACGGAGTGAGAGAAAGAAGTGGATTCATTGCTTCGAGAATGTCACGTCGATCATTTTCTGCGTGGCTCTGAGCGAGTACGATCAAGTTCTCTTGGAAGAGAGCAATCAAGTAGGATATCCTTGTGGGTTTTCTTGGCCTTCACTGACAGGATGTAGAACCGTATGATGGAGAGTTTAGTCCTCTTCGACTCAGTAGTGAACTCGCGGTGGTTTATGCGGACGAGCATCATTCTCTTCCTCAATAAGGTGGATCTATTCCGGCAAAAGCTGGGGCGGTCGCCACTCAGTAACTATTTCCCCGACTATTCAGGTGGGAACGATATCAACCGGGCGTCGAAATACTTGCTCTGGAGGTTCAACCAAGTAAACAGAGCACATCTGAATCTCTATCCCCAGTAAGCCACTACATACCTTTCACCACTGATAACACTAAAATTGACAATTTGTCTAGTCTCACACAAGCTACGGATACATCGAATATCCGACTCGTCTTTGCAGCCGTGAAGGAAACGATTCTGCAAAACGCACTCAAAGACTCAGGAATCCTCTGATCCTAGTCCGTAATTTACGAATCATCATGCCCCACGTTCTCCTTTTCCAGGATTTTTCTCTTTACTATGTCTCTCTGTCTCTCTCTCTCTGTTTCTGGAAATAAGGCCCATACGTCATTGGCGCCGGCGTTGGCTTCTTCTTTGCTTATGCTTTCTGTGTGTGTTGGGGAGTTTACGGGAGTTACTAGGGATGGAATGGAGTGGTTGTCTCACCACGCTGATATTGAATCGATCAAGTCGAAATGTTTACTTTTTTGTTTTTACGTTCCCGCCGTCCGTATGGGAGGAAGGTGGTTCGAGGAAGGGACGGCGGGAGGGTTCGGTATGATGGTATGAGGAAGGCAGGCAGGAAGGGTGGAGGGTGGATGGTGGATAAGTGAAAGAACGAAAGAACGAAAGAAAGAAAGAAAGAAATGCATGCGTCTCCTGGCCTGTCTATTCAGTCGGTGGATTCTAAAGATGCGTACGTACTCGATGATGATGGAGTATGCATTCCACATACCTACCTAACTTACAATTGTCGCACATACATGTTATCTTATGTGCTCACTCGCTCATTCTCTCTTTCTCCCCCTGTTCGACGCTTGTTGTGTTTGTTTTGATAGGTCAAAGGAGAGGAAAGCGAGATTGGATTGGAGGGGAGAAGCAAAGGAAGGGAAAGGGTAAGTAAAGTAGAGAAAGAAGAGGAAGATGTGGGAGGGAGAGAGAGAAAGAGAGAGTGTGAGTGTGGCTCGGAACAGATTTATCACGCTTAGTTTGATATGATGAGGATGGAAGGATGGATGATTGATTGATGTTTTAAGCGGTGAAAATGGAGCGAAATGGATACCTCCCTCCCTAGTTCGATATGGAATTGAGATGAGATGAGATGAAATGAACTGAAAAGGAAAGAAAAGAAAATGAATATTGAAAGTTTAGAGAATGGTCTGGTTTGGTTTGGTTTGATCTGGTCGGCTCCGTCCTTGAGGCTCGTGAGAATGAGTGTGAGCGTGTGAGATTAGGATCTTTCGATTGTGGCGGTGGATCAAATAATCTTGTGCAATTCAAGGTATGGGACGGTGAGGGCCGGTGGGAGTAAGTTAAGACGGGGGTAAAAAAGCCTCGAAGCGAAGCGAGTCGTGATAGGAGGACTCTATGGTTGTAGATATTGTAGTGAACACAGCAGTGTTGATATGATATGGACAGGTTGAAGAGCAGAGAGGGAGAGGAGAGGAGAGAGAAGTATGAAAGGTTACACAGGTAAACAGCTACATCTGACATCATTTGTGGCTTCATGAGAAGAAGAAGAAGGAATATGGTGGCTTCAAGGCGGACGAAAGAGTGAGCTTCACTTGCCTACCACTCAACAGCCAGTCAGTGAGCTTCTTCCATTGTTACACCGTCTTCTCGTCTCCTCCAGTTCAGAAAATCAGACCCCTCCCTCCCTTACCAACCCCTCCAAACCCACATAAATGCTTGGAAGGGGAGTAATCAGGATTTCACCTTAGCTCTGGTTATTCAGGATCCTTGTGGAGAGTATCCACCACTCAGCTGTTGGCCAGACTGCTTGAAGCTGCACTCGTAGTGATTGACTGACTGACTGCACGGTGAACTGTACTTGTGCGATGCGATGCAATTGTGCCAATTCATTGTATTCTTGATGAAGAGACGAGATCCAATCTATTCTGCATACCAATTGAAGGTTGTCAAGGTAGGTAGATATGCAGTGCGAATGGAACCAATGACCTCATCTCACCGACTTATCGAATTATCTGAACTCTCCCATGCGCAACGGTCCTATGCCATGCCCATGGCCACCGCCCCATGCTCATGCTCATGCCCATGCCCATGCAATGTACGGTATCGGGATAAATTCGATGGGGCTTGGCCGAGAGTCAGCAAGAAAGCAAGAAGTAGGTAAAGCAGTCAAAGGTAAAATAGCACGAGTATGGTATCACAACAGGCCACTTTACCTTGCCAGGTTGTCTCTCTTGCCTTTCTTGCTCTCCCAGGGCGGGCTGGTCGGGTCGGAGCTCTGCCCTACCCTTGTCAACAGAGGACAGAAGACCTCACTCAGGACGAGGACGAGGACCTCTCCCTGGCCTCTGCATCGGGTCCTGCCTTCTTGCGGGCGGCTTCACTGGCTGGACTGGGCTGAAAGCGGCCTGGGAGCTCAATTTGACCCCACTAAGTATGGCCGGGGACAGCAAGCGTAGTGCACCAAAGCCTCATCCTGGAATGGACTGGGCACCTGCGTCCTGGGCCTGGATACCTATCGTATTGTACAGCTATCGAGCGATTACTGTAGGAAAGTGGATAGGTAGGTAGGTATTTGAACTTTGCCCAAAGTCATACGAGGGGAAAGCACGCAGGAGGAAGCTCTGCTTGTCTGTTCTTGTGTTTCTTCCTCTCTTCTTCACTTCATCATCTCTTCTCTACTCTCGAGAACATTCTTCATTCCTCCTCCTTTATAAACGACAGCCTGTATCAACAACATCTTCATCAATTACTCCTCAGTGAATTCCCTCTTCCTATAAACTCACCAACATTGTTACACTACCTACCCACCGACCTACCTATCCACCTAACTCACGAGGTTATTCATTACTCTACATCCTGCTGCCAACATCACCAATTGCGTGCCGCCGCGCCCCTCGTTTATAAATAATAACCTCGTCCCTCCCCCTCGTTGATCGCCGTTATCTCTCCAGACTCGACCCCGCACCTCTAGCACTGGCCAACTCCACCAGACACACCAACACACCAACATTCAACCTTGCTAGCAGAATCCCGACCCCAATCCAATCCACCTCATCCCGCGTCTGCAACTACCCACCTAGCTCCCACAGACAGCTCTGCTCGACGAGTTCTCGACCTCCTCAACACATTTCGCTCTCTCTCTCGCTCTTCTCGCCCTTCCTATACAAATCTCTTCGAAGAGGACATTCCTAGATACAATTGCAACGAGCAGCTTCCAATATGGCCAGTACAAGCACAAGCACATTCCCCGGCATGAGAGAGCGTCGTCCCTCTACCAGTGCACCTATCTCTGAGCTTCAGGGTCCGGTTGGCCCGGGTTTCTCGAGACCAAAGCATAAGAGAACTTTCACTGGTTTTGGAGCTGGTGAGATCAAGAATGTTGAGGGTAAGTTTTCGCTATTCATTTTCATTATTCTGTCAATAGATCGTTTCCCCTCATTTTGGCGGGCAAGGAAGCTTTGCTTGGGATCGACATGTGCTTCTGCCATTTTTACCCCGCGAAGAGCTTCATGGAGCAGCTCTCGACCATCATACAAGATCTTTTATTCACTCTCCAGGTCCGGGGATTCCGCGTTTGAGTTGATGTGTACGATGCTAATTGTTTCGTGTAAACAGCTTCTATTCCCGAACCCCAGCGTGAAGCATGGAAGAAGTTCGCACCACACGGCTTCAAGAACAAGGAGGACTTCGAGAAAGAAGTAGTCAGACATGTCGAGACCACACTTGCACGTAGCATGTTCAATTGCGACGAGACTGCTGCATATGCTGCTGCCAGTTTGGCTTTCAGAGATCGTCTGATTACTGAGTGGAATCGCACACAACAGAGACAGACATTTGCTGATAGCAAGAGAATCTACTATCTCAGTTTGGAGTTTTTGATGGGCAGAGCTTTGGACAATGCCATGCTGAACGTTGGGCTGAAGAATGTTGCTAAGGGTATGATTCTACACTTCCTTCCCCCAAGTTTTCACGACTTTCGCTGACTATTCGTGCAGAGGGACTTTCCGACCTCGGTTTCCGCATCGAAGATATTATCAACCAGGAACACGATGCTGCGCTTGGAAACGGTGGTCTTGGAAGATTGGCAGCTTGTTTCCTTGACTCCATGGCATCCCTCAATTACCCAGCTTGGGGTTATGGACTGAGATACAGATATGGTATCTTCAAGCAAGAAATTGTGGATGGATACCAAGTCGAAGTTCCTGACTACTGGCTTGACTTCAATCCTTGGGAGTTCCCCAGACACGATATTGTCGTAGATGTAAGTGATGTTGCTCAGATCTGTGGCTCATTTTGCTGACACCTCTCAGATCCAATTCTATGGTCACGTCAGAAAGTACCAAGATGCGCAAGGCGTCAGCAAGGTGTCTTGGGAAGGTGGAGAGATTGTCAAGGCCGTTGCCTATGATGTGCCAGTTCCCGGTTTCGATACTGCAACGACCAATAATCTGCGTCTCTGGTCCAGCAAAGCTGCAAGTGGAGAGTTCGATTTCCAGAAATTTAACAGCGGAGACTATGAGAGTTCCGTCGCAGACCAACAACGCGCAGAGACCATTAGCGCTGTCTTGTACCCCAACGATAACCTCGACCGTGGTAAGGAGCTTCGCCTGAAGCAACAGTACTTCTGGGTTGCTGCTTCGTTGTACGACATTGTCCGCCGATTCAAGAAGTCCAAGCGCGCGTGGACCGAATTTCCCGATCAGGTTGCTATTCAATTGAATGATACCCATCCAACCCTTGCTATTGTTGAGCTTCAGCGCATTCTGATTGACCAAGAGGGTCTTGAGTGGGATGAGGCATGGAGCATTGTCTCGCAGACTGTAAGTAAACACGGCCTCTTAATTAGACCTCGCTAACCCTTTAAGTTCGGCTACACCAACCACACAGTCCTCCCAGAAGCACTCGAGAAGTGGTCTGTTCCGCTTTTCCAGAATTTGCTCCCAAGACATCTCCAGATCATTTACGAGATCAACTTGCTCTTCCTGCAAAGCGTAGAGCGCAAATTTCCTAATGAAAGAGATCTCCTTTCAAGAGTCTCGATTATTGAGGAATCACAACCGAAGATGGTTCGCATGGCTTTCTTGGCTATTGTTGGATCTCACAAGGTCAATGGTGTCGCAGAACTTCATTCTGATCTGATCAAGACAACTATCTTCAGGGACTTTGTCAAGGTTTTCGGACCAGACAAGTTCACCAATGTAACCAACGGTATCACACCAAGACGTTGGTTGCACCAGGCCAATCCTAGACTTTCCGAGTTGATCGCTAGCAAGACCGGAGGTAGTCTTGGATTCCTCAAGGATCTCAATAACCTCAACGAGCTTGAGAAGTATGTTGATGACAAGGAGTTCAAAAAGGAGTGGGCAGAGATTAAGTATGCCAACAAGGTCCGCCTTGCGAAGCATATTCAGACTACCACTGGCGTCACAGTCAACCCAGCTGCGTTGTTCGATATTCAAGTCAAGCGGATACACGAGTACAAACGTCAACAAATGAACATCTTTGGTGTCATCCACAGGTACCTCACAATTAAGTCGATGACTCCAGCAGAGCGAAAGAAGCTTGCACCAAGAGTCTCCATCTTTGGTGGTAAGGCTGCTCCTGGATACTGGATGGCTAAGACCATCATTCATCTCATCAACAGTGTTGGTGCTGTTGTGAACAATGATAAGGATGTCGGAGATCTCTTGAAGGTCATCTTCTTGGAAGACTACAATGTCTCCAAGGCTGAGATCATTATCCCTGCCAGTGATATCAGTGAGCACATCTCAACAGCTGGTACTGAGGCAAGTGGTACTTCAAACATGAAGTTTGTTCTGAATGGTGGTCTGATTATTGGTACCTGTGACGGAGCCAACGTAAGTTGATCAAGCCCTGATTTTATGATGATATGCTGATAATTGTAGATCGAAATCACTCGTGAAATTGGCGAGAACAACATCTTCCTCTTCGGTAACCTTGCCGAGGATGTTGAGGATCTCCGCCATGCACACAACTACGGCTCTCACACTCTCGATCCCGACCTCAGCGCTGTCTTCGAAGCCATCAAGAAGAACACCTTCGGCGACGCCAACTCATTTGGTGCTCTCGTCGGAGCCATCGAAGAGCACGGTGACTACTACCTCGTCTCAGACGATTTCCACAGCTACAACCAGACCCAAGCTCTCGTTGACGAGGCCTACAAGAACCAGGATGAGTGGCTCACCAAGTGCATTACTAGCGTTGCTCGCATGGGCTTCTTCAGTAGTGATCGTTGTATCAACGAGTATGCTGAGAGTATCTGGAATATCGAACCTTTGACTCCTGGGCAGTCGGGTGGTTCTGGGATGCAGAAGGGTGAGTTGTAGACGTGGGGAAGATGAGAATACAGCTTCTAGATATATCTAGAGTATGGTGATGAAAATAGGACAGGATTTGGATCAGTCAGGTCTCTTTTATGACTGGGGATGATGGCGGGTGGAATGGAAGGACCTGATGGTTAGGTAGATAGGCATTAATGAGCACACAGAGAATTTAACGGCCAAGACAACCTCTCCTTGCGTTGTGACGGTTTTGCTTTTGGTAATGGGAAATCTGTTCGTCAGACCATGGATCGAGTGACAAAGATTTGATTTGACTGCTATTTGTACATCTATCTCTACGTCTTGAAGTTGCCCCTTGACGCCTCACTCCGAGACGGAGAATTGGGTGCCTTTCTTAAAGTGACGACAAGAACCTGGCTATGAGAATCGAATGATCAAGACGAAGTATCTGTTGGTATCCAAAAAAATTCAAGAATTTTTGAAAGGTTAAAATTCTGATCCTGCGCTCTATTTGGAAGGCATTGTAATCTCTCACTTCATTTATTGAACTGAAATGAATTTATTGAATTGGTTGTGTTCATTCCATAATTCGATCAACCGCTGCTTGCTTCCTACGCATACTAGGCTAAGTAGCTTTCTCAATACCCCAGAATCCCTAAATTGAAGTACTAATACTGATACTGATACTGATACTGATACGCCAGCTCCAGGTCCTAGCTCCTAGCTTCCAACGCCGTGTGCCTGTGTCCGTGTCTGATGCAGGATGCTCGCTTGCTCGCTTCTATTTCCAATTGATTTGACTTGACTGGTTGATTGACTGACTGACTGACGGACTGTTCTGTCTTCCTGCTATTCTGTTGAATTTCTTGCTGTATTTGGTTTTACGGTCTTGGTCTCTGCAGCGCTTTCTGCTCTTGGAGACTCTGCCTCATCCCCCCTCTTCACCTCAAAAGTCCCCCTGCTGCGTTAGGTAGGTCGCCCATCCCTCTCATGATCCTGACCGAGTAGGGATTCGCTCGACAGGTGTCAGGCGTCTTCCGCCATCTCCAAAGCACTTGACTGACATGTCTGCCCTATCCTCAAGCATCGAACATCGAACATCGAACATCGAACACTCAAGGCGAAATAGGCGTCTTCGTAGCCTCTACCACTGCCTCCGCAACAGCACTACTCCTCTCCCTCCTCTCCCCCTCCGTCTCCTCCTTCCCTCTCCTCTCCTCCCCCCAAACCTGATGTTCTTCCGCCAGCACCACAGGAACAGGCACAGGCGCCGCAATCGGCGCATCATCATCCATTTCCTCATGAAATCTCGACGCTGCTCTTGGCGAGGGCTGAGGCTTCGAAGTTGATTTCCGGGGCGAAGTTTCCGCCGGCGGAGGAGGTGGAGGCACGGACTTCCTCTTCACAGAAGACGTTGCGTCGAGGTTCTTAGGCGGCGAGGTATGTTCAGCATCGAACAAGCTCTCCTCATAACTCTCCATAGTCTTCGGCCTATCGTCCGTCGTCTTGATGGGCTCAGGCCTCTTCTTCTCGTCTCCAGTTCCCAACTGTCGGATCGGTAGTGTAGTTACGTTCTCCTTCTCCTTGCGCTGTGCAGCTGAAGTGGAAGGACTTCGTCCCCACCCTGTCTTCCTCTTCTCGCCCATCCAGGTGCCCCAGCTGCCGATGTATGCACCTGCTTTACTGCCTACACTCTGGACTGTCTGTTTTGCACCGTTCAAGTCTGGAGCCGTGAACCCCGGGCTGGGGAGGGCGGTGCCGTTCTTCTCTGCTTCACGACGCTGCTCTTCGTATTTCTTCCTCTGGGCCTCACGGCGAGCTTCAATGTCCGCGTACAATTTATTGAAAGCCGTACTAGCTTTCTCGCGGCCTGCTTGAAGATTCCGGCCGAGGACTTCCTTGCCCGTCGCGAAGCGCTCGTCGAGCTTGTATTCCTTGACTTGCTCCATCATGCGGCGCTGGACGTCTTCGATTGTGAGGCCGCCGGCGCAAGGATGCTTTGGCTCGACGATGTCGAAGAGGTGGCTGTCTGTGTAGCGGTCCCAAATGCGGTAGTTCTCGGAGCGACTCCAGGCTTCGATCCAGTCGATTCCAAAATCGTGGGCAGGGTCGCCTTCGACTTGTGGGAGCATGACTTTGGGATTGTGGGCGTGGTGTTGAAGGTAGTTGTGGCATTTGACTGCAGAAATGAGGGATAGAAGATATTCCTCGAATTGGAGACGGATGAACTCTTCGGATCCGACGTAGCCCATTGTCTTGGGCCGTCCTGGATTCGCATCGTCCCAGGTATCGTTGACGGATTGAGTGATAAAATCGATCCATCTTCGATCTGCAACGGAGAGAGCCAACGCTGCTCTTAGCGAGCTTGACGTGATATTGATAGTGGTGTTGTCTAGATTAATGAGAATGTCGCTGTATCGATCTCTTTGCTGTAATAGTAAGGAATTCGTTGATCCCACAATGTATGATTTTGTTCCGTAATCCGCTAATATGTCAAGTTGTTGTAAAGGGGTATAAGGACCAAACAAACTCCCCTGGCAGCAAGTTAGTATACCTAATGCCCATCAATATTGCATACTCGCAATGCATACCTTCCCAAAAATCTGTAACGGTAAACCCATATAAGATAACAACGAACTCCGATCGCTAGTTTTCAGACTGGTAGGTTTCGACAAATTTCTCTCATAGGCATCCAAATCCGGATCTGCACAGTCTTGCAAATTGCGAATAAGACCTGGTATCAGAGAAATGAGAGAGAATTGCATCATGCATAACCTCTCACACCTCGAACCGAAAAAGAGCATCTACAACAGATCGAGTCAGCAACAAGGGATATCTAAACCGGGAAGAGAAAATGGATACCTTCGGTTGTAACAAACAACACTTAAAAAGCACCAAAGTCTGCGCTTTAAACTCTCTCACCAACTCTCTCAAGCTCATCCCAAGATACTCCTCTCTATCCTCCTCTGCCTGGCCTACCCCCCTCTCCTTCTCCTCCTGCAGACTCTCCTGGAACCTCTTCAAGATCTCCGTATCTGAGAATTCTCTCTGCGCGAACCAAGCACTTGTAACAACGCTCAGCCGTTCTCGCAACATGCCAAAGAATTGCGGCGAGTCTGCTATTACCACGACGGCTTTTTGGACGGTCGATCGTGTTACGTCTGCTGGACGGTTGAGGAGGGCGGATGCGTCCATTTGTCGTGTGCAGGAGATACCGAAGAGGGAAGTGGAAGGGAGGTCGTTATGGGCTGGGCGGAGGAGGGTGAAGTAGGAGAAGTCTTCCGTGGATCTGCAAAAAAAGGTATTAGCAATTTGGAAACATAAGTGCTCTGATCTTCAATATAGCTGTATCTGAAGAGCTGTAGGAAGGGTAGATAAGACTCACACATGAGCACCATCACTCAACGCCATGAATGGCAGTAAAGGCCACTCATTGTCCACAGCTGGATCTGTGCCTTCAGGAGCACCAAACCAATTCTCTACTTCCGGACCTCTGTTATGCTTGTCAGCTTACTCTCCTCTTCCAAGTGCTGTCCTCTACTTCTCAATTCAATCCCCCCTTCCCTCTGGAACCATTCGCCCAGAGCTCGGAGAGCAATAACCCACCTCGCATGATGAAAGCCCACCACCGTGACAAGCGGCACGAACCCATTCCCAGCTCCATGTCCCGCAGTCCCATTCTTCGCTGGCGTAAGTATAGCTCCTCCATTGCTCTCCTTCAAACTCGCCGGTATAGTAGACGCAGCAGGTTCAGTCGTATGAGCAGGAACAGGAGCAGGAGCTGCAGACCCCGCTACAAGCTCCGTTTCAGGCGCAGGCTCAACAACAGGTATCTCCTTCGGCGTCGGGGCATCGAGGTCGACATTCTCCATCTTGTCCGTCTCCATGTTTGCTTGCTTGTCCGTGTGTCTGTTTCTTTGCTTGCTGCTGTTCTTCTGTGCGGTGCAAGTCTCAATGCAAGCCTGTCACTCACTGACAATGTTTATCGACACCCCTCGTTCCCAATTGCTGTCGTGCAGAAGAAAGTTATCCCAAGCTGGCCGTCCAATTTCGGTGTCCTATCCGTCTTGCCTTGCCTTGTTGTCGTGCTCGCCCAGCTTAACACATGCTTCCGTTCCTAGCTTCCAAGTGATCTGCAATTGTCGATACAATATCCCCGCTGTGCTCCCTCAACTGTTGCCCTGCCCAGTCGTACTGTTATTCCGTCGCTGTCTTCGAATTCCCTCCTCTATTCCCTCGTGAAATAATCTCACTTGCAGGCGGGGATATTCTGTGCAAGATCTGCTAGGCGGGAGGTGGGCAATCAGACGAGTAGTGAGTGACAAGTATGATATGATCAGATCAGATCGAAAATAAAGTTGACTGCCCGTCTGTCATGCTTGGGTGCTACGCTGCTCTGCCGGAGCCGATACGCAGCGATGCGCGACGCGATCCACCTTTACAGGGCAATTCAGCAGCCACGTTTCCCTGCATTAAGGTGAGGCAAGGCAAGGTAACGAAAGTAAGGTAACCAAATCTTTGGAGGGTTGTGCAGTCCAGTAAGTAAGTAGTACTTTAATGCTTGCAGCATCGGCTTCTGCATCTATCCTGACCCCCCTATTATCTATCTACTGCGGTTGTTGTGGTCTAGTTTCCTCTATTTGTATACACAACCTACCTACCTATTAAGGAACTTGCCCTTCCCAGCTTCCTTACATGTCCTGCATCTCGTTTCCTCGCCCTTGCAAATTCCTCACTCTCACTCGCCCTTCCCAATCTGCAGCAGATCTCACAATAAACTACTCCTCAAATCACCATACAGCAATAGACTAGATTGGTCGACTACAACTCCTGACCGCCAGAAAGGCGAAGTCCACACCTCCCCCTCCCTCTTCCTCGAGTAGTAAGTAGCCTGTAGCTTCCATTCGCTTGACTTGACTTGCTTGCGTGCGTGCATCAAGATTGCATTGCATAGCATAGCATGGCATGGCATATCTGCCAGCGAACCTCACATATTATACACCCAGACAGACACCTATCTCCTCCTCCTTCCGTTCGAACTTCGAACTTCGAGGACTTAAGCCCCAATCAGAGATGCAGAACCAGTAGACTGGGATGCGGGTTGTTGGGTGCCACGTGATTAGATTGTATCTAGTTTCCATCGGACTTTGAAGTTTTGTATGGCTAATCTGGGGGGTATGCAAGTCATGTCATGTTATGATCTGTGCCTATAGCTGGCTGTGCGGAAGAGATCGCATGAGATACTAGTCCTGTGTTCAAGCAAGTAGAGAGAAAGTTAGATTGGATCCGGGTGTGATTTGGCCTGGTACCTACTTACCTACCTAGCGAACAAGAAAGCCGAATACATATCTCCTCTGCATCTCCTCATGCACAGCCGTTCCATCTCAGCTGAAGAAAGATGGTAGAGAGAAGGCAGAGCAAATTCTCTAGGGAGCATCATTAGAGTGGCGACCTGCTTCACTCCCCATAGCATACCTAAATAACCTCCAAGAAAAAGCTTCAGCTGGAGCAGAGCCCGCCTCTGCATTTGCCTCATCTCGACTCGACTCTTCCCTATCAAAACATAATCTACAGACCGGTCTGCTATGAAGCAGTGAGGGAATTGTGCTTCACAGATTTTATTTGCCCAGTCTGTCGCCCAGTCGGATGGGATATCCTTTCATATTGGATGATTGTTCTTCTTCACCGCCCAGCTCAGCTCAGCTCAGCTCGCCGCCAGTCAGTCAGTTCCTTACGCACACGACATTTCAATCCGTAGTAATGACTATAGGATGGTCAGATAGAAAGTAAGGTCATGTAAAATAAGGCTGGCTTTATTCAATCATATGTCCATTCAATCCATTGATTCATGTCATTTCCATTTCTCATATCTACTTCCAGCCCAGCCCCAATCTGCCAGCCCGTCCAGTCCAAGTCCAAGCCAGCCGGAAACGAAAAGGGGCTACTATGATATCTGGTTTGCCCACGTTTCCATGCATTTGATTTGTATCGACGCCAGAGAAAGAACAGACAGAAGGCAACGGAGTAGTGGAGAGAAAGGAAAAAGATAAAGAGGTCGCAAAAGCCCAGCCCTGTCTCCCAACCCCGAGAGCAATAATCAAAAAGACGGAGAAGAGACGAAGAATCCGCTACTCGTCTTCTGACCCGGTATCATATTTCATTTCCATGCAAAAGCTCGTCGCTCAAAAGCTCAAAGCTCTCCTCCCAAGCAACAATATTTTTGGCCCCGTCCCATTCAATAGTGATATCTCTCCCACACTTAACGATGATTCAGTTCCCATTCATCTCCATTGCTTGTCCATCACCACCATTTTCGACATTGTGATAATCAAGGATCTCGGAATACCTGTAAGAAACAAACCAAGTTAGTCACACTTCTTCTGCTTCCTATCCCGAAAGATAGTGCCGTTGAAAACGCACACTATTCCTTCAAGACTGCTCTTCTTTGTATTCGTAAAGTTGCTCGTACATCATGATTTTCCAGGTATCCACCGGGAGGTCAGCGTCATTGAATGACCAGTCAAACCGCTCCTCAGCTACAGGTTCATCTGTAGGGTCGTGGTATGGGGCGAGATATTCGTGGGCAAGAGCCTCGGGAGCCTTAACTCGTTTCCGTGGGTCGAAGACCAGCATTTCTTCGAGGAGGGCAATTGCTGAATATGTTAGAGCTATGTACAAAGATCCAAGTGTGGGATGCATACCTAATGGGTCGGCATTTCTGAACTTATCCTTCAAAGGTTGTCTCTCACGCTTTGGGAGCGATTGGACGAATCTCAAGGTCTGAGAAATTGTTAGCTTTTGGGGAATCAGTAGCAATTGCCAAAGCTTACGTTTTCACTCGCAATGGTGTGGATAACATCATCTGGGGGTGTTCCGAGAAGCTCGGTGATAATTGAGAACTGGTTGACGTGATCCTTTCCAGGGAACAAAGGCTTGCCCTCCAACATCTCCGCGAAGATACATCCCGCGCTCCAGATATCAACCTCAACATCGTACTTTTGCCATGTAAGCATGATCTCCGGCGCTCTGTAGTATCTCGTGGAGACATATCCGGTCATCTGCGGGTCCTGAATACGGGCTAGACCGAAGTCGCAGATCTTCAGATCACAGTTCTCGTTGACGAGGATGTTGCTGGGCTTGAGATCGCGATGGACGACACCCGCAGAGTGGACATACTTGAGACCCCGCTATTTCCAAAGTCAGCCCCGCTGCAAACCACCGCATAACCTGGGGATATTTACCAAGATCTGGTAGAGGAAGTATTGTATGAATTGCTTCTCGAGCGGTCTGGAAGTAAGGAGACGGTGCAAATCGGTGCCTAGGAGTTCGGTGACGAAATAACTGTAGAGGTTGTTAGTCGTTGTGCTGTGGATAAGGGATAGGCGCAAGCATACATATCCTCGAGGGGCGAAATGAAGATATCACTCAGAGAGATAACCTGCACCAAATTAGCGCTGCGGGGATTAGAATGATGTTTTCGGACGCACATTCTCGTGCTTGAGATGCTTCAGCAACTTCAACTCTCTGTATGTTCTCTTGGATAGGACGGGGGTGCTGAAAGGCTTCATAATCTTCTTTACAGCTACATTCTGACCGGTGAGTTGATCTTTGGCAGAGCTGCACGATTGTTAGCTATTGTTATTCCATCGCAGGCGCGTAACGTACCAAACCAAACCAAAGGCTCCCATTCCTACCGGTTGGAGGTCGGAGTATCTGTCAAGGTCAGCTTTCCGTCGCAAAGTAGGTGGCGTACCCCGCGCAGCCGTACCTGGACGTGATCTCGAACGTCGTGCCGAAGATCTGTGCTCGAACGAATTCAGCCATGGCGAAGCTGGGCGACTGGCGGTGGCAGTCGAGACAGTCGGTAGTGATTGTTGCGGTGCAGGGCAGACGTTCAAAGTATGACGGCGGCGGAGGAGGTAGATGCAAAGAGCGGTTGTTTTGGATAGGATGAAATGGGAGGGAGGGATAGGATGGGATTTGGGATTGGGGGTTGTTTTCGCTGTACTAATCGCCTAGCAGTCGCTAACCGTAACAGACCAGGGCCAGGCTTGTACGGTCAAATCGAGTCCTAAAGCGCAAGAGGTCAGTCTGGGCGGGGCAGGCGAATTGAGGCAAGCGTAGGTAAGGTAAGGTAACGAAAGGCGAATCTGGACTTAGAATAACATAAATTAAAAGTAGGGAACGTATTATTCCCAGCTTTTTTTTCATTCGAGAAATGTGAAATTCTTCCAGGAAGAAGAGCCTTTTTGGCAGACTTCCAACTGCAAAAATAAAGGGTTTGATCGGGAGTGCTTACCTGAGTTGACAGTAATCCGTGGCTTGCCGGCGGATGTGCCTCGATCAACCTTTCTTCGGGGATATCGATTGGGGATTGGTAGGTCGACTAGGAGCAAGTAGCGGCCCAAGAACGAATGTCTATGGTAGGAGCTGGAAGATGCGGTATTTGAGTTTTAAGTGCGCAGGCAAGTGTAGTACCAAAGTAGGTAGGTAGGTAGGTAGGTATCAACAAGATCAGAGAAAAGGGTGCCGTCCAGCGATGCGATTG
This sequence comes from Cadophora luteo-olivacea, assembly GCA_026120085.1. Taxonomy (NCBI): domain Eukaryota; kingdom Fungi; phylum Ascomycota; class Leotiomycetes; order Helotiales; family Ploettnerulaceae; genus Cadophora; species Cadophora luteo-olivacea. Next base: position 617,118 of record JALRMC010000010.1, read on the forward strand.
TAAGGTAACGTAGGTAGGTAGGTAGGTAGGCAGGTAGGGGATCCGAAGCAAACGCCGTTGGCGAGCGGTGTGATTGTATTGGTTTGACTGGACTGGAACCGGAACCTGGAAGTGAATGAACGAGTCGGTCGTTGCACGTGAAGTTGAAGTTGAAGTTGGATTTAACTTTTTTTGCACGATCGTCTTTGCAGATCTTGTCTTGATTGTAGATGGACGGGGAGGGGAGCACAGGGGAAGAGCAGAGCAGAGCGTAAGGCAGGCAAGGGAAGGGCCGTAGTTTTATGTTATTCCAAAGCTTCTCAGGTTTTGCAAGAGCAATCAAGTCCAGACCGTTAAGCAGCCCAGGAGCCAGGGTCTTGATGCCTCGTCGTCGCTGTTTTTGCAGCTGCTTAGGCCTACCGATGAGCCACAGGATAGGTCGAGAAGACTCAACGAGCCTGCAAAATACAGTGCTGAGCCTTACAATATACAGGTTGTTGGGAGTCTAGTTGAATTGGTTGCATCCAAGTAAACATAGATATCTTGGAGTCTCGGGAGACAATGGTTAACCCAGTCTTTACTAATGTCCAGCCAGACATTCCTATCACTTATCTGCCTTCACTTTTTACCCCTCCAACCCCTCCTTTGCGTGCTTTTCTTGTTGTCTTGAAAAAGGTACAAGGATATGACTGCTCAGGGCGGCACTGCTCCTTCAAGTGGGACAGGACAAGACAGGTATGGGGAATGCCATCCTGTCCCACGATTTCCACACCGACGTCATCGTTGTCTGCCACAGACCTGAGAACTTCAATCGCATTGATGCCATCGGAGCCGGAGCCCTGAGCAGGGAGAAAGAGGAGCCACGAGGGCGAAACAATCAGCCAGCCAGGAGTAATATTTACCGCCATCAACTCCTTTAACAGACTGGAATCCTGATATCCAGATACACACACTTGCAGCTCCTGAATGTCGACTCGATCGAAGGGACATGTTCGGAACGATGTCATCGAGGTACCGTCATCAACTGATTAGGTTCAACCACGGGGAAGTATTTTCCTCTTCCTCTTCAGGTCCAATAACTCACATTCTCCAGCTCCATCTTTATCTTCAAATCATGAAACCAATCCCAATCTTCAAAGTATCCCACTCTTCTTATCCGATCTCAAGAAAAACAAAACCAGAATGCAAGAAAATGCACCAGTATCACTCGAGCCACCCCTTCCAATCCCCAGCCTAGCCCAGCCGACCAGCCCATGGCCCACGCAGCCGAGAACCCACCAAGGTCTTCCAGAACACAACCTAAGTCATGTAGTACAGCTAGGTAGAAGCTTCCGCATAATAGGATGCGTATGCATACGGACGAGTGGTATGGCATTCTCATCTGTCCACCGGATTCACTAGAAAGCCTGCATAAATTCCAGCTCGTGGTGGGTGGACGGATGCGATATGCTCGACAATAGCCTGCTGCTCTGGGTGTATGGTTCCCGGGTTGACTGTCTACCGAATTTTGAGTATTCAACTGTTCCTGTATTTCGAACCCTATCTGTCGTAATTACGTCCAATGAAGAGATCAGACTTATATAACCCCATCTTGTGAATGGGATTATACCTTTTAAGTTCTAGAGACCCGTCAAAGCAGCAGTTGTATCATCGACAGCACTAGGCAATTAAACCAGGAGGGAGACCATACAGGACCTCCCGCGTCATCAAGACCACCGGAGATATCCCCGCGATCTATCAGTGGTCCTTTATTTAGGACATAACGGTGAATGATTGGAGCGGCTTCCTGGACCGCAGAAGACAATTTCAATTCCGGATTTTGATGGCGGAAGATATGCTGAAGGTCAACAGTTGGATAATTATCATAATTCTCCCGAAAAGGAGGTTTGATCGAGCACGCAGCGCTATCGGTCAAAGTCGAAGCTCCAGGCCGTTTCCTGCCTCAGCCATGCCCTATGGTAAGGTAAGCATTTCATTGGTCGAGGTGACAGCGAATGTGCACCTTCAGGTCGATATCAACTCACGTCTAGCCAAAGTAATCAACATTAGACCAAGAACGAGCTCTGAAATGTCATTTCTCTATACATTGTCTCTTCAGAATTAAAAAGGGTCGACAACTTCCGAGGTTTCAGTACGTTCCCGTCTGGCTGGAAGCTGGATACCTATTGTCACATCTGCCGAATGCCAACATTCAGATCATTTCTGGTTTCTTACAACAACACATCGCAAGGCTTACTTACTCCTCTAAAGTTTAGTAGTCCAGGACTCAAAGTCTTCCAGCGCTGCCTAACTAGCAATATAATCAGCTCTTCCACTTCGGCGACCAACAATCCATATCATACCCAATTAGTCCTCTTACTCGGACTTTTTGGTACGCTACTTCGAATCCCCCATCCGGCCCCAATTTTCAACAGTCAACTACCGGCAATGGCAGCTGCATCAGTTCCTCTAATTTGATTCTCTCTCTTCTATATATGTTTCCGCCGTTGGGGAAATGACTTATTTAGGAATTAAGACAGGCCTGTGTCTGAGTTGGGATCTTATGATGCATTTCACGTGGCTTCGTATTTCAATAGTATCTATTCTATATGTCAAAGCAACACTGCTCAGCTAAGATACGGATGTCAAATTTAGAAAGTTGATATACCATGGAGCTAGCCAAGGTGTTTTCAAAAAGGATGGAAGAGGGCAGCGCGAACACTTGGCGGGCTGGTAATGAACCGCATGGCGCAGCATACCTTCTCCTGTCAGGCTCGATAGTATCATCACTTCTCTCTCCTCAATTGAGAATTTAGTAGGCTCTATCGCGCTCCTCGTGATTGCTTCACTGCCGACGAATTCAGGATCTAAGACCATGCCCATCTCTCATAACGATGTCTAGTACAGCATCTCCTTCCTGCGATCGCCTGCCCAGCCCAACCACCTTCCTAGCAACATCTACAACCACATCCGCATCGAATATTTGCAAGCATTGAGGTGCCATTCAGGTCTTTATCGGAGCCACGAACTATATATAGCCTTCCCGATGTTGGATGTCAGGTGTAGGATCGGAGCCGCTCTCGGCGAGCATATGGGACGAAGAGAAGCGACACGGAATCGTTCACTTCATTGGCGTGGCGTGCTCTTGTCGATTTATGCTCGCTTGTGGAGTTCCACGACTTTCGCTCGTGGTGCCACTTATTCGAGGCTCATCGAAGAGACAACTATCGCGAAGCATGAGAGTTTTTCGTCTCGTTTTCCTCCGCTCGCGTGTATACACACAGTATCAACGGATGGCCTGTGTTCCATTTGCTAGAACTCTGATAAGAGTTCCATAGATAGCTGGGGATCTCATTCCTCTCGGAGTGCTCCCTTCTCTGTCGGAAATTTCTCCTATGTTACTCGTCTATTGTCGCGCTTGCACTCGATAACTCCGCTCATGAAAGTCTTGTCCTTCTCTCAGGCGAGTGCACTCAACTCCATCTTGCGGCAGAAAAGTCCTGTCCAAGATCAAACCACGGCCCTCTAGACCAATCAACATTATTCAACCAGTCAAATCCGTCACCATCATCCTCAAACCCAAGCAACTGTCCAGGCTGCTGTTGCTGCTGTTGCGGATCAAAGCCACCACCATTCACTGTCCCAGCAGTACTGCCATCAAACCCCATCGTCGACCCATTGACACTCGCATTATCCGCAAACCCCACTTGCGAACCTGGTACCGCCGTCCCGGTCCCGAGGCCTGTCCCATTGCTCTCCTGCGAACTAGCAGGCGGGAAGCTCGCTGGCGGAGCCGCGCCGGGGTTGAGAATCTGGTCCAGAATTCTTTTAATAATGAGTTTCATCCTCCCACATAGCTGGTAGTTCCCCGCAGCCGGCTTCACCCACTCCAAGAATCCAATCAGAAGGCTCAAGTTTTGCACAATCTCACTCCTCGGCAAGACCAGTTTCGTGCTAAGCGGCGCCTTCACCTGTTTTAGTAATTCGACGCAAAGAACGCCGGAGGAGGGGACACCCCAACACATCAGCATCCAGTCGAAGTCGTGGTGGTGTTCTGTGAAGCGGTCACGTTGCACCCAGAGGAGAACGGTGAGCTCGAGCATTTCGCGCGCGCAGTCGACCATGGATTGGCCGTCGAGAAAGCCTTCTTTGTGAGCGAGGCGCTCGAGCAGGAGACGGTGCTCGAGCATGATCAGGCGAAGAACGAGGCGGCGCCAGAATTTCTGGTCGTTGCACTCGGGGGAGCCGAGATCAGAGAGCTTGAAGTGGTAGAAGGAGGGCAAGTTGCTGTAAATACTTTGGATGCGGCCCATGAGGAAGCTGAGTTGTGTTAGTAGAAATTACCCAGCTGTGGCATTATGTTGGGTGACGGTCCGGGACTGTTGTAAAAGTAGAGTATGAATCGAGACGGAAGGGGTTACTTACGAGATCTTCTCGGCTGTACAAACATCCTTGTCACCAAGTGACAGTTCAAGTACCTCGTTCAGAACCTGCGCCAACATCCCATGAGCCCTTGTCGACGTAGTATTATAAATCTGTCCTTCTTTATTCCATCCATTTTCATCCAGGTTAGCCACGGCCGCTCGAAGCACTTCTCCTCCTTGAACCAAGGCCTCCTCGCTTATATCCAAAGGAAGCTCGAAGCGAGTGTAACGATAACTGAGTGCTGGCGGCCGACCAGTCAACAAAGCCGAGCCCTTGTCAAAACAGAAAATTATTGTGAACAACCGCTTCTTAGTCTCCGAGAGATACGATGGCGGACGTCCCGTATCGATTTGACGATGTAATCCGAGAGCCGTAGAGGAGCTGACCAGATCCCCCAGTTGCCGCCAGACAACCAAACCTGTACGAAGTCAGATATCAACACGTCAAGCGAATTTCCTTGGCAGGTAAAACAACTCACTAGCATCACCACTCAAGACCGTCTGCAATACCAGGTTCTTGACAAGAAGCGCCACCATCGGCACGTTGATTAAGTCCATATAATTCGAGAGCGTAATGCACGCCTGCACACAATCCTTCATCTCGACAGCAAACCCCCTCCTATTCCTCCTATCGCCCCGCTGCGTGGCGAAAAACGCATCTCTTTCTGGCAGTGAAAGGATCGATGTCGTAAGCGCACCATAGACAGCACCTAGCGATTCCCATCTAAAGTTGGTGCCACTACACGACGCCAGCCAATCGTCAAAATCCTCAAACTCTTCAAGAGCTCTCTCGGCATTCTTGCATAGCATAGTAGATACCTGCTCAAGCTCATCCGTGTTCCTCGTCTCCCTATTGAACGCGGGAGCAAAACTGGAACTCCAGAAAGAATTCGCCAGGGCAAGGACGCTGTGTTTTGGGTACGAGCTCTCGTGACATTTCTCGAAATACCACTCTAGTAGAAACTTGCAAGTATGCTCATCTGGCATGGCATTCAGGACTTTGGTACCCAGGGCCACGCGAGGAGAGCCGCAGTGCTGCTTCCCGGCCAACATTAGGAAGGTCTGTGATTGCAGACTCTCGTATGAGGGGACGTGCAGGTCAGAATCGACTGATATCTGGATCTCGTCATTACCGAGGTTTTCTCTGTTTTCCATAAACACTGCGGAAAAGTTCGTTGGGCCTGGGGTGTGTTAGTCTTCAAAACTGGAAGTCTGTGAAATGAAACAGTGTCTAATATCGCAGATGGACAGCAAGGCAATCCCCCACTTGTGTGAGGCAAAGCGGGATACCGGAGTTACAAAAGATAAATAAATATCTCAGGTAAGACAATCTTAGAGGCTCGTACAAGATAAGAGAGTGGGATGATATCAACAAGCAATGCTTCAATCATCCCGCTCCAACCACAACTTACAAAATCTCGAGGAAATAATACCACAATGCAATACAATGATCATACAGAACACACTCACCGAAGAACCCCCCAGATTTTATGAACGGCCCGCTCTCTGGCGTCGGCTTAGTAGCAACATCACCTGGCAAGCCTCCAGACGCAGAACGATTCAAAGCCCTCGGGGTAGCATCGATACTTACCCTCTGGCTCTCAGCCTCTCTTTCCCCTGAGCCGCTGGAAGGCGTTGGCGGCAGAATAGGTTTCCTCCTGCCATCCGGGACAGGCCGGGTCATAGGCGCGGTCAGATAGACGCATTTTGAGACGACCTTCCTCCTTCGACAACGATCACATACGGGAAGCGTATGGTCGCAACTGACTTTTGCCCGTCGACATGGCTCGCAACTAGGTGGCTTCCCATTCCGGCGTCGCGGCAGAGCAGTGGGACTAAGGAGCCCGGGGCTCGAAGACATGATTGATCAATGGCCTGGATGGAATAAGATGGCTGTGCGTTGAGAGGCTCGGTTTAAGCAACCGAGATCTGAGTAGATGCCCAGGTACGGAATTAGAGATCCTGAGGTTCTGTCTGAGTGCTGGAGTTGGGGAGATGAGGAAAGTCTTTTTCTGCTCGCGGCTTTGGATTGCGGGGTTCGGATTAAGATTCATCGGTGTTTCTTGTCAGCAAAGTGGATGTGTCGTCTCTAGCCACCAATGAGAGGCGACATCGCGACCGGTGTCGGGGTAATGTCTTCGTATGCCGTGCTGTCCAAATAGGTACCTAGGTATGTATTGGTTTGTAATAGTGCCACTTTGTAGACTGAAAGGGAAGGTAAAAAATAAATTGAGAAGTAAGAGCTTGTCTGCAAAGTTAAGGTTGCTCGGAAAGAGCAGAAAAAATCCACTCTCCCTCTCGAGCTGCCACGTCTTGCAGTAGCAGTCGGCGAGGGAAGGCATGACAGCAAGTACAGCACATCTCCTTCCGAGAGAACATGGCTTAATCCTACAAAATCACTCTAGTTCGAGAACAGAAAGTCAAGGAAACTTTTCTATTTTCTCTTATCAGCATGGGTATCATAACACACAGCGACCGATCCCATGATATTCCCATTCTCCGCGCCATACCCATCATCAGTTCCCCTTCCTGGTACCACCCCCGACTTCATATCCCACATGTAGAGAAACCACAGAAAAGAGTAGAGAGAAAGAAAACACAAAAAGTCCCATCCTTGCACCACCCAAAGGTTCAAAAGCAAATTGGTATTCCTCTTTCGTTCACGCGCGCATTTTTCTATATTTGTGTATCTCAACTCTGCTGGACGCCGCATGCTTTTCTCCTGCCCTAAAGACGTATCTTTGAGCACGCAAGAACTGAATAACGGAAACGAAAAAGAAACGACAACGCGGAAATCAAAGTATTCGCCGGAAAATCACGAGGTATTCGGGGTATTGCGCGCCAGGGTATATATCCAGCCAGTGTACTGCACAATGACTCTAGGAAATGAAGGGGGAAATCATTTTAAGCACGCGGTGGCCCAATTGGGCCTGGGTATCCTGAGGTAGAATGGGAAGTGGAAGGACGACCACTATCGGTCGAAGCTCGCATGGTGTGTCGTGGGGTTGCATCACCCGGATGCGGAAGTTGAGAAGGCTTAAGTTCGTTGCTGCCATTGCTGCCGTTACTGCCGCTGCCAAAATGGTGACGAGTAGGCCAAGCCGCCCCTTCATCGTCTGCCAAATTGACGCCACTGTCGTTCCAGGGGTTGCGGTCAGCATTGAAGCTTCGTGTCGATTCGATGGAGATCAATGAAGATTTCGAAACGTTGTTGGATCCGTTCTTGAAGAAATTGCCCGGAGATTGAGAACTATTCTTGCGACGATCTAAGAATGAAGAAATCGAAGACATGCTACCTGGCTTGCGGAGCTTGTCGAAGATGGTGCTACGCTCACGCGCAACATCATCACCAAAGGAGGACTTGGTTGGCGAATCTGTGGAAACAGGAGGAGCATGTTGAAGAAGCTTCGAATCGAAGTACTGTAGGGAATCTTCGAATGAATCAGACTTGGGGCGAGGAATGGCTCCCTTGACAGTAACCGTCTCGATGCCAGCAGAAGCAAGGCAAGAATTGAGGAAATCAATGGCATCCCGCACGCCTCCAGCATTATTTCTTGTGAAGGTCCAGTGCAAGGTGATCGTAGGCTTTCCATCCTCTGTGAGCTCTTCTTCGTCTTCTTTGACTTGAACCTCAACCACGTATTGTGCCTTGAGCTTGGAAACGAGCTCGTTCTTGAATTTCTTGGATTCAAGGAATGAAGTCAATTCGGGTTGTCGAGCGAGAACCAAGTCGTGGTTGTCGGGGACCATTCCAAGAAACTCGTCAACGCAATGAGGTACCTGCCATTCTGGTCCGGACACTGTAACATCGTCGCTGGCTTGCTCGGTGCTAGGAAAGATGATCTTGCAGTTCCACTTCTTTTCCAGCTCCTCCAGTTGGTTGAGACGAGCTATGAGCTGTCTGTGGTAAAGTCGGTCGACATTGACAACTTGGGTGGTAAATTCGGAGTCCACTCGATCCACCATATCCAAGATCTCCGACTTGACAAGTTCGAGATTTTGGGCGTTACGGGCTGGTGTACGGCAGATGACATTGTCCACTTTGATGTCGTCCTCCTCTCGACCAATACCACCACGATCCATAGCATTGGAGAACTTGACGAAAACGGAATGCTTCTTCATGATTCGCTGGATGTGCTGTCCACCGATTCCAATAATACGCTTGTGATACTGATCCGGAACATGGAACGAGATCGAAGCTGGCATTTCTTGCTCCACCAGAGATAGCCCATTTCGCATGGCCTCATAGTTATTGCCACAGACATCGATATTGAAATTGTACTCGTTGAAGCCGTCGAAAATAATCTGGACGCTGCTCTGCCCCATGATCTTGTTGATTTTACCATTCTTCTTACCGCTAACAAATTCCTTGTGCTCGTTAGCCAACTCGATCTTGACTCGAATCTGATACGAGGTTCGGGCCACAAATTTGATGTCAGAAATGACCATCAAAGCTGCCTTCACGGAATCGTCAGAGCCTGTAATGGAGAATGTAAGCTTATCGAAGGCTACATCGGCATCAGAATTTGCACAAATATCGGAGAGCATAGTCCGAATGTCATTTGGTTGCGGCTGACGCATTGAATCCATTTGCTGGATCCACCAAGAGGCACTGTAGAATTGTCCAGTCTATGAATGTTAGCCCGCTTGCAATTTCGAATTTTGGATTTTGCTTACCAAAGCCATCACGTCTCTAACAGTTCGCTCAACGTGAAGCCCTTCGACACCTTGGATTCTGATCATATTTCGCTGGGATGCTAGAGCTGGGAATTGAATGAAGGTGCCGTTCGTCTCCATGATCTTTCGAATCTTGTCCAGTCTGGTCAATAAAATGCTATCAAGCTTTGCAGATGCAACTACAGCATCCTTCATGAAGATTCTGGTACGGCTAACCAATTCGTGGATTTTAGCTTTGGCCATGGTGATATTGTGTGTCGTTTCTCCAGTAATGAATATTTCCTCGGGGTTGCGTCGCTCGGCACCAGCGGGACAATATCTGTAGACCTGTGAAAATGGAGGGGGGAAATAGATAGCCGTATTTGTGGTCGATTCAATGAGTTTGATGTTCTTTCGAGATCGGCCACAGACAACTGTGTGAAGGGATAGCTCAAGCATAGTTCCATCGACAACGCGTCCAAGCTAATCATTTGTTAGTCCGGGTTATTCTTATCTTCAAGTATACTTACCAGTCTATCAATGAAGATGAGAATTCTTGTCTTTGCATGCTCAGCACTCTCCATGTCTCCGTAGACTGCGATTCTCCATCTCTGGTCCCTACCAGCCTCTCCACTGGCATTTTGTCCATCTGCAAGTACGAATTTTGGACCAAGAAGGAAGATGTCGACTCCACAGAAAGCGGCAACGGTATCCAGGTGTTCCAAAACGTGTAACTGGAGTGCTGTTTTAGCTTCATCAAGAACCAGATCTCCATTGATGTCGATGACGGCACATCGCTGTAAAAAGGTTAGCAAAATCCCCTTTGATCAAGCATGAACTGATTCGAGTCTTACCAACGCCAAAGGTGTGTCATTCAGGATCGTCTCTCTGCTCTTGTGTACCAGCTCCGGGCTTCCCGAAAGGCACACATTGGTGACCTGTCCCTTCACTCTCTTGGGCTCTGATGACTTGACATGAGCTTCGATTGGCAGTGGGCCATTGGTAAGATCTTTGCAGAGTTGTCTTAGGGTCGTGACGTTCTGGGCGTGAACGGGGAGCTCGTGAATAGGCACGTCATCGGGCGCGTCCGAGGGGTGTGTCCATCGTTCGACTGCACCTTTCGTCGCGTACAGAATGTCCTCGATGTTCGGTCCAGCAAGATCTGAGGCAAATGGTACGTTGAAAGAATAATGTATGGGCGTATCGGCCTGGGTGGGCGAGAGGATGGGGGAGGCGCCGTTCATCTTGTGCTGCTGCTGAGGCTGACCGGGCGTCATGGACATATTTGGTCTTCCCATGAAGTTTGGACCCATCCGGTCGGACCAATGCCGCATATTTGCTAATTTATTCATGTTGGATCGTGGGTCGTCGAGGTTGTCGGCGACGATGTGTTGTGGTGGTGTCTTCTGTGCCAGGCCGAAGAACGACGACATCCTCCTCAGGTGTTCAGGCTCAGGTAAGCTGCACTGGGCTGGCGCGACCTTAGGGGGCACGAAGCGAGGAACGGACACCAAGACTAGCCGATATGGGTACGGGCTGGGCTGGCTGGCTGCTGGGTTGGCTCGATCTCACACCCACGCACTCCTACTGTACGCACTGCACTCCTCACCTGGAATTCTCACGTTTGTTATGTCCTGCCTCACTGCCACTGCCACGATTTCAAGATCCCGAAGATGGCAGGGGATACCAAGGCAGAAATTGGGGGTCGAGGCTAGGTAGGTACACTGTAGGGCCTGGATTCGTCGGGGAAGACTTGAATCTCAAGGACCGTGGGACTTGAGGCAACTCCACAAAAGAGAGCACAGCAGGGGAGCAACTCGAGTGTGCAGGACCAGAACCACCTTTCTCAGGATGGTGTGGTGCGGTGCGGTGAAAGCTGCAGCTGGACAAAGCTTCACCCTTGGACCTTGGACCGCGGCGGCAGCAGACGAATGAAAAGAGGACAAAGAGGAGGAATTGCCCCGGGCGTGAGTGGCGGGGAGGTATGAAGAGAAGGTTCGAAACAAGAGACCAAGAAGGTTTGGAGACGAAGTGAATGATTTGGCGGGATGTGTAACTTGTGTTGCGGCAGCATGGAAGTCAAAAGTGTCAAGATCGAGGCACCATAATTTTCAATGGATAAGGGCAGACCAGAGCAAGGCAGGACAAGTCAGCTCCAGCAAAACAATGGAAGGCCAGGGAAGTCTGGTCTGGTTTGTGGTGTGGGCTGTTACGCTGCGCTGCGCAGATCTAGGGTACTGATAGTGCCCAGGGTAGATACCGATAGACCAGTTATATGCTGCAGTCGTGAATAGTTGCAGTTCAGCTAAACCGACAGATCCGAGCATCCTTTTCAGTTAGCCCCTTTGGGAGATGCCAGTATAATATTTCTTTCGGTTTGTTGTAATGTTAGTAAACTGGGATGACGAAGACTCAGTAAAAAGTTGCTTTTATGGTTGTACCAAGCCAACTCAGCCAGTAAAAGCACTTGACCGGCGTCATTATGACCAGAGTTATAGGGCCACCCACCCGTCATGATTTTAAGAGAACCAAGAAACTCACATCCAAGTTGAGGACTTGCATGGCGCACCTTTACCAGCCGTAGAACAAAGCAAGGTCGAAGAAGCAGATACCGAAAAACAACCCGTGGCCAATTACAGCTGCATGTAGCCAGACTGCAGTCAGCCCAAAGCTGCATCTCATGAATCTATCCATTCTTTACTCGTCGGCACATGAGTGCCGTCAAGACTTCCATCCGTTCTGCCGCAGATATCGAGTGTTGGGAAGTATATTATAATTTGATTGGTCTCGCTTTGGTACGATTCCACAATGGTGTTCTAGACCTTCCTTCACATTCGTAAAACCACAGCAAAATTGTCCTACCCGCGGTAATCGAAAAGGGATTTTATACCATTCTTATCTAGCGTACCGTTCACAAACTTTCCCCATCTTCTCGTTCACCAGCCGCTTAACTCCGTGCCGTCCGAGTCGACGTAACTCTCTCTTAGTTTCCCTAGCACACCTCTGACCTTGAAAATGCTCGTCGATGAATCTGGTAAGATGTCACGGTCCCCCGGAACAAATCATGAAACAAGAAACAGGAAAGTCTTCTGGGTCCTCCAAGCAAGGTCCCGGCAGCGAGTTACGAGGCCAACCACACTTCCCAATTCGCTGAATTTCTCCTCCTCCCGCACCCTTTCTGCTTGATCTGTCCTTCCAAATGAAATCCCAAGCTTCAAATTCCATTGTCTTCTCTCTGCCATGTCCTCAAGCTGATCTGTGCAGCGTCGGGATGAGATCTGATCGCCAGGGCCAGCCCTTGAGAATGTGGTTAAAAATGGAAATGGATCTGCGTTCAGCCCCTCCCATCCGCAGGAATGGGCCCTAAGCGTGCTCCTGTCAGTGATGACTTCATTGACATCAACAGTGACAATTGGCTCTTATAAATCATCGTGGCGTGATTTCTCCGTGTCCATTTATGCTTGGTCTAAGAGAGGATCCTACCAGCCTCTGTGTGTCCAAAAGTTGGGATGATTGAGAGACCTATATCACTCACGTGATCAGATACTCCCCATCGCCCTGTCGCAGATGGCCTACTATACAGCTCTAATCGTAGAGGGTATTTTCAGTAATTCTGCGAGCTTGGTTTCTCAAGCATAGTCTGTTTTATGTTTGTACAACTACCCAATTAAGCTACTTCGTCATTATCTTAAGGACCCGTGGACCCGATGGTTCTTTGGCATTTCCATACTACTTTATGTCTTCTGGCCGCCGTGTGTATATGTTATATACATACAATATTATATACAGTGTAAGGTGTAGTTCCCCATGTCATTGAAAAATGCAGGATAGCTTTATTCTTCCCGTTTTACAACATCAAAGACAAAAAGCAAATAGCAAAGCAGTCTTTTCTGGTCTTGAGCTCATCAACGATTTCAAAGCAGAACCTTTCCAAGTTCATCGTCTTTATTTCTATCGTTGATCCGATAACTACTCCTTCTTCGGATTGTGGAAATCTAGATGGCACCTGCAGCTGTCTGGCTGTCTTTCTGCACCTCAGGCCGTTTTGAGTCTCCTCGACATCGAGGAAAGGTTCCTGAACAACTCGATCTGCTATCGAAGACCTCGTCCCGTAGAGTGATCGGAATGTCTTCTGCTCGCCTTGTATTCCATTTCCCGAAGTCGTCACTGTAACTTCAGGTGGGGTGAAAGAAGATTATACCAACAACCATATTCTCCGAGGAGTGCCAGCTTCCAAGCGAGAAATTGGCAGCCCATTGTAAACAAGAGTCCGGTAGTCACAATTCACTAAGCCTTTCCTAAAAGAAAACGATGTTGCAGAAGAATGGTATTGCTTTGAGATTTCTCAGTTTCTTATAAGTTCTTGATCTTGTTCCGTTGAGCAAGATTTATCATCTAATAATATTCTGGAGACGAAAAACCTACAGCAGCAATCTCTACTCGCATCGAGGTCTGACTGCCATAACCAGATTTCGGCCTCCGCGAATCTTGCGGCAAACGACGATCACAACTCATCACCTTCCCTACAAAGCCAAACCATCCGCTCCCACGTCTCCATCTCTGCACCTCCACAGCCTCAAGACCAGCCTAATGCTTGGCACTCCATCTCATTGGCAATTCGCTTTCAGTGTCTCGCTCTCCTCCCTGCCAAAAAGGATTTAGGCGAGACCTTTAACTTTCGTCTAAAGCAGGTGAGAAATAAGAATGCATGTCAGGAGCGGAGGAAACAGCAAATACGATATGATGTGCATAGCATGCGCTGATGAGTGCATAGGTTGTACAGGCTAAACATAATGCGCTATGCACATTGGGCAAACAGGACAACCCTGAACGGGAATGCAGCATGTACCGATCGAATGATCTGCGCCGGTACTTGGTACAAGTACTACTCGAGATCCCACACTTCAGATGTCAGGATGATTAATTTATGGTCTGATGCTGTGAATATTACAGCTTCGCGAAAGTACTTGGGCTTTCGATGCACTCACTATCCAATATTCAATTGACATTTAAAGATCCGAGATATAGTTACCTAGGAGCGAAATAATATTTTGCAAGACTTGGTAGCTCGCCAACCCGAGAAGTCAATACTTACAAAATGGCATTTCTCTCAACCTTCAAAAAGCACAAAGGTGCAGTCTATGTCTCAGCAGCTGCCAACATCGGCTCGATCCTCTTTGGGTTCGACACCGGGGTCGCAGGCGGTGTCGTTGCTCTCCAAAGGTATAACTTTCTATGTACCCCAAAGTCAACAGAACATGGGTAACTAAAAATTTCCTAGCTTCAAAACCGACTTCCACCTCTCTACTACCCCCAAGAAACTCGCCTCAACATCCGGCAACATAGTCGCCCTCCTCAACCTTGGCGCCTTCCTTGGGGCTCTCCTCCCCGCTCTCCTCTCCCACCACCTAGGTCGACGGCATCTCCTCCTCATAGCAGGGTTCTTCTTCCTCATCGGCGGCATCCTACAAACAGCCGCTCGACCACCATCTCTCTCCATGATATATGGCGGTAGAGTCCTAGCTGGTTTCGGCGTTGGCGTTGTCAGTACCACTGCTCCGATCTTCGTGGCGGAATGCTCGCCGAAGAATTTAAGAGGGGTTATGATGGGTGCATTCGAGATGTTTTTAGTGTCGGGAGGAATGTTGGCATATTGGTCTGTTTATGGATGTTCTCTACATCTGCGTCCTACGTCTAAGCAGTGGCGGACACCACTTTCCCTCCAGATCATCCTGGCGGTCTTTGTTATGGCGGGCTCGCTTATCACTTGTGAGTCGCCGCGCTGGCTTGCCAAACAGGGACGTTGGGACGAAGCTACGAAGGCGCTTTGTGACATGAGAGGAGCTAGCGAGGGAGATGTAGAGATTGTAGAGGAGCTGGCGGAGATGAAGGCGCAAATTGATGAGGAGATCGCGTTGACAAATGGAAGGAGGGTAAAGGAGATGCTGAAGGTTAGAAATCTCCAGAGACTACTTTGGGGGGTGTCAGTTGCGTTCTTCACGATGTGGTGTGGTCACAATGCTATTCTCGTAAGTCCTTAGCCTTATTTCCCTTGAATCCTTTCTCTCGCCACATGTCAGGACGAGTGGGGAAACACAAAAGTCCTAACTTCTCGCTTAGTACTACGGACCCTCAGTATTTAGACAAATCGGCTTCACATCGCAGAACTCCTCACTGCTTGCCAGTGGAGTGTTCACTTGTATCAAGTTCATCTCCACGATCGTCTTTCTCGTAAGCGGTGTACAAATATTCAAGAGGAAGACTATGCTATGGGTTGGAGCTTTCTTCATGGGTGGCTTTCTGCTTGCCCTAGGTGCAGTGCTCAAAGCTTATCCTCCAACTGCTGGTGATGTGTCGGGTACACCGGCTGCAAAGGGAATGGTAAGTTGTATTTGACCGGTTTTCTTTCCAATTACTAAGTTTAAATATCCAAAGATCTGGACTGACCTTATTAAAAATAGATGGCGCTCATCTACCTCTTCGTTGTAGCATATTCACTCTCTTGGGGTCCACTTGTATGGGTCTACATGGGCGAGATATTCCCCACGCGGCTACGAGACTACGGAATGGCAATCTGTACCATGATGGTATGGCTGATGAACTACGTCGTCTCAAAAATCGCCCCAATAGCAATTTTAAACATTGGATGGAAGACCTGGATGGTGAGAATAGATCCCGGGCCCGACTCTGAGACTGTATGCTGACTTGGAATGTAATGTAGATATTCGGAACATTGAACATTGTTGCCACCATCTTCTCGTGGTTCTTGCCTGAAACGCAGAATCTAAGCTTGGAGGAGATGGACGTTTTGTTCAGGGTCGTGGAGCATGAACATCGAAAGAGGGACGTGGAAACGAATATGAACGAGAAAATGGGAGGGGTAAACACAGTCGATGTAACTCGAGGCCAGAACCACCTTGAAGTCCCGCGAATGTGAGCATGCCAAGTATGATCAGGGTTTCTTAAGGATGTCATTTCTCTCTCTTCTCTTCAATTTTGTACATATGACTTCGACAACATCCATGATCTGGGTGTTTCGATTTCCCAACAACTTCTAACCAAACGAAGCTGCTGGAGTATGATAAGCCCAAATTCCCAGCACACCTATCTGTACACTTCTCTCCTAACATCATCCGCATAAACCATTACCGAAGACTCTCTTGCCCGAGGTCGCTCAATGAAAGCAACCTCAGCTGGCTGTCGTCCTGCTGGTTCTTCATAATATCTTCCGCCTTCTGCAATGGCGACTGGCTCTCGACGAATAACTGGTTCCATTGGTCGAACACTGTATTCTCGTTGTGAATGGGGAATGGCGCCATGAGGTGGATCCATTGGGCGGACGCTGTATTCTCGGTGCTGTTGCGGTACCAGCTCTCTACGGGCTTCTGGACGTACACTTGCAGCATACTCTCGGGGAGGAGCCTCAGGACGAACACTTTGCATTCTGGTATACTCCCGAGGAATCTCGTATCTGACAGCCTCTGGATATACGCTCGCCGCTCTAGGGAGGTACTCTCTGCGGCCTTCTTCAGGGGTCAGTTGTCGGCTTCTGATCTGAATGTATTCTTCACCAGGTGGTCCCATAGCAGTAGGACGAACAGAGTATTCTCTTTGGCGGTATGATCTGTATTCTGGTTGGGGTTGGAGGGCATATTCGGGTTGAGTAACGACTCGACGGGGAAGAGTTGGTGCAGGAGAGGCCCTTCTATAGACGACGCCATCCTCCTCAAATTCAGCTGGAATTCGGCTAGACACTGCCCTGGTTGGAGCTCGTTCGTAGACGATCTCTGGTTCGCGGTACCGTGGAGGAGGTGCTACAGGCAGTGGCTCATAGTATTTGCGACCAAATTCATCAATAACAATTCGCATAGACTGCCGTGGAGGAGCCATAGATACCGGCGATCTTCTCTCGCGGAAGACGGGAGATCTCGACCGCTCACGATCTGCATCGGGACGCACACTTGCTCTCACGACTGGCTCTCTAACGTAGCGGGGCTCGTCATAGGCTCTTCGCTCTACGACTGCGTGAGACGCTGCTCTGACTTGACGAACTTCGCCTGGAGCATAAGGAAGGGCGAAAACAGGAGATTGGGGTCTTCTTTCATACTGCCCGTCGGCGACGCGTCGATATCCAGCATCTTCCTCTCGTTCCACCCGTCTGTACGCTGGCTCGACGCGGCGGTACTCAGGTTCGTAGCGAACCTCTTCCCGCTCAACTACACGTGGACCACGTACTTCTCTGTAATGTTGTGCTGGTGTTCTCTCCCGCACTTCCTCTACAGGCTCTTGTCTTGGCTCGTCATAATTGAGCTCTGCCGCAAACTGACCCGATTGTCGTTGTCTCTTCTGCGGTCGGGGCAATGGTGCTACTGCTGTGTATGGTGATGGCGATCGCGGCTCGGGTTTGATGTAGGGAGAATCGGGAGTGTCGGCCGGCTCTTTGCCCTTCCTCTTCCTCTTCTTTTTCTCCTTCTCTTTTTTCTTGTCATTGTTCTTCGTGCCTTTGGGTGAACTGTCTGTGCTGGAAACTCCAGTGGGCTGGTTACGAAGTGTAGAGACCTGCGCAGGTTGCATGTCATCAATAGCAGCATGTTCTCGAAGTATAGGAGGTTCTCTGGCTGTAGCTAACGGGGATACTCGAGCAGGTTGAGGAGCAATGGGAGACAAGTTGTGATTACGAACCAGGGGCGAGGCGGGAATGTTGTCGAATGCTTGCTTGAGTAGATCTTGAGTAGTTGACTGTGAATGTATGGTATCAGTAAAGTGGTCAATATCGAAAAATCGTTCCTGGCTCGAGGTCTGGAGGATAATTGGGGGTATGCTAACGTTCACGGTGCCTTGAGCGCGGTTGGATATGATCTCGCCTGAACTGCTAGACACTGACTTGCCCATCTCCATGCGCTGTTGCTGTCGCGGCTTGGAAGTACTGTTCTGTTGTGAGTGCTGCAACTGCGGACGAGCCTGCATAGCTAGATTGTTATCATTGGATAGCGAAGCACCAGTCATGACCACTTCTCGGTCCTCGACCTGGGTTTGTGTAGAATATCTCGCAGAGGGACGCTGGTCAGGCATTACCGCGCTTTGCGACTGCACCTCAGCTGGATCTTTCTGGGCGGGTGGAGGACTGGAAGGCTCTGGTGTATCATGTTGGCTTGAATAGAAAGTGTTCTCATCAAACGAGTCACTGGCAGCAGCAGAGGGCTCAGCTTCTGGCACTGTGGATGGATGAACAATTTCAAGCGCTTTTGACAGCACCTCAGAGAGATCAAAATTGGGCAGGGACTCGGATGTTTGAAGCAAAGCTTTCGCCGTGATCCGCTGCTGCTCAATCTGTTCCCTCAGGCCTCTCTCCAGCCTCTGCCGTTGTAGTTGTATCTCTGCCTTTATCAGGTCATCAGATTTCTCCAAGAGAATAGGATTGATTTCCGACTTGGAAGACATGGGAATATGCGCGCCACCAGTGGGTCGCAGATTGGTTGGGGATCTGTTGAAGAAGGACGTTGAGTCGTCTGCGCGCGATCCAGGAGTTGTGCGCGTTGCGGGCGTGGTCTGGTTGGGTCGAGGTGTGGTCGAATTAGGTGAAGATATACCTCGGGAAATCTGCTTCCCAGCAAGATGAGACGGAATTTTTATGCGAGGATGCGTGCCCGCCAGCACAGCATCGCGAAACTGTACAATTCTTTCGTACTCCAAAATCTCACGAAGCTCCTCTGCGGTCAAGGACACTCCATTTGCCAATGGAGGTGCCACCACTCCCTGTGCCATCACGCAGCAAGCAATTGCAAATTAGTTAGGGGCTAAGTATATGACGAGAACAAATGATCGCTGGCTTGAATAGCACAAGAGCAAAGCAATTCTACAAAGAAGGAGTACGTGTAATCAAACAAGTTGTCGAATATGTCAAGGGTGATGTGCAGAAGAATCGAAGCGACGGAAGAAGTGAAGTGCAGTGAGGAAGCAAGAGGCTGGGCCTGCAGTAGTGTTCATCTCGGCGAACGCCGTCACTGCGCTCAACGCCAGGTCACCTCTTTGCCTTCCTGATTGGCCAACAAGAATGGGTGATGACTCCCGCTTGATGAGTCCTTCGTTCGTTTACATGTCAACACAACTTAATACATGCTACCATCTTCCTTCATTCCTTATTCCGTTCGGTCCATAGTAAGAAGACCTAGATCCACAGTCTGCTTGAATCGAACCAACCGCAGATTTGTCTTCAAGAAAACAGCAAGCATGGCGGCAAACAGACCAGTCTTCTTTTTCGACATCGACAATTGTGTAAGTCTAGTAGATCCTCTTTGAGTGGCAACCATCACTGACTTATTGATGTAATAGCTGTATCCTAAGAGTATGTATTGTCTTGCTTAAACAAATTCCAAAGCATATATTTATGCTTTCTTGGCAGGCAAAAAGGTTCATGACCACATGTCGAGGCTGATCGACGAATACTTCATGAAGCACTTGGATCTCACACAAGAAGATGCATACAAGCTTCATCAAGAGTACTACAAGAACTATGGTCTTGCCATTGAAGGGCTTACCCGCCACCACAAAATCGATCCTCTAGAATATAACCGCCAGGTCGACGATGCCATTCCTCTCGAAGACATCCTCTCACCGGATCCAGAACTCCGAAGGCTACTTCAAGATATCGACACGTCCAAAGTCAAGCTCTGGCTCTTCACCAACGCCTACATCACTCATGGCAAGCGAGTTGTTCGGATCCTTGGAATTGACGACCTGTTTGAAGGCATGACTTTCTGTGACTACGGAAAGTACCCCATCGTCTGCAAACCGCGTGAGGAAATGTATGTGAAGGGTATGAAGGAAGCAGGAGTGACAGAGTTCAAGGACTGCTACTTTGTTGGTATGTATCTGTATTGAGAAACAGCTGTGACAGTACTGATGTTTGTAGATGATTCTGGTCTGAATTGTACAGAGGCCGAAAGGCTTGGTTGGTCCGCCGTGCATGTGGTTGAAGCGGGTGACCCATTACCTGCCGTCAAGCCGTGCAAGAACCAGATCAGAAGTTTGGAAGAGCTCAGAACTATCTTCCCACAGTTCTTTAAGAGTTCGTAGAAGCTCGCGACAGGCGGGCATTGAGGCATTGAAATGTTGTCACCACTTAGTGCTCAGCACAAGCCAGCGCAAGCTGCTTGATGAGTCGGCGATGAATTATGATACAGTGTGAATTAGCAGACGGAGATACACCGAAGCTACGGTGGTAGACGGTCGGTAGACGGTTGGTAGAGCGACTGTAGAATGGGGTCGCGAGTCTAGACATAATAAGATTGGATTCAGTAATTGCAAACATCCTGACCGCCAGGGGAGCTCAACGCCGTATCCGTCGCCAGGGTATTCTCAAACTCCATCCCAACTCCCATGAAAGTGAACCAATATTCACTAGTCGACCTTCAAGGCCTCTTGATGCTCCTAATAACGCTCTCCAATCTGGCCAAAGTCTCCTCATTCTCCTTCAGCGCAACTTTATGTATCTCATCTTGCGCCTTGATCTCCTGCTCCAGCTGCCTGATCGTTCGTTCCTGATCTTTCTCGCTATTTTCCAAGCCAGGGAGAACTGATATGAGGAATTCAATCTGCTGTTCCTTGAGGATCAAGTCTTGCGCGAGTTCGCGCTGGGCTGCCTTGAAGACATCTGCTGGGTACGGATTCACTGCATATTGATTCAGCTTCAATGACCGGTCCGCCTGGGAATTTCTTGAGAAGTACCATCTTGTTCTTTACCGCCCGCATCGCCATCGTTCTTTGCTTCCTGTCTCACGGTATCGTTTGGGCCGAGAGTTGCGTAGTCGTGATGTTTGTGGACGTAGAAGAGGGATGCGACGAATTGATTTGCGAGCTGTAAAAGGTCAGTAGAGCAAGTTCCAGCTATAAGACAGATCATACCTGATCAACAGCGTCCTGCAGCTGAGTTAGGCGGTCTGTCATGATGGTCGCGTTTACTTGTGAGGTTGGTCAGTCTCGAATGGCGAGGCTGAGGCTTCAAGCTTTCCAATGCAGCTCGGGAACGGACCGAATGGTCGGCCAATCAGAACGGGCCTTGGCTCAGATCAGTTTCCTGAGCCCAGGATTGTTTGGACTTCCATCTGTTTTCGATGTTACCATCAACATATCGATTACTCAGACTCGCCCAATTCGGCATTCCCTCAGCAAATCTATTTGCTTCAATCAATTCAATATTGCATAATTTTGTGGTCATCAGTTCAAACAAATCTGAAAAATGATTATTATCACATAAACTCTACTCCGTACAAACACTTCCACCAGCCTCGCGTCTCCATGTTTGCAGCACGCACTCTGCAGTTCATCCGACCTGCACAACAGTCTCTATGCAGGAGTATTACAAACGCCGCCCCGGCAACCTCAAATTTGACATATCCTGAGTCACAAAGCCCCAACCACCATGATCTCCCCAGCTTTCTAGAATACGCCTCCCGCATTTCCATGGATGTCAAAAGTACCACTTATGTAGGAACCCACTATGAATATACCGCTCAATCGGCGCTAGAACGATTGGGTATGTCCCTCAAACGGATCGGCGGGAAGTCAGACTACGGGATTGACCTGCTGGGAACCTGGTCGCTGCCATCTGCCGCTGAGCCTTTGAAGGTGCTCATCCAATGCAAGGCATTTGCCCGCAAGATTGAGCCGGCTCAAGCGAGAGAGCTTGAAGGCGCGTTTGTCGGTGCTCCTACGGGCTGGAGAGGAGTAGGTGTCTTGGGCCTGCTTGTCTCGCAGAAGTCAGCTACTAAAGGTGTGAGAGAGGCTCTGGGCAGGAGTCGCTGGCCGATGGGTTATGTGCTATGCACGCCAGAGGGAAAGATCTTGCAGATGATGTGGAATAGGAGAGCAGAGCAAGAAGGGCTGGAGGGTATCTCAGTCGGCTTGAAGTATGCAGGTGGTGATGCTACTCAGAAAGAGGTTCTTTTGACGTGGAAGGGAGAAGACATTAACTGAAAATCGTTCTGCTTGATTGTCAGGACTCGACAGATCTTCATCATCTCATGTTTGCATACTCACCACAATAAGTGCCACCGCTTCCGTCTGAAGTCTGAGGTCTGCTTGCTTGGGAGAGGAACGGGTGACATCAATCTTCAGGGTGTCTCATTGTCAAGGAGAAGCATTTATTTGCCTCTATACCCAACAATCCCCACGTCACAAGCTACTACTGAATCGATCAAATCTAGCATCGCAACCACCCAGGAACTAGCCAACATCTCAGCCGTCAATATGTGCCATCAAGTCATCCAGATTTTCAAGTGTGGGCACAACAGCGAACCGAAAGTGGTACGATGTGAAGAGCCTACCAAGGATTGTGAAGCAGTATTTCTTAGGGAAGAATTGGCAAAAGTCAAAGAACTATGCGAGGTATGTGTATATGAGGGTGTTTTTTCTATATGTCGATTGTACTGATCATTATCAGCCATGCGGACGAGCAGCAGAAAAGAAGCGAGCTGAGAAGGCACAAGCTTCCGGAGCTGTTGATGAAGGATACTGGTCTTGACAATTGCCAAGAGTCTGGAACCGATCAGAGGATCAGAGGATGAAGAATGAAGTAGAAGGGGTGTCTTTGAGTCAGTGAACCATCCTTTGCGAATATTGAGAGATGCGAATGTGTTTTCCTTCCGGTTGCTTTGGGATAGGGGTGCTTGGAGTTGGATTCGCTTCATTCTGGATGGGTGTTTTGAGCTGCTTTACCTGGTTGTGGATACATACGGGCATGGTGAGGGACGGACTTCTTCATTGATCAATTAAGGTGTCCAAAACCCAATTGCAAATCAAACACCAGCTCTCACCATTGCAAGCAACATCTGAGCAGTTATGAAACATGGGATTCTTAGTTTCTTCCCATCCCGTGCGCCTAAGCCATGAGAGATTGGTAACCAGTCCACCGACCCTCCCAGACAACCTACTTAAATTACAACACAAACAAAAAGCCATCGCCAAGCCTAGCTCCATGGATTTCTCGAGCCATACCGTCCCATACCGAGACGATCAGCAGGCCGGCCTATCTACTTCTCCAAAGCGTACTCCTCGAATCTCAACTTCTCCTCAATCGTCTTATCATCCTTTCTCGCCAAGAACCATCTCAACTTGCCCACATCCTTGCACTTCTTCACCTGATTATAGAAGTTCATCGTCGTACCACAACCCATACACTTGCAGCTCGCAAAGAACTTCTCCTTCACAACCTTACATGCGCAAGGCGTGCCCAAGGTCTTCTGGCTGAGCAGGCCTTTCTCCATGGCGACGAACTCCTTCTCGAAGGTGATAGGCACTTGCATGACGCAACGGCCGCTACCACTTTCGATGGTCTGCTCGAAGCGAAGGTAGTCGATGGTCGTGGTGGCGTTCTGCTCGACCGAGCGGTAGGCGTTGATCTTGGTGCGACAGGAGGGACAGGTGTAATTTCCAATGAAGCCTTCTGTGATGTACCCTTCGGAGCCCCTGGGTGTTGTTAATGTTAGCAAATTTGATTATGATTGTTGCAGGACAAGTGTAAGGCATAGGCTCCTCTTGCGAAACGCTTGATTGAAATTGGGAGGCTCAAGGCAGTAGAGAATAAAAGATACAAAGCTAGGACGAGGCTGTCCGCAAACACTCACATATCAAGCCATTTGCCGCACTCATTGAAGTTGAACTTCTGAGGATCGGTCTTGCCGATGTGCAAGATAGCACGAACACGACGGAGGAAAGGCATCCTGAATTGAAAGGTGCAAGGATAGAAAGTCGACAGGTTGGTGGGAAAGGTCGCAAAGCTCTCTCTGTTCGAAAGCGGGGTGATGATGAGCTCGTAAGGCTGAGATTGTGTGAACCTAGTTGAAAGTGAGCTGTTGATCGAAGACGATATACGTTGGAACTTTGAAGATGAGCTGGTTAGAATAGGGTACCTTGTTACACGGGTTTAGGACCACGGGAGGGAATAGGAACTCGTGGGACGAGGAAAGTTGAGAATGAATTTGAGGTTGAGGAGTCGAGGTGGGGTGGTGTTACCAAGAATCCTGAAGGTGAGGCTGAGGATGGGAAGTGCTGGCACCTGATAGCCGAATTGGGCATGGCCTGCAGACTTAAGACCAATCAGGCAGTGGTATAATCCTCGACCGAGTATGTTGCACGGCAGCAGACATGGCATGTTGTATGATTGGATAGTGGCTACATACGTCGATGCGCCTATCTGGAAGCCTCGATATGCCAGGCTTTCCATCACTCGTCCAGAGGAACGAAAGCATTGTCCTGCCTCATTAACCATACTATTCAATTCTGCCCCGGGAGATAAAGTCTAAAGAAGGTTAGGCACAACTAAATCGAGTTGAACTGCAAGCTATTCCACAGACAATATTTCTGATTGCCTCTCGGTGAGGTCGGGCTTCAATGCAATTATATCCTACTTCACGTAAACCATGAAGCATGCCTCTTCATACTTACTAACTTTGGCATACCGGTACTGGGCGTAAAGCTTCGAGCCTTTTACTTGAGCATTATGGATCAAGTAAGACACTCCTGCTCCTCTAGAACAAGCGAATGTACATTGGGCAAAGCCGCGAACGTTTTTCTAGAATTCGGTAGACTTTCGATGGTTCGGCAACACTGAAGGTCAAACTATGGACCATATTCTCCGCTATCGAGTCAAGTCACCGCTAGTTTGATAGAGTAGAATCGGCCTTTCCTTGAGTGGTTCCTAAGCATATTCCGAGTGTTAAACGCACATCTGGCCGAGTTTCTTTGAAGGTGAAGTACCAAAACAGAGGAGCCAGAAGCAAGCAAACGAGTTTGAAGATCGTACATCATGAAGCCGGCAGATTATTGCCTAGAACTTAATGCTCTATCCCAAGAAACCTCTTACAAAAAGTGTTCTAGTGTTCGAATGTATCCATGACCATCCGCACTTCTCAACGGATCAACGCCTTCGTAACAAGCCGCCTTTGTAAGGAGAAAATTAGACCTCTGGTGCCGTCCTTCTTTGCCTGCGTGCCCACCAATTTGATCGCCATATCATAAACAAGTTGGTGCTTTCTGCATCCAATACAATAAAAAATTGCGACATGGTTGACTTCGACACACTTGAGCTTCTCATTCGCCCCTAAGTCCGCAATCGTGATACGCTCGTAGCCCCTCGCCCGCCACTTCTCAACCATGGGCGTCCAATTCGCATTAACGTCGACTGTAAAACCTTCATTGATGTGTTGTCGGAATACGACGATATCCTGGTTGTATTTCTCGCCCTCCTTTTGCGTACAATGTTGGACAAGCTCAATTCGATTTCCACATATACATGGTGAAATGCTCACAGGCGAGAAATGACGCTTGTCGAAACGGTTGTATGTCACAATGATATCACCCTCTTGGCCAGCCCCTGGAGGTAGTATAGCTGGATCTGCTCTGTCTTGCGGTATCTTCTCGTTTTCGATCTCGGACGCGGAATAAGCATGATGCTTCTCGCCCAACTTAGCTTCCGACACGTAACAACCGGGAACTGGCGCTGTTCTGCGGCCCGAAAACAAATCTCGAACTGAGTTGCGAATGCCCATAGTCAGTTTGGTGAAAAGTGATCTGCTTGTGCTGATGCTGAATAGGTTTGAGATGCCGCAATATTTGACGATGAGTTGCGGAAGCCGAGATGGGATTGAGGAAGCTGTTCTAGAAGGTCGCCCGCTTGCATTAGATAGCTTGATATCCTGTTCTTAAGATGCAAGAAGTATCGGCTTATACTTCTCTGAGATGAAGTAGCCGGCCTGTCTGAAGACACTACGTCAGGCTCCACAGGAGCCGAAGTGACGGCTGCTACTATAAAATAAAGTCGAAGACTAAACGGCTAAGACTATGGAGGTTCTAGAACACTTTGAATCATCCCAGCAAGCCAAGAGAGTGCGTTCACAAGCTGAACTCGGCTGATACTTTTCAAGCGTTGACGTTCTAACATGATGAAATATACTGGCGTTTTGAAGAAATGTGCTTTCATAGTCGGACATCTTTCAAACCCATCAGCAATCACCTAGTTCAAAACTGCGTACTCAATCCATACACTGTAAGAATTATCAATAGCAGCAAGGATGAGAGTACAAACAATATTGCACGTAGTATTTCACACGCGAAGGAAGTGAGGTAGTGAAATTGTTCTCAGAATAACGGTGCGAGCACACAAGCAAAATACACACATGAACTGTCATGGCAACGTGAAGATATAGCCAGCGAATCACGATCCTCGTGGCTTCGGTGATCTGAAATATGATACCGCAAAATTAAGGAGTGGTCACCGCCGCTACTGAAAACACTGGTCTCCAGTCCATCCGAATGTCAATCGTAGCAGTTCAACATGAAATTGCAGCGTAGGAGAGAAATAGAAGGAACTGTCCATACATGGGCATACATCAAGCCAGATTTTGCATTTACCTAGTCTAACATCGTCATTTGCTCTCTGAAGAAGTCTGCTTCTTTCTTCATCTCTTCCTTCGTTCGTGGGTGCCTATCCTCATCCTCGAGCTGGGGAAACTTGCCAACGGGCTTCGGACGGCTCTGGTCCCAAAGGGCTCCTCCAATATTTCCTTCTTCTCCTTGGAGCCTGTTGTAGAAGCCATCCCCTTCCGTGTTTGGTTTTGACCTGGGAATGATATGGCAATGAAAATGAGGCACAGTCTGACCAGACTCGACACCATTTTGAATGGCAATATTGGCATCTGATGTTGAGTACGTTTTTGAAAGCATTTTTTGAACCTTCTGTACCGTCATGAAGACATCTGTAACTTCGTCGGGGTTGAGCTCGCTCAGGTACTGAACTTGTCGGAAAGGGATGACAAGTACATGACCAGGAAGGATTGGCTTGATATTGACCAGGGCGTAGCACAGCGAAGTCTTGTAGAAGACCTATCGAATTAGTCAAAAGGCGGGACCTCAGAACATTATTGAAAGGAATTTACCTCGTTGGTCACCTCATATGGGCCGAAGTGGATCAAGGCTTTGGAGGCCATGCTCATCGTGGGGAAGATGAGACGTGGACGAAGAAGGGACCGCAATATCATATCCCCGACATCCGAATATTCTCAACTTGAGCTCGCAGTAACAACACTTTGGACGAACCGCAATTGCGTGATGAAAGTTTCCGGAGAAGTTTGAAGGTAATGAAGCTGAATTTCCGTGATGACGATTTGAGGTGTTGGTGCCTCAGACCTGAGGCAATATCGTTGAGTCTGGCCCCGCAAAACAATATATTTCGAAACAAAAACGTGCCCCGTTCACTCCTTCACTTCACTATTGCCAATCTATTCAGAAACATTTTGGCCAGGAACAAGCATATTCGAATTGATGCTTGACCTTTTCCGTCCGTTCTCGAAACATGCAGCCGCCAAAGTGTTTATTCGTGACTAGATGCAGGGACGAAGCGCTGAAAGGGGGTGATTGCAGCCCCTGCGGACCCGACATACCGGACGAAATTGTTCCTTTTCACTGATCTCTTATAATGCAGCTTGGGTACCTTTCTTTTGATCCTGTTTTTCCAGACTATCTCTCTCCAGTCATTCTTTTTCAGAACATTCAGTCTTTACGATATCACAGCGCAAGCCCGCTATTCATTCTTTTCCCAGCACCTGCGTGGCCAGTTGCTTATTTTCGTACCAAATATCATATCGAAAGTTTCCAAAGATACTCAGATCATCCAAAATGATGCGCGCATTCGCACTTCTCAACTCTGTCAGCCTTGCTGTGGCGGGCACTGTTCTCTTCGATGGTCGATTCAATGATATGACTTCAAGCTCTGAGTTGGATGCTTGGTCTTTCAGCAATCCAGTTGGACCTTACCAATACTACATCGTCAGTGTCTATACAACTTAACAGACTTCTCTTGCTCACAATTTTACAGCACGGTCCAGATACTGCGGCTTCTTACGTCAACCTTGACTCCTCTTTCAAGAACCCTGCCGACACTGGCAGTTCTCAAGGAGTCAAGATCAGCTTGACCGATAACGCTTTCTGGAACGGCCAAACCATGAGAAGAACAGAGTTGATCCCCCAAACTTCCGCAGCCATCAATGCCGGAAAGGTCTTCTACCACTTCAGCATGTCTCGCTCTGCCACCAACGCACCAAGCGAGTCCCATGAGCACCAGATCGCTTTCTTCGAGAGCCATTTCACTGAAATGAAGAGTGGATGGCAATCCGGTGCCACTGGAACGACTGACCCTCTTCTCCGATGGGTTGTCAGCGGCTCCACTGAGTGGAACGTCACCTGGGAGGCCGATGTGTGGCACAATGTTGCCTACGAGATCGACTTCTCCGCCGGCTCTGTCGCTTTCTACCACTCCACTGGAGCCGATGACCTTGTCCTCACTGTCCCAGCCGTCCCAGTTTCTGCTTCGTCCGATGGAAAGGATTGGCATCTTGGAATGCTTGAACTTCCAAGAGACGGTTACCCATTCGTTAACGAGGACATCTTCTTCAGCGGTGTTTACATCGAGTCGGGAGACATTACCCTCAGCGTCGCTGGTCCAGGAGGAGCTGCCAGCCCAGCTGTTTCGTCTAGTGCTGCTGCTGCCCCAATTGCTTCATCCACTGCGGCCGCACCTGTAGTGGCTTCTTCATCTGCAGCAGCTATCCCCACTACTACTTCGGCACCAGTCGTTGAGGCTACCCCTGTGGCTTCATCTGCTCCCGTCGAGACTGAGGTGTCCCCATCAACCACGCCCATTGCCGCACCAATTGCTACCCCTATCGCATCCAGCTCAGCAGTCATTGCGCCAGAGCCAAGCACGACTTTCTCGAGTGCAGTTGCTTCTGCTACAAGCGCCCCTGTCGAGGATGATGACGAGGACTGCGAATACTACGAGTAAGCCTTGGAAGAATTTACTCTGTAGATGCTCATATTTTCCTCTGAAAAGATTGAGAGTATCTTCGATGCGGCAAAAGGAGCATCTCGAGCAGTGCCTGGACTTCCGGACATCTGCTCCTTCTTTGTATGATATATCAACCTACATATTATTATCGGTTCTGAATTACACTGTCCCAAAAGTCACTATGGTACGGTTTCCTTGTTGATTTTCGGATCGGGCACATTTGATGCATTTGCATCACCTGCATGACCAAGCGCTTGTTACTTTGTCTGAGGCATGAAAATTCAGCAGCTTCGAAACATGGCACTTATCTTAAACAATCACGTCTCTCGATTGAATTGCTGCTGCCCCACGTAGCTTTTCCCTATCCGCTTTGGGAAGAGGCAGTCAAGAATGATGCGAATGTGACTTATTTTACGGTATGAGTCTTGCTGACCTCAATTATCCCGCTTCATGGATCCAATCAGATGACACTCTGTCTCATAAAAAGTACATGCCTATTTTACTATGTCTGTATTTGCCCAGATATGTTTTATCAGTGCTTCCACATATTTCAAACTTATCATCTGTCCCGCATACTTAGCCTTCAAGTATCTCGTGTCGTTCATTGAAGTGCTTCCAGGCGAACGAATCTTTATTTATTTTCTGCAAACACTACTTTTGAGTACCAACCATCAGTGCTTTGCCACAGCAGCCTCCTTATCCTTGAAAACCTTCTGCACAGCCGGTCTCTGCATCAACTTCTGATTCCAAGAATAATATGTCGGATAATTCTTCTCAACCTCAACATCCTTCCAATCATCGCCAAAGAACCACGGCATCAACGCATCCCAAGTAATGAATGAAAGATCCGCAATGGTACTATACCGAATCACATTAGCCATCAACCATCAGAAGTACTAATCATCACGAATCACGAATCCTCGAAATGGAGGCATGAGATCATGGGGCGCGGGAAGTACTTACACTTTATCACCAACCAGCGCCCCTGTCCCAGTCTTCTTCAGATGTCTGTCAAGGACAGAAAGCACCCGCTTAACTTGCTCTCTGTACCTATCTCTCGCTTCACCGATTGGCTGGTACTTCTCGAACCAAACGGCTTGGCCGAAGTACGGACCTTGTCCGCTCATCTGGAAGTGCAGCCATTGCTTTACAAGATACTTCTCAGCGCCAGAGCTGTAGCCCAGAGTGTTGTTCTTGTCGTAGGTTTCTTGGAGCTGTTTGGGCATTTAGCAAAGGTAGCGAGTGGTGTCAGAGCTTTGGACGAGTGGGATTTGGGGTAGGGGGGTTGGATTGGTGAGTGGTTGAGAATGAATGGGAGACTTACGTATTCAATGATGGCACCGGATTCCCAGAGTGTGATGCCAGTGTTAGGATCTTCAATGGCAGGAACTCGGCCGTTGATGCAAATCTGCTCGTAGGGATCTTTCTTGAGCTCGGAGAAGTCTATTTATTGAAATGTCAGTCAGACGTTAATGGATGATTATTTCGGGGTGAGAATGTTTACCAAGGAATTTAGTCTCGTATGGGATCTTCAATTCCTCCAACACAATTGCAACTTTCCATGGATTTGGGCCAGTCGCTAGTC
The DNA here is from genome assembly GCA_026120085.1 of Cadophora luteo-olivacea. Lineage (NCBI taxonomy): Eukaryota > Fungi > Ascomycota > Leotiomycetes > Helotiales > Ploettnerulaceae > Cadophora > Cadophora luteo-olivacea. The sequence goes on from JALRMC010000010.1 coordinate 647,581, forward strand.
ATGTGCATTAGCTGTTTTGTACATTTTGATGCGATGAGGGGTAGGGAATCAGAGGAGAGAACGAACAGTGGCTATAGAGGACGATGGGTTTGCTCATGATTGCGACTTGGATCAGACTATTTGAATGTTGAGGTGATTCAGACTTTACTATTGTGATATATATTATTGTGACTTGATGGTCGGAGAATCCAGACCTGCCTTTTATATAGAAATGACGCTGGTTTGAGATCGCACTAAGAGGCCAAGCCGAAGAAGAAAGATCGAGGGGTAAATCCGGTCCATCGCACTGTCCCGCAGTCCGAACTGCCGACTTACTAAAATCATTCAAATGCTTTGAAACGGCAACTGAGGTATGTAATTGGTGAGACAAGGAGGGGAACCGTGGGGCTTGCCTTTTAGACTTTCATCCATCAGGGTCGTGCCATCGTGCAAGTTTCAGTAGTGGTTATTTGGAATGAAGCTGTCATAGCATGTCGCTAACACACTCCACTTCTGCACTCAGGGGAGACAAGCGAGGTGATGACGTAAGATCAACAGTCGAGATCAAGTCAATAAAGTCACGATTTGAGCCTCAAAGCTTGTGATATCGGTCCATTTAATCACTATCAGCCACCTTGGAGATCCGGAACTCGTGATACCCAAAGGGTTTAAAGCCCACGTAGCAATTCTTCAACCGTGATCGGCTTCCTGACCGCATTGGAGAACCCTTCGTGAAAACTGACCCATACCTTATTATCGTCCTTCGCATCCTTCTTCTTCTTCTTCTTCTTCCCTTCTGGCTCCGCGTTGCCGTCAATCTCCTGCAACGGCATGATCTCCTCTCTAATCTCTCTACCGAAGAAGTCTTTCTTCGCGCCAATAACTATTTCGAGTGCTTGGTGTCCCTTGTGTTCCTTGCTGGCAATGGAGAACTCGACATCATCATTTGGGTTGCCAGCTTTGTAACGAGCTTGTCTTGCGGCGTTTTCGCGTACAATTATATTTTTCTGATATTCCTGGTCAAGGACTTGGCGGACTGCATAGCGTACTGGCGGAGAAGCTCCAGCGGATATTGAAGCAGTTTCGAAGAGCACGAGTGTATCCAACGGTCTGTTTGTGGTTAGTATATACCTATGGAAATTCGGAATCGGTCTCTACTCACGGTTCCATACGATACACCCATTGCGGTGCTCTGTTCCCAAAATCTCCTTCAAGTTTACCACGCTCGAATATGACACCAACAGATCCCATGATGTCAACTGACCGCTTGACCATGGCTTTCTCTGCTTCCTTCCGCACGCTGGCAATGCCTTTCTGATCCCCACTTCCACCCACAATAATGGGCTTGATCTCTGGCGTGAGCATCCTGACAAGATATGGCAATAAGTCCGTCGCAATGTCCTCCGGGCTGCGGAAACTTCTCAATAGCGTAGCATCAAGAGTGGCTTGCAATTCCAGGATTGTCGCACGATTTGACTTCTCTGCTTCATGAGCCTCGTAATCTGCTCGAGGTCCAGAAAATGGAAGTGGCTCCTCCTCTATCTCATCCTCGCCCCATTTCTTGGACTCATGCGCGAAGTAGTGACGGGCGGGAGATGAGAACAAATGGTGGCAGGCCAAGACAGGTTGGCTGAGATATGGTGCCAATTCGAATTCTTGTGCTGTGAAGACTCGAGTAGAGCAGCTGTCATGGAAATGAAGCCACTCGTATGCTGAGTTTGGTTTCGACAAAATCGAATCGTCGTTAAATGGTTGACTTGGATATTGTGACCAGATGTCTGTGACGATGCGGTCAATTTCGCCACTTGTGTCGACCATCTCTCTCAACCTTTCCATGCCGGCTCTCTTGGCTATTTCTGCAACTCCAAGCTGTGCTTGAGGCTGATCTGAGGAGATCCCAGGTACAGGGTCGGCACTTGCTGTTTTCGGAAATCCGGCACCTTCCAAGAAGACTCTATTCACGAGGTCTTTGGCACCTCCCCGGCCAACTCCTCTGGCTCCGCCTCCCCCGTGGGAGAGATCGCTGGTCATGTTCTGTTCGACCCATTTCCGAGTAAGTCTCGCAGTGCCATCCTTTTTCGAAGCTTTAAGCTTCCTTGCCGCCCATTCCCCAACCACCATGATGCCTCTGAGGTCGCCTTCTCCTGCACTTTCTTTCCCTTTCCGAGACTCGGTCGGGCTCACTCCCCAGGTCGCTTCACATAGTCTTCGAACACCATCACCATCACATGGAACTCCTTCCTTATCGAACACCGATTTCATCCGGGCTACTACTGCATCTAATGGTGGCTTGCGAACATGTATGATTTCGGCAAAGCTGGATTGGCGAAGTGGTCGTAGCGATGGATGATACACATCATTGCAGATGAGAATGACGGGTCGCATCAATTTAAAATCATCGCCCTTCTTTTTCTTCTTGGCGAAATTTGTACTAGTTTGGACGCCCGACGAGTTCTTCTGGTCAAGCTGAATGAGGTCGATCAAAGCTTTGATGAAACCGCCTTCTCCCGATCCGCCGGAACCCCCCACTACTCCGTCTACCTCGTCTACAACGACGCACAGCGGGTGTGCAATTTTTTGAACGTGACCAGATTTCGATGTTATTGTCGATCCAGTCTTGACACTCTCAGTACCAACACTGGTCCGTATCCTGTTTTTCACAACATCCTTACTCCTCTCGTCACTGGCGTTGATTTCCATAACCTCATAACCCGCTTGTCTGGCACAGACGTGAGCCAGTGTAGTCTTGCCGAGCCCCGGTGGACCTGTCAGAAGTAAGATCTTCTTATGTGCCTTCTCATCATCTTCTTGCCCAGGTCTTTTCGGAGCGTTGACTTTTGCTTTCCCAGCTTTGGGGAAGACGAGCGGATCCCAGGCTTTCAGCCACTTCAATACTTGTCTGTGTGTTCGGTCGTCTCCAACAAGTTCCATGAAAGTCCTGGCACGATACTTCTCGCTCCACATAAGTGTTCTTTTCGATTTCCCTTTCACGCCTGAGTTCTCGACGGATGGCAGCACATCTTCAGGCGCCTTCTCTTTTGACTTCGTTTCTTTAGCAGCCTCGTCGATCAAGCTGTGAATATCGACTCCGTAATAGCTCTTCTTCGCCCGGCCAGCTTTTACTGTTGATCTTGCTGCCACCATCTGCTCAAACGGAACTGCTGCACCTTTCTTGCGCTGTTGTATGGAGATAGACTTCCCGGAACAAGTCAAAATTTCGGCAGTCTTCGTCCTTCCCTTGCTCAGAAACGAGGGCAGGGCAACGGGTTCCAGGCTCTCAGGCGCTTCAATTTCAGGACCATTGCTTCGTTTGGTATCAGGGAGGATCTCCACCGAGTGATTGCTTTCCGATAATTCTCCACCCACAGGTCCTCCATTTTCTGTGATTACATCTATGCCAGCCGCCTGTGTTGCAACAACATTGTTGTTCAGTAGCCCAGGACCTGGTAATCTCTCCATGTCCAGCATCCGCCTCTTCGCGGCAGGTTCCGCGCGCGAGAAATCATCGTCCTCATCAGAATCGTCTTCTGGTAGAAACCCTCCAACAGTTTTCGGCTTATTGGCGACCACCGCATGGTCTATTCGAGGCCGTTTCACCGCTGGTGGAGAGGAGCTTTGGGGATATGCAACTGGGGATGATGCAGAAGGCATCTTGGGTTCGGGCGGCGAGGACGGTAAGGGGGTCAAGAGAAGGCGGTGGTGGCAGTTTGACTGTGTTTTCAGAGGCGATTCTACTCGAGCTTTAGTTGCTACTTCTTCGTCTTAGAAGTCAAACAGTACCATCAATATGATCCAGCTCGCTTCGAAAGGTTTCTCCTAGAGGCCAAGCCTGGACAAAGTTAGTATTCCATGCGTCAAAGTACAGTAGCCTTCAACAGGATGCAGTGTTTCAAGACCCAGAATATTCTAGACCTTGGTCTAATCCATCATCCATCTTCGCAAAGAAGCACTGGTCCCCCAGACCATACGTACCCTGTGTTGAATTACTTCTCCGAGCTTGTTCTTCCTTATGATTGTCTCCTGTTGAACCAGATGTAGTGCTTCGAAATCGTCGGAATTGGTGCTAGAAGGAAGTATTGCAGGCCCGAAGTGTGCTTCCCAATCGTCATTAAGTACCGGGTCGGAAGTTTGGGGCAAGGATGGCGACGAAATTGATTCCATCGAATGTGTTCAATGTTGTGTATCGAATTTGCACAATGCGGAGTGCATCGAAGAACGCGTCAAAAAGGACGCGCGACGCGACAGGAACGGGAACCACTCCACTTCAAAGACCCCTGCCGAGCTAATGTAAGGTAGCTGCCAAGAAGGTTGGAGCTAGTGAAGCGGCTATCGTTCGGCGATAGCATTCCTTACGCCGACACCTCGAATTGATGACGGAATACCCCGCACCCCAGACCTCCCCCAGCTTACGCAAGAGCTTCAAATATCACTGCAGTATTCCCGCTTCGACCGTGTTATTCCCAGCAGCCAACTTTCAAGCTCCTTGTCCGACCAACTGTACTGTACTCCCATGCAGGGATCATTATCATGGAGTACTCCTCGGATCACCTCTCACCAATCTCACCCGTGCTTTACACGTCAATCTCACCTGCAGGAACAGCCGATAGCAGCTTCGCGGGTACGCCGATCAAGCACGAAGAAGCTTCTTTTCCCGAGCCACCCAGGAAGAAGCAAAAGAGGAATAAGCCTACTTTATCATGTGAAGAGTGTGTGGAACGGAAAACAAAGGTTAGTCGAGCTATCAATAGTACAACCATATGTCGATTCAGAGAGTGCGGTTACAATGTATGTAGAGAGCCGAGTTCTCGACGAACGATCTAGTGATCTCATGATGAAAGTTCTGAGACTTGCATGACAAGTTTCTTGCGGAAAGATAAGAGTATAAAGTCTAATTAGAATTCTTCCATTTAAAGTTCCGTTCACCAGTTGCTGTTTGTGTACTGTTCCTGTATTCTACTTCCCCTGATGGTGTCTTGCGTACTAGCACGGAGCATGAGGCGAGATGCCAAAAACATGACTACATGCTAATCATATGTCAAAGTGTGATCGAGGAAGACCAAATTGCATAGCCTGTAAGTATCTTGGAGTTGTTCGGAATCATTTATGTATTGATATCGACTAGGTATAAAACGTCAAACCGAATGTAAATATACCACAGTTGCAAATGTCTTAGAGTGGGTGCCAGCCAATCCCAGATCCAAAGCTCTACTCTAACAGCATCGCAGAGAGACAAATCGTTCAGCCGGTAATGCAGCCACGCGAATGACCAAACCGCCCAAAAAGAAGTCAATGACAAATGGATTCGAGGGACCAAAGCAAGCTCCCAATCCGCATCAACGAAGTGTATCGCGAGGATCAACCTCGTCTTCAACAGGTCTCCTATCTAACGTCCCTTATTCAAACCCAACTGCATCCAATGTCTTTGGCATTGGGTCGGAGCACCCATTTGCGAACTACTGGACATGTCAAGGGGGGCTTCCCGAAACGATCTCAGTCCTGCCGGAAAAAATTCAAGCCGACATACTTCTTGATAGATACTTTGAATGTGTTGACCCGGTCTATCCCATGATTCATCGTCAGACTTTCTATGCAGATTACGAGCACTTTTGGTCACTCCCACAGCCAGAGAAGGACCGAGTTGACGGAGCATTGGTTGCGATGATCTTCTCCATGCTGGCAATGGGCACCCAGTTTGTGACGACTACAGGCCCAAAAGAACGTCAACAAACAGCCGAGTTCTATGTTTCCGCTGCTCATCAGGTCAGTATTTCGCATCCTTTCTCCAGTGGGTCGTTCGAACAGAATTCCAACCAGCCTCGATATAAAACCAGTACTCCATTTCTACCGCTTCTAACCTGATCGCTAGTCCCTCCGAATGTCCTCCTACCTCAACAAAGCCTCCGTCCGCTCCATCCAAGCCATGGTCCTAATAACATACTTCCTCATCAACGACAACCACGCCTCCGACGGCTGGGCCTTCGCCGGAATCCTGATCCGCCAAGCCTACGCCATGGGCCTCCACCGCGACCCCAACATCGTCTGCCCCAACGCCTCCATCTTCGACAAGCAAATGCGGCGCAAACTCTGGCAAGCCGTCCTGTTACAAGACACCTTCCTCACCGTCCTCCTCTCCCTCCCCCCATCAGCAACACACACCGACGTCAACGTCGACGACCTCATCGACGACTCCAGCAGCATCGCACACTCCAATCCCACCGACACAGCCTACATCCGCGGGTGCTGGACACTCGCGAACCTTGTCCAAGAAACGATTTGCTCGCCTCGCTCCCTCGATCTACCTATCTCATCTACTCCCCGCCAGAAAGCGAAACTCCTCTCTGATTTCAAAGCCGTGTTTCGTTCGTTTCCGGACGTCTTCCGATCCTGGGACGACGGATCCATCACTGCGCTTGCACAAACCAATAAGCGAATCGTACGACAAACGCTCTTCCTGACAAGCAATTACTTCCACAACGTGATGCTCGTGCATTCAAGCGGTAGTCCTGAGGTACCCGTTAACGTGCGCGGTGCACTGGAAGCGGCACACGACGCTATCAATGCGTTTTTCTTACTATTCAACATTTTTGCGAGCGAGGCGAAAGTATGGTGGGTGTTTAACCATCGTGCATTTTTGGAAGCTTTGTGTATTGGGAATATTTTGAGGGAGGAAGAGTCGAAGGGAAATGGAGAGGATCTGATCAACAAGGATCCGTTGTTTGCGAGAGGCAAAGCAGATATCTGTAAGTGTCGTCCTTCGGTTTCTCCGCTACTCTTATTTATGATGACCCCGTGCCCCTATTGTTTTGGATGAGCTTTAGCGAGAAGGGTCATGGCTTGACTGACACGAACAATAGTACAAATGATTCAAATAATGCGAATAATGAGCGAAGGAGAAGACGGGTCCGCCGTGGCGTTGACAAGAGTTTCTGTATTGAGTACCTATCTGTAATGCACTGCCTTACCCCAAGGCTTGAAATATCAACACAAATGTATCCAAGCAGCTCTCGCTTCGCCTCGCTACAAAAGTCATTCACTTATCATTCACGTATTCAGAAATGGGCCCTATGCTGTAATATGCCTGCCCAGTCCAATGCTGGTATCCTTGGCCCACGTGCACTTGCTCTATTGGGAGAAAGCAAAGCTCCGGCCAGTTCAGCCCCGTCCAGTCCATCTCCCAAACGCCATCCATGCTAAACGCAACACAACGAGCAGTCGAAAAAGAAATGCAGCAATGCAAACGCATTCAAAATCATTAAACCATTCTTTCCAAACCAGTAGTAGAAGAGGGAGAAAGAAGGCAAATATGTATAGACAGAAGTGAAGTAGTCTACTCCGTTCGTCGATTCGAGCCGAATCGATCTCGGATCCATGACATCGGACCTCCGCCAGTCGCACTGCCACCAGAATGGCTGCTTCTGCGGGATTCTCGTGATCGATCACTATCACTCGTGTTTCCACGTCTGCTGTCTCGCTGATTCTCGCTCATCTCGGATTGACGTCTGTAAAAAGAACCTGGCATAGAAGGCGTATAATCGTCATTTGCTGACTGTGATGCGGTCGGGTCGCCAACCACATGCCATATCCTCGGACCCTGGGACTCCTGGGAAGGTGCCATGCCGGCGCTGTTGCGGATAGATTCCAATCTAGCTTCATTCCGTGCAGCTGCTGAAGCCGAGCCGAACCTGTCCATTCTCGGTCTGATCGAGCTCAGTCTGCGTGCTCTGTGCTCATTCCGGGTCGAAGGGGTGCTCTGGCCTGACGATCTTCGGCTGTTCGGAGGGGGTGTCTCGCCTTCAATCCCTTTTCTGCAGATAGGGCAAGTGTTGTGCTCGCTTAACCATGCACTGGCACAGCTCTCGTGGAACCAGTGAGAGCAGGGCAGGACCACGACTTCGACTCCGATTGTCACATCGTCCATACAAACACTGCATTCTCCTTTACCCTCTGGTCCTAGTTCTTTCTCATCTAGCTTCTTTTTTGGGAGCGCTGAAATAGCATCTGGCGAGGCGGGACCAGGTGCATTAGATGTTGGATGCTGTTCCATCAGGGTGGAAATGATCTGGTCCAAGGCCTCTTGCGTGTATACGGCGTCACCAGATCGTGCATTTGCTGGATTGGCCATAGCAGCAAAAAGACCTTGTAATCCAGGAGGTAGACCTCCTGCGTGAGGACCATCTCGCTGACCTGGTGGACCCATTGGGGCGAAGAGAGATGTTATGATTCTGGCAAGTTGGTCAGGTGGTGCTCTTATACTCACAACATGCAGGGAACGGCCACTAAGGGGATGGGAGGGGGGTTCGTACGTAGCTAGATCAGGAACTGGTTGTGGACCTCCTGGCTGCTGGAAGTCAGCACCTCTCTGCTGTCTCGCAAGAGGGCCGCCGAATGTGAAGCGTCCGCCAACAATAGTAGGTCCATTTCCATCCCCACCTACTCGAAATGTTTGGCCTCCAAAACCATTATCCTGGGTAAATAAAGTATTGGCACCAGATCTACCAGCTTGTCCAGGGCGGAATTGGGGTCCCATTATGTTACCAAGGATATTGTGAAAGTCGCGCATGACAAAGTCCGGATCTTCATCCTGGGGATTTCCTCTTCTCCCGGGAGGCATTCCAAATGGGTCGCGAGGGGAGGATGTTCTGACAGTTCTGGAGAACAGCACAGAGCCTCCTGGTCCATGTGTAATATGCTCCTCAATATCTGCTTCTTCTGGGTCGGAGTCAATCTCGATTGGATTGCGAGAGCTGTTGGGAGGAGGGTGGAGCTCGCGTTCCGGACGAGGATCACTTTCTGGAGTTACCTGCGGATTTGTTAGACGTGATTCGGAACTATCATTCGAAGGAATACATACAATCTCCGTAATCTCCCCGTCACACCGAGGACAAACCAGCCCAGCTTCATCCTGGTACCATTCATGCTCGCACTGGTGACAGAATACCACATCCCGTGGACCGGAAGCATCTAAACGCGGTGCCGGGCTGCCAAACCCTCTTGGATGGTCGGCCATCGCCTCTCTGATGCCCTGGTAGGCGGCTAGGGCAGTCAGTCCGAGACTTAATGCCAGGCCCGTCCGCTGTAATGCTCTGAACGCCAGACTGAAGTTTGGATTCGAATAGAGGAAGGTATGGGAATCCTAAATGGATGAAGCGAGTGGATCGATATCGTTTGCTGGCAAACGTTCGAAGGACAGAGCGGAATCTGTTGTGGCGCAAGCTTGAGCTGTCTCGTGGTTGGCCTTGAGCTTGATAATCGGATTTCAAGAGGGGAAGCTGATGATAATCGACATCTGCCGCTGATGATGATGGGAGAAAGAGTGTGGAGGAGTACGAAGGTAGGTTGATGTTTAGGATTGTTTTCTTGTGGCAAGTTCTGGAGGAAGAAAGGCTGTGCTCGAGGAAGGATACAGTTTATTGGAGAGCGCTTTGAGATCTTGTGGCTCAACGTCGGAGTCAGGCTCTCCCAGCGATGTCCTGCTCTGGTCCGGGCTAGCCTGGCCGTTGGGTGACGCAAAGTGGCAGACCCCTGTCAGTCTAATCGATAGCGACTTCTACGGAGTACCTAGGTATGTCATGGAAGGTGCAGCTGACATTGACAAGCGCGATTCGAATGGACGACGGCAACTTAGAAGTACTAGAAGAAAGCGTCCTGTAGGTACTCGAGTTTATTTTGAATGTCTCAAAAAGGAGAAGAATTGGGAAGATAGATTATGATCTTTGTCAAACGAGTCAAATTGAATTATGTGGCTTTCTTTGGTCAAACGTGAGTCAAATCAGCTTTCTGAGAGGTTCTCTCCGCTTCTTACGCCAAAACACAGCTCCAAGGTTGACTTCGGGAGTACCTGATAGTTACCCGTCTTGTGGGTCAATGGCTCCATATTGAAATTGACTGGAAACACGACTTGAGTACGAGTAGGGTGTATAAATGCTCCGGGTCCGAGAGTGCACAACCATTATCTTCTCTTACAGTACAGCTGGTATATTAACAAGTCCGCTCGTTCATTCATACAAATTGCCTCCCATGCTATGCGATAGTGCCCGGACCGGACTGCATTATCTCGTTCTCCTTCCCATTCCTTTGAATATCATTCCTCCAACCACACCCGCCGCAATAGCAACACCACTGAGAATTGCAACACCCATCAAACCCTCCTTAGCAACCTTATCATCAATCAAGCCCCTTAGACTGCTCGCCTGCAGGTTTGCTGGCTCCTTGTCAAGCAGTAAATCATTGTACCGCCGTGCCTCTGCATAGTTTCCAAGTTTGTAGTTTCCCAGTGCCAAATAGTACAAGCATTCTCGTCTGCGTTCTGGTGAGGTGCGGAAGATGTCTGAGAGGAGGCGGACGCCTTCTTGTTGATCGTTCCGGGTATTGGATTTTATCAGGCCCTGTGAACCAGTCAGTCCTGCTGGGTACAGAAGTTGCGCACGAAACCATACCCATGCGAAGTTGAACTTCGTTTGTACTCCAACATGTTCTCCCTCTTTCTCGTATTGTGATCGTAGAACTTGTAGCTCTGCTGGTTTCAGTGGGCTGTTTCCTGGTCAGTACTGATGTTCGCATACGATGCGTATTATGGAAGCGTGCTCGGGTTGGAGGTGGACTGTGGTGAAACTGACCTTTCTGCATCAGCAGCATCTAAATGCACCCGTTTCGTCAGTATGGCTGTTTCCAGTTGAAAAGTATACAGAAAGATAGCAAAACGAGTGTGAAGTGGCGTCTCCAAAACGTTGCGATCCATACTTACATGGAAGAGAAGAACCCATATTTTTGATCTGTTTACAGCTTCGAACCAGTATTTCGTAAATATTCTCGTAGGTGGAGAGTGAAGGAAGCTGCGATGTTGACTTTGAATGGTCTTCAGGTTCGTCCGCCTGAGAGTGGCGTTGCAAAAGTGTGGCTTGTGATTCCGCGCCGTGACGTCGCTGTTGCCCCGCTGTTGTCAGGGAAGACTGATCGCCGACATTTTGTTTTGGTCACTCCAGCGCATGCGACAGGAACATTGTTTGAACATATTACGAGCAACTCACAACTTCAAGCACATCTCACATTTCAAATCACGCACACATCGCCAAAATGCTTCTCGACGAAGATCCCACCACTGTAAGTGTTCCTGTTCCTCACTTCCGCGCATCACTAACAACCACAGCTCATCCGCCATACAATCGAGAACTTCAACATCCAGCCCGATAAACATGCCGTTGCACGAGTAAATGAATCGCTTTCCACACTCCAGCAAGCCCGAGATTTGCGAGTTCGAGAAGCAGAAAGCGCATTAAAGAGTGCGCATGCCAGTTCCCTGGCTTCATACAAGTATTAACAGTAAACAGAACTCTCCCGAACCCTCACAACACTCAACAACCACCACCAAGAAACGCTCTCCTCCCATTCCTCGGTTGCACACGCTTCAGAAATCGCGACGCTTGACACCCAGAAATTTCGTATCGCGAAAGCTGCTAGTGATGTTGAGATTGAGTCGGAACGTTTGTCATCACAACTAGCAGATCTCCAAGCACGCCTACAGGAATTGGAGTTACAGGGTGTTGACGGAGGAGATAACGCCCGGAGAGGATTGATTGATGACGAGATGAGTCTCAAGTTGAAGGTATATAGGGGATTGGGTATCGATATTGAGAGAGATGAGGATGGGGAGTATTCGAAAGCTATTATTCGGAATTCGAGGAAGGGAGATGTCAATATTGTGAACATCGATAGCAAGTTCTCGAGGTTCTTCTATGCGAATTACTTCTGGCAGCAGGTTTAGGAAGGGAGTGGATCGGCATATTGGGAAGGATTTGCGGTGCGGCGTTAGGATGGGCTGGGTGTTTTGATGAGGGTTCTCAGTGGATACCATTATTGAATTTGCCGTTTGCAATAGCGTTGTCTGATTGAAATCAATTTTTATAAACAGACAACATGACCTCGCTCTCAATGCTCATTGAATTCAAAGTTTCCCCTTCCATACCTAGACGCCACATCCCAACGTTATCGTTTCTCATAATTCGTCAATCGTCAATCATACATCACTTCTGCTTCATACTCAAAACAGACGACCCTTTCGAACTCGAAGAGCTCCCAGACAGTCCAGTACTCGCAGACGCAGTCCTCTTCGATGCCTTCTGCGGAGACACAATCTGCGGAAAATACCCCTCCATCCCGGTTGTTGAACTTGGCGGGGTCCTAGCTCTCGAAGTATTCATCAAAGCCTCCGGACTATAACTCCTATTAATCCTCGAGCTGCCCGGCAAACTACCCGAAGTCAAAGATCGATGATGTCTCCTAACATGATCTGCAGGCAATTCCAGCCTTGAATTGATCTTGGTCCATAATCCGTCATCATCCGAAGGGTTATCAAGTCTCCACCCTCCAACACCTTCGTAATCCCGAGTCGGTCCAATACTTTGACTTAGTCCCATAGCATTCTCACCCGAGACTGGCGTTATGGAACCGGTAGCAGACAAGTTGCTACTGGTACTCCCTCGACGCTTCTTCCGTCGACCATTGGCCGAATTACTAAATGACTTCGTCCGCGGGATCTGTGGACTTGGTGGAGAATATGATGCTCGTTGTCCAAGGATCCAGTACGGTATGACTGCTAAAGCGAGTTCGATGTATACGATGAGGACGCGGAAAAAGAGGATTGAGAATGCGAAGATGGTGGTAAAGCTGGCGAGAATTGCAAATGGGATGGTGAAGAAGAAGAGGAATGGAACGATGATGCCATAAACTGGGTTTACAATAGCCATTATTTGTGGATTTGTGGTAAAGATTGACCGGAGAGTTTGGTGACGAGCGAATCAGCCGTCATGGTAGAATTAACTGCATGTTTTGATCTTGTTTCAAGGAATGTAAGTTGAAAGAGAAACCCAAAAGACGGGCGAGAGCTTTGAAATCGGGCGCCGCTGTGACATGTGATAATGAGATGGGGACGGGAAGGTGTGGGGAAGCTGGAGAAAGCCTGGACTGATCGGTGACAGGGGCATCACTTCCAGGTTAGCGTGCTGTCTGCCAAACTCTCTTTGGACTCCACAAATGTAGACAACCTTCGAGTCAACAGAAACTGGGCGTCTTTCACTCAGCAAATTATCCCGCACTCCTTTCGATCCTTTCGTTGCAACAAGCCGGGCAAAATGGGACCTAGGTCTTCGGAAGACGCCTTTCCTTGGCATCTTGGTGTCTATGACGCCCACTGTCACCCAACTGACATTATGGGAAGAATACCTTCGATACCAAAGATGAAGGCTCGCGTATTGACGGTGATGGCCACCAGAGCTGATGACCAGACGCTTGTCAATCAGGTTGCGGAAACATTTGGAGTGAAATCCCGGCCAGACATGAGCAAAGAGAAGGGTCAAGAGTGTCTGATTCCATGTTTTGGTTGGCATCCTTGGTTCTCGCATCAAATATATGATGACACAAAAGAAGACATACCTGATGCAAAGTCTAAAGACTTCAAGAGTCACCATTATCAGTCCATATTGACTCCGAAGCCAGAAGACGTTACTTTTCTAAAGTCGCTTCCACAACCTCGATCGCTAAAGCAGTATCTTCAGCAAACGAGAGCATGGTTGGAACAGCATCCATATGCACTTGTTGGAGAAGTCGGTCTTGATAAGGGGTTTCGCCTCCCAGGACCCTGGACCGAAGAATTAGAAAAATCAAGAGACCCAACCTTAACGCCGGGGACAAGAGAAGGGCGGCCTCTTTGTTCTCAAAGAGTCCAGATGGACCACCAGAAAGCTATTCTCATAGCCCAGCTCAAGCTTGCATGGGAGATGAAGCGAGCTGTCTCGGTCCACGGAGTCCAAGCGCATGGCGTGCTTTTCGACACTCTGCAAGAGTCGTGGAAAGGCTATGGCAGGGAGCCACTGAGTAAAAGGCAGAGAAAGAAGATCGAGAAGATGCCACTTCCGGCTGATGAATCAGAAAGTCTAGAAGAAGAGCCAGCACTACGAATATGCTTGCACTCGTATTCAGGCTCCCCAGACCAGCTGAAGCAGTACTTTCAGCGGTCGTCGCCCGCTGATATCTACTTCTCGTTCTCCTCGGCTATCAACATGTCGGATGTGCACAGTGCAAAAGCGGACGAGGTTATCAAAGCAGTGCCAGATGATCGGATCCTCTCGGAGAGTGATCTTCATATGGCTGGAGATGAAATGGACGCCAGATTGGAAGAGATCTGTCGCCACATCTGCAAAGTGAAAGGATGGGATCTGGAGGAAGGCGTAAAGAAGCTGGGAGATAATTATCTCAGGTTTATCTTCTCTTGACATAAAGTTCTGGACCACCGTCTAGCAAGCGAAATCGTCCATTTCAGCTTGTCAACAGCCCACCTGAGAGACGGGTCCTTGCGGTGAACTTCCAAGAGTCCGTCCAGGCACGCTCCAAAAATATGAAATCAGAACTTATGGGAGCTCTTGAAACTTGAAGTTCAAGTCGGCTAGGCGTATCTTCAGGCATCGAGGCGACAGCGCGCTGCAGTTCAAACCAATGGTAGACAGTCGCATTGTACAGACATGCCGTAAGCCAGAGAAATCCCACTGCGAGAACATTCGAGGTCTCCTGATATTACTGTCTGTAAGCCTTTCGTTAGAGTTTTACTGAATTCTGCGTATTGAGGTTATGTCTTTGCTGTTCATGTTTTCTTGTCCTGCTTGAATGCTCCTCCACCTGCTGCTAGACCACATTGCAATATGTTCTATGCGTACAATATGGACGAGAGAACTCCCGGGCCAGAATAAGCCATCTGGAACGAGAACAGAGAACAACATGGCGGACTTCTTATTCTGGGTAGTCTTCTAAATTCGACGATCAGGATTGTCCAGCGCCTGCGATGCATTCAGGATTGAATAGTCACTAAGGCTTGAAAAGCACTGATAATGAGGGGCATTCTGAGTCCGATTTCTGTTGTGGTCCGATCGTGTCAGAGACTATAGAACGTTGAAAATCACTCCATGTGCCTATTCCTCCTCTCTACACATTCCAACAACGCACCTCAGGACTACCACTATGTTCATATTCTGACCCAAATTCAACCATTAAATTTCCTATCTGCCCTTGAGTCTAGTCATCTCGACTCGGGTCGAGGCTCGCAATCTTGCCGGCCTATCGCGACAATCTTCAGCCTAGTGAGTTGTTCTTTCTAGCAACGCAGGTTTTTGGGGTTTAGGGTACCATTCAAACATCTCCAAGCAAGACTCGACTTGGAAGTCCAAACCTCCCCAAGAATTACTCCCTTGGAATCGGCCGGGACCGCATTCTCCATAAGACGTTCTGGCTTCCCATCTCGCTCGTGTTATTTTTCAGGGCCAGGCATTTAGCTGCTGTATCAAGTGACATCCTCTAGAACTAGCTTGAGCCTGCGTTAAGTCGGAATACCGTGGCCCTTCTCGGCCAATTTCGTTACACCTGCCGTCTTGTCATCGAGATGGCGTACCGCCATTGCCGACACATCAACGCGGTGAACAAAACTGCAACCCATAACAAGACACTTCGTAGCTCGTGCATCCTCGAAAGTTGGACGGCTTCACAGAGGCTTTAAACTCAATTCACTGTCATGGTCACGGAAAGTTACTTACTCAACAAGGCTTGCCTTGCCATATTGGCTCTCGACTATGACTCTTCAGGATTGCAAGTAAGTCATCTCTTGCCAGATTCAGATCACAACATGCAGATGGACTGTTCGATGCTCCGATTCTTCTTGTACTCACTGTCTAATACATCTTGGTCATCTATTATCTCGATTGCTGTCAAGACTCTCGGTCACTGCTAGATTCACTCCATTCTGTCAACAGGTTAACTATTTGCTGCTAATCAAACCAAATCCTAGATCGTTAGCGCTTTTCGTTAGCGCGACCTCGAGACAAGCTAACCGAGCCTCTCTCGTCCGCTCGAGAAACCCTTCCATTCGAGTCTACATCGTCCTCGAGAAACATAACAATCCCTTCTACCCTCTATCCCTGCTTCCACAAACAACGTTCTCCCCTGGCAACACGATACTGCCTGCTATCTTCAGCTAATCCTTCTTTATCAGCCGTTCGAATGCTTGACCTTGGACCCGCTAAAGTAAACAAATCAAGCAAAGCCAATATGTCGAACACAGGCAACTCCGAACTCGGCGACCCCCTTTCCCGCTCTGTCGAGCAGGACGACAACCCATCACCAGCACAAGATAGCAGCAGTGCGATGGCTAGTCCCAATTGCATCTCGGAACCTGGACGTGATATCGTTGATGCAGAGCCAAAGACAAATGATACTTCGAAGCAAGACAATATCGAGGTGAACAGCAATGAAGCCTTGCGCAGTGCTAGAAAGTTGTCACAGTCCTTCAGCAGAAGCTGTTCACCAGCCGAGCAACTGACCTATCAGACCTTTCGTTCTCCCATCAACGATTCGCGCGGCTATTATGCTAATGGTAAGCTTCCTCTCAGTGTTTATAGTCCAGATCGCTTTCGTCCAACTGAGATATAGAATGACGTGTAGCGCAATACCAAGCGGTAACATTTTTCATTATTGAGGTCGACTATTGTCGCCTGCTTCCCACTAACAATTAATGGTTCTGGAATGGCTAGTACTCTTCGTCATTCATTGACGATATCCCTTTGCTGCCAAACCCCCCTCATTCACCAATTCTGTGTTTCCCAATGTTTCGAAATTGTGTTCAAAGTCGACAACAATCATGGCGATCACACACAAAGTCAAGCAAACGCTAATGGTTTGATAGCACTCCGTCGTCGCGAGCTCGGCAGTGCTTCTCCACCTCCTTCACAACAACGCCGTGTCGCCCCTCGTCTCAATAAGTTTTCTCCACCACATCTCCCAAAGTCAATGACCGATGCATCCTCCACTCGTGCCAATCGAGCTTCAACGATTTCCCAAAACGGTCCAGTACAGAGTGATTTGGAGATTGAACAGCAGTCACGTGGGCGTCATGCTTCATCACGATCGCCATATGACAGCTCCATATCCGGCTCTGCTCTACATATTACGGATGGCTACGGTGGTCGGGCTTTGAGACGTGAGAGCTTTGGTGGGGATCGTCAACGATCATTACCCGACCCATATGTCGGAGTTGATGCGAGCATGGAGCCATTCGATGACGAAAGTGACATCTATAACGATTCGCTTGGTGGGCGCGAGCAGTATTCTTTTCCATCTCAACTGGTGCCAGACGGTTATCGCCAGGACTCTCAAGACCCTCACAGTCACAATGCAGGCCACCCCGATGAGAACGAACATGGCGTTATGCAAGGACGTCCGAGAGACGATTGGCAATTATATCACCCGTCTCATCATCCTGAGCACAGTGGGAACCGGCGTCATATGATCGGATTTGAGAAGCGCCGTCTACCACGCGGGTATGATGACACAGGCTCTGATCATAACCGGTTGAGCCAATTTGATGCCTTTCATCGACCAGGACAAGCTCTTACCAACGGCGAAGATACATGTAAGTCATCCCATACTCAATGTCGAGAGATATTCTAAGCTTTTGCTTTAGCGCTCTTCGTTCCGGAACAAGATTATCCCTCAAATGCCAGTACCTCCATGAAGCAAGCAGACACCGGTATTGGAAATCGTGGAGGCCGTCCCCACAGACAGCTGTTCTCCCATGATACCTTTATTAAGGATACACCTTTCTGTGCTTCAACTTCGGCCCCTATGGTTGCTGGTAGGAAGCGCAAGGCTGCCGATGACTTTGAGGAGAGTGGTCGATTCAATCAACCTGGAGCCGTTCTTGACCCTTCAAGATATTCTGGAGACCCAACGATCAATTGGGGTTTGAATCAAGAACCTCCTTCGGTTCCACAAGGTGCCGTTTCAGACGCAGCTCTGCTGAAGCGTGGTCTCACTCGCGGAGCAAAAGAGAAGGTCTGCAAGCGTGGCTATGGAGCTAACGATCCTGAAAATGTCAACATCGTTAATATGAAGGAGGACGGCATGTCTTTCGCAGAAATTGTCGAAGCACTCAACGAGACCCGAGTTGCCGATGGTCGCGCACCATCTCTCAGTGTTTGTGGTGTTACCAGTAGATACAACCGGACTGCCCCACTCCTCTTCGCTGCCGAAGGCAAGCAGTTCATTCCACTGTCTAAGAGAGGTAAAGGCCAGGTTCTCGCTGATGGGCCTTTGTATGAGAAGCCAGTCTGGAACGACCAGCTCGACCTTATTTTGGCCCAAGTTGTTAAAGATGTCGATAAGGATAAGTGGAATAGAGTGGCAATGGAGTATAACCGTCGCACTGGCAAGAACATCTCGGCTCAAAGTGCTGCTCTCCGTCACACTATCTTGTGATCGGCTTCACTCATCAGCCACTCTTTCAGTTCGCAGTTCTTGACCATACTCGATCCCGCTGCACTACCTTACATCAACTGTACCAGTCCAACCACTATCGCCTGGATTTTCGACTTTTATTGCGCTACTTTCAACAAAACAGCATTATTTTATCAGGGCAGGCGAGCTTCG
Organism: Cadophora luteo-olivacea; assembly: GCA_026120085.1. Classification (NCBI taxonomy): domain Eukaryota; kingdom Fungi; phylum Ascomycota; class Leotiomycetes; order Helotiales; family Ploettnerulaceae; genus Cadophora; species Cadophora luteo-olivacea. The sequence continues at coordinate 666,022 of JALRMC010000010.1, forward strand.
TGTACTTCTTGCTGCTTGCTTTGTCACCAAAAGATTAACTTTCAGCACAAGCGCCGTCTTTAGAAGTACTGCGAAGGTCGAGGACTTTCTTCCATAGAATCCATACCTTTGACACAGCATCCACACTCCTTCCCCAGTCAACCTCTATCACAGCCAGCTCTTCGGATCCTGACGTCTCCCCTATCAACATCAGCACGATTACGCGAAGCTCCCTCTTATCAGAGGTGTTCGATCATGCGGCAGCAGCCTACGGCTTGGTATTGGAATCTAGGTATCAGATGTGTGGGATAGGCTACGAATTGACGTTAAGGGGTTTATTCAACATGCATATTTCATTGTCACATGATTCCACATGAAGATCATCAAGCCAGGACTAAACATTTTGGCTGTAGAATTAGAGAGCATCTAATGCCGAAGGCACGGATGTCTTCTGCAAGTACAGCATACTCTTGCTCTGGTCTTCATCGTTATTCATTCTAGACAGCGTTGAGCTTTTTCAACATACTGAGCGTCAATCAAGCGTTGTTTCCATGACTCTCTTCTGATGCATCTTTTCTCGTGGTGTGATGCCGGTGATGAGCGAAGAAATGTCGCTAGCGCTGATCAAAATGACCATGGATCACCTGGACCTTTTGTAGAGTGTGAGATCCGTAATCTATGAGTCTCTAGACTTGTCCCCTGTCTCAGGAACTGAAACATCATGGTTATCTCTCAAATGGCTGTGACAATGACACGGGCACTCCACATTTAGTTCACGAAGCTATTTGATATTTGACCATTACGTCTTAATGGGCGGTCACTAGAGCCGAGAATAACTTGTAGATGTTGTTGTTGTTGTTCGCTTAATCCCTTTCCCCTGAATCAAGCCTTGGCGATCTGCCTAAACTGACGGCGCATTCCCAATCCCTGTCATGACCTCATGAGATCGCGGTCAACGCGTAAAAATGCACTACCACTTTACGCGTCGAGACCACGAAGTCATTTCTGCTTGTATCTCACAACAACACTCCTTTGCATAGCTCAATTTATACTACTCTCAGGCCTTGTATTGCCTGGATTTTGTCATTCGAGCCAGTGTACTGTGAAGTTGAACGCTCTTACGTTGCTGCGAAGGAAGTCCGTTTGTTTGCCACCAACCGTCACTGGCGCTTGCGGAATTTAGCTCCTGGAACTAGGGAAGTTATCAAGATTGTGAGTATCTCTGAAATGTGCTTGGAACTGTTCTAGAATGTGAATTTGGAAGGCATACTGATGACTCCTAGTTCTTGGGCCCTTTTCTGCTCTCTTTGGTACACAATTGAGTCCATATTTTAACCCCGTCGTTGAGCTTCGTTTGCGTCGACGGTATCATCTGTCGTGGAGGAGGACAACCCCCTACTTCAAATTCCGAATAAGCACTCTGCCAACTTTTAATATGGCTCCACGATCAAAAGCAAGTGCCAGCTCCTCGAGTCCAGCTTCCCGACTTTCGAGCACCCCTCCCTCATCACCGCCAGAACAATTCCCCACAATAGATGTCGACTCCGAACTCGACCAAGACTTCCTCAACGATGAAGAGAAAGCTATCCACGCCGAGAACGAAAAGGCGCGGATTGCGAACGAGCAGCAGGAGATAAAACAGAACAAGCGAGGGCGAAAGAAGGCACCAATCAAGGATCGGGAGGCCAAAGCTTCTGAGCTCGCGGAGCTCTTGAACAAGTGCGAGCAGTTCACCGGTATATTGAAGAACAACTCGAAGTCGCTCGGTCAGGTTGGACGTGATTTCGAAGGAAACATGCTGGGAGGACATAACATTGAGATGTCAGAACAGCCTGGCAATATTGTTGGCGGACAATTGAGACCATATCAACTGGAAGGTCTTACTTGGATGTACGACATTGCGTTCCAGTCCATGTCTGGTATTCTGGCCGATGAGATGGGATTGGGAAAGACCATTCAGACAATCTCTCTTGTTGCTAAGCTACGAGAGAGTGACTACAAAGGTCCTTTCCTGATCGTTGCGCCCATGAGCACACTCTCAAATTGGGATGAGGAATTTGCAAAGTGGTTGCCAAGTGTGCCTGTGGTGAAGTACCATGGTGTGCCAGCTCACCGACAGGATATTTTCAAGACCAGGATACAGAAGAACTATTCGGAAGAAGTTCTTACTTTCGATGTTGACGGAAAGACAATGAAGCGAAGAGAAGGTCGGGTGACTGACGACTTTCCTGTCGTTTTGACTACACCTGAAATTATTATGAGGGATGCTAAAGACCTCATTAAGATCCGATGGGGCATCATTTTTATTGTAAGTGTACTATCGAAAGGTTCAGCCCAGTCAATTGCTAACAGATTTCGCAGGACGAAGGACATCGCTTGAAAAACTCTGAGTCCAAGCTATTCCGTGTTCTTCAGCCATTCCACTCCTACAGTCGATTCTTGATCACAGGAACCCCTCTGCAGAATGACTTGAAGGAGCTGTGGTCTTTGTTGCATTTCCTCCTCCCCACCGTCTTTACCGAATGGGAGCTCTTCGAAGCCTATTTCGATTTCAGCGATCTCCGAGATGAGAAGACCACCGAAGGCTTCTTGGAAGAGAAGAAGACTCATGACATGATTACGAAGATTCAGCAGATCTTGCAGCCTCTATTGCTTCGACGCATCAAGGCTGATGTTGAGCACTTGCTGCCTAAGAAGAGAGAATATATCTTGTACGCGCCAATGACACAGGACCAGACAGAACTCTGCGATGTTATAAGTGACGAGACCAGAGATACCAGGGACTACCTCGAGGAGAAGGTTGTAGAGAGGCTAAGGGCTGATGTTCAATCGTCTGCTCGCAACACGAAAACTCTGAAGTCTTCCAAGCCTGCCAAGCTATCCAAAATTACGAAAGTAGAGGAACCGGACTCAGAAGAAGATGTACCTATGGCCCAGCAGTTGGCAATTCGGAAGAAGCCTCGTGGTCGGCCTCCCAAGTCAACACCCAAGAATGCTTTTGAGCAAATGATGAAAGGAGGTCCTTCATCGAAAAGTGATGGGAAGCGAAAGCGAAAGGCCAACGATGGTGCTTCGTCACCGGCTTCCAAATCCTCCAAGTCGAGCCGTCATTCAACACCAGCCTCCACACGCGGTCGCAAGGCGAGAAATCCAAAATCTTATTCTGAAGCACCTTCCGATGAGGAAGATGCTCTTAGTGACGATGAGTTTGAGGAGAAATTGGCCCAAGAGCTGGCTGAGAAGGATGATACACCAGAAGACGACTTGACTCCCGAGGAAACGGAAGAAGCTAGAATTAAGGAAGCTGCAAGTAAGTGACAACATCCATTTTAGCTTGGACAATCTAACGTTCTACAGAAAAGGAGATGTCCACAAAGAAGCTCGGGAACCCTCTCATGCAGCTACGATTGGCATGCAACTCGCCTCACAATTTCTACAACGCTTGGCCAGACGACCGCCCAGTTGACGAAACTCTCGTCACTGCGTCCGGCAAAATGCTGCTCCTGGACCGACTCCTCAAATCTCTTTTCGAGCGTGGCCATAAAGTCCTCATCTTCTCTCAATTCAAGACCCAACTCGATCTCATCCAAGATTACGCCCAAGAACTTCGAGAATGGATCGTCTGCCGCATCGACGGTTCAGTATCCCAAGAAGAGCGCCAACGGCAAATCAAAGAATTCAACGAGAACCCCGACTTCAAGCTCTTCTTGCTCTCCACACGTGCAGGCGGTCAAGGAATCAACCTCGCCTCGGCAGACTCCGTCATCCTCTTCGACAGCGACTGGAACCCGCAACAAGATCTCCAAGCCCAAGACCGCGCGCACCGAATCGGCCAAAAGAATCCTGTTATCATCTACCGTCTCGCTACCAAGAATACAGTCGAAGAAGCGCTGCTGCTAAATGCAGATGCGAAACGCCGTCTCGAGAAACTGGTTATTAAGAAAGCGGATTATAAATCCAAGGGGCAGAAACTGCGTGATGAGGTTATGACGAAAGAGGCTTTGAAGGTGTTGTTGAAGAAGGATGGGGAGGTGTTTAGGTATAAGAGTGGGGATCAGATACTCAGCGATGAGGATTTGGATGTGTTGACGGATAGGAGTGAGGAGGCTTATGTCAAGGCTGCGAAGGGTCTTGGTGATGCTGAGGCTTTCAAGATTGTGGAGACGAAGGTTGGTGGTCTCATGCAAGTTACTGGATTGACGAACAAAGAGGAAGAAGCTTAACTGGCTTACTGTCGAGGCGCATTCTGGCGTTGATTGTTGGGTTGGATGACTTGAATGGTTTGGTCTTGCAGGACTTAGTGGTATGGCGTTATACTAAGATGTATTATTATGTGCAGTATGACTAGATCAAGTAGACAGTGTTCATAGATCGGTACAATCAAAACCTCAAATGTACAACCGGGAAAGAGACCTGTGATTCCAAGCCCCCAAACTCCCCCTTTCCATCTCTATTTAAAGTGAACATGCCGCTATCCATCCTCTCGAGCTCTTTCTCCCTCACATCCTGCTCGTCCGCTCTGCCTCTTCATCACAAAATATACTTTTGCTGCTCTGAATGCTACTCAAGCACGTCCCAAGCTAGATTTGGCGGCACATCCAGTCTACAGGGCAAATATACTAGATCGGGAAGGACAGATCATGCACCACCTCCTACGAGCCCTCCTCCTCGCTCTCCTCCTCACCATTACCCTCCGCCTCAGCTCCGTCCCAACACCAGACCCCTCCCGCCAGCACCACATCCACATTCACATTCACAGCCACTCCATCCCCATATCCCCTCCTTCCCATCACCCAGAAAGCCTTACTGTCACATGCACACCTCTCTTCAGCAACGGACGAGCCATCTGCGCTGCGGTCATCGGCCAGTACAATCACGAAGTGGCAGATGGAAGTCCGGGATTGATGTGCAAGACTTGTACGTATTATGTAGAGGCGGAGTGGGTGAAATAATGGGTACTGTTGGCTGTTAGGTGGGGAATTGTGTTGGATCTTGTTGAAGGATTGCAGTTCTGGGGGTAAGTACAAGGGATGATGGAAAATATTCGGAGATGAGGGGAATCAGTAGGTGTGTATAGATAGATATGTGAGAGATTACTAACACCGGGGTTAAATGCTCATATGCGCACACGAACTTGACGATTTACGGACGATAAGCCATCTTAAGCCAATTTGGACAGAAGGAGGTATTTGTGGAATCATCTATTCATAGCTGACGAAACAGCACTCTGAGAAAAATGGGGGATATTCGCTAAAAGCATCCATTAAAAACCGCCAGCCATCATCATTCCGACGTTGCTCGCTTGTTTTTCGCAGATAGAAGACTCGTATGTACTCAGCCCGGAACTCCTTCCATCACAGCCTGATATTATGCAGTAACCTTCGAAAGTTCCAGCAACAATTATGCGACAACCTTCTCTGGGTGTCCTGTCGGCAGAACGTCGGCGAGCGTCTCATCTGTACCGACCAAATCCTCCTCAACCGTGACCGTGTCCTTGATCTTGAAGAAGATGACAGGTGCGGCGCAGACCAGAGAGCCCATGAGGAGACCCCAGTTACTGGCTAGCTCACTCATGAATGGCATTTTGTTGCTATCGAGGGACCACATGACGGCTGCACCAGCTGATTGAATACCCTTGTAGAAACCGGCGTAGTTTGCAGAGCGACGACCGGAGTTGGAGAGAGCTCCCATGTACCTGTTCGAGGTCAGTATATTTGTAAAGCCAGATCCGCCTGGGACTTACCAGTAGACAGACGCCTGCCACAAGGAGTCGTAAAAGCCATAGAAGATGTACAGGAACATAGGTCCAACGTAACCAGAAGTTGTCCAGTCGGTTGGAATGAAGCTGGGATCAGCAACAGTCTTGCGAGTGTAGCCTCTCTGCCATGCATATCCACCACCCCAAATAGCCATAGTCATGACAGTGAGCATAGCAAGGCATGCCTTGGCTCTGACTGAGCGGCGAATCGAGGACAAGTCGAGAAGGTATCCCAAAACCAATGCACCAATGATTTGGGCAAGATAGTACAAGCAGTTGTTGAGAGCCTTGGTTCTGGTACTGAAGTGGGCATTGTTGACTCCATTTGCTTGGTAGGTTACGAACCAGTTGGAGGACCAAAACATGGGGAATAGGAGAATGACGAAAGGCTCAAATCTGATTGTTTCCCACAGTCCAATGAACTCGGTCTTCCAGGTTGGGTTCTTCATCAGGACAATTCTGGTACCGTCGTCGCGGACAACATCCTTGGCATTGCATAGGAAGAGAGCAAGGAATGCACCACAGGCCATGAGGATGATGAAAGCAATGTAGGTACCGTCGCCAACAGAAACATTTTCCTTGGTGTGGATGTGCTGGCCCAGTGGAATCTAGAAACCCTGTCAGCATATGACTTCCAATTTGTGAAAGGTTGATTGGATCTAGAAATTTCCGAATCGAAATCGAATTGAGAACTCACCAAGCTACCAATGACAGCACCCATATTGAAGATGGCCCAGAACCAACCAAAGTATCTTCCCTTCTCATTCTCATGGGGGTACGAGATCATGATAGTTCCCTGCGCAGTCCACAAGAGACCCGCGCAGATACCCAGAAGAGCACCCGCAATGATGTTGAACGGGCCGACATTAGCATGAGTAGAAGCGAGCAAGCTGATAGCGTAGATAGCGTATCCAATTCCTCCAAAGGCAAGGGTTAATTTGACGCCCAGTTTGTTGACGATAGTCCCACCAAAGAAACCAAAGACGGCGAAGGTACTGTACAGAGCAATGTTCTGTATTGAAGGTGAGCAGCTGCGCGGAATGTGGGGAAATTAGTTCTCACCATGTTGTCTGCGAGGGTAGCATCAGTCTTTCCACCACCTCCCAATCCACCAAGAGCATTGAACATGCCAGGGCACAGGAAGCAGACAAATGCGACCATCAACAATTGGACCTTTGGCGAAGCGAACCATGGAATAGATAATTTGCCAAGCCTGCGTTGCCTGTACATCCATCCTGTGGGCAGATCGAGATCCGTGTGACTCTCCTCGAATCCCTTTTCACTGGTGGCGGTGGGAGGAGTGTTGGCGGGTGCCATGGTGACGCCAGCTTCTTCTTGCTTGGAGTCCATTGTGAGAGTTGCACTGGAAGTGGCTGTTGATTATGGAGGAGAAGGTTTCGAGGTTCAATCTATGGGTACGGACCGGAGTCGAAATTTCCCAGCCGTATCTCGCTTCACTAGTTTGACCGATACACTTGAAGGTGAGTTGGTAAACCCTTCCTTTGTTGACGATGTCGCGTAGATCAGGTGATACCCAGTCGATCACTAATAGAAGGCACTCGGGTCTGGTCTGCTCTGGTCTTCTCTGCACACTGGCAACACAACAATTCCAAACTTGCGAGCCAGGGAAGCTGTCGATATTATAAGCTACCTATCTAGCTTCCCCACGTGAGACGGTCCAGGGGCTCAGATAACGGGCAGCCCACTAAACGGGCCTATTTAGTAGTTCTCCGCATATCAGCGGTGGAGACGAGGTGCCCGGAACGAAACCCTGAGAGAGGAGAGAGCGCCGTGAGTGGTGAGAATGGATCGCCCAGCAAGCAGCCAACCTTCAACCTTCCACCCTTCCACCCTACCACTACTGTTGCCCAGATTGCATCCCCCCCCCCCAACCTCGCCAGTGGCTGGTTGCATATCGCATGTCGTTAGTCCCAGTACCACCTAGTACAGTACCACCACGGATCCATGCTGATCTTTCTATGTAACGTGCCATTTTTGTACGAGGGCACTTGTGTGTCTGGCAACGGGTTTTGGTGTTTCCCACACAGTACTTTGGCTTTATCGCGTCCAGTGAGGGTGATCCCCTCGAGCGCGGTAATACACTTGAAGCTATACCCATGTTTGTCCTTATCCTCGAACTGCCATTGTTCAGTCTCTTGTTTCGAGTATGGATGGCATCTCGAGTGGAGGTTACAACAAACTTCTCCAGTCCTCAAGCCGCACCACCACCAAATCCACCGCCAATCCTTCCCTTGCAGCCTTTAGCAGCCACCGAAGGGTCAGCACCAGTGGCACTTGCTTCGGCGCGCTCGTATTGGGGAATGGGTAGCGTGCCACCTGAGCACAGGGCCAATGGTAGACCTCTTCACGAGCTGTCCAGTGAGGCGAGAGTACCATCTGCATCCAGAAGACACGATGATTACCAGAAAGCGCCACGCTATGCACAAGAGTCGCCATCAATTTCGAGCCCGCGCAGGGATATCTGGACCCGGCGGCAGTCAAATGTCGAGTTCTTGGCGATTGCCCACTGTTGCCCCATGGCCAAATCTCCATAATTGATTAGCGGCCACTCCACTCCACTGGACCGGAAAACAAAGGGATAAGTCCAGCCCAGACACCCTGAAGCTGGGACATCCTTCCATGCTAGAAGACCCCTCGGTCACTATTCACCACTCACAGAGAAGCAATACAAGTTTGGTTTGAGATTACACGTGATACGCGGAACGGCACGCCTCAGTGAAGTCCAGTCAGGGCGAGAGCGTTGGTTCCATGGTTACAGCTCGTGGTCCGTTTTCGTGTCGTGGTCGGCTTGTGGTTGTGGTTACATGACGCTGTGTCTGCTCAATTGGGACGAACGACGCGGTATACAGTACTCCTCCAACCTACCGGAAAGCGAGCACGCGCTTAACTCTGACAAGATGGTACAATGCCAGGTAAAGCTCCGTAGCCAAAGTAACCTGTTGTAAGCAGAAGTATACAGGACTCTGCGGCATGGGAAGTGCCAAGAGGATCCTTGAATTTTGCAAGTGTGAAATATCAGTGGAACCACAGAGCCGGGTCTTATCTTTCTGCTGAAGGCCAGTGCAATCAGGTGGGGTTGAGATGGCCTCAGAGAACGTGAAAATAGGGGCTCTGTCACTACGTAGTAATGTGGCTTTTTCAGCCTTCAAGTGTAGGTTACTTCCCATCTATACGGTCCACTTTCTTGACCATAGTTTGTTTGGTCTTTTGTCAATTCCGTTTCCCTTTCCAAAAGCTGATCCAATGATAATTACTAATGCTTCGAAGTGGAGAATAATCAATCTAGCATGCGCAGTAGATCTTCAACTTAGATCACTACTTACGAAATCAATGGATTCGAATGAAGGATTAACGGAGCATCATACCTGCCATCGTTCGTCCGACTTATCCCACGTCGACTTTCAGAACCGCAATTGTTACACAATATATCGCGGCTCTGAAGCGACTCCACTGCCCCATTTCCCTGCCTATTAGACAGAAGTCTAATTGTCTCGTGGTAGATTATTGGTCACTGGTTTTACGCAACTTCAAACTTCAAGAATTGCGTGTTCGGACGATACAATTTTTGCCCAGATCGGCTTTTCCGACCTGCTCGAGGCCGATTGTTATTGAAACAGCATCATCTGCTGAAGGTACCGCACACCAAAAACGCGATGCTGGCTTCCTCGCTCTCGACAGTAATGATCACATTCTATGTCTTAAACAGGCAAGTAATCTGTTTTCTTCGAACGACTCGCGCAGCTTGGAAGATTGGACTTATTCCAGTATGTAAACAATCTTGACTGCTGCTTCACAGGCGATAGCGATTCAACAGCTCAATCATGCTTTTGGAGTATAGAGACAGGCAAGCATGTGAATAGATTTATCAAGATCCAGCAGAATCTTCATACTCCCATTTCAGCAGATCTCACCCTTTACAGTAATGAGTCCAACATAAGCACTTTGTCGTAGGTACCTCAAAAGAGCCACTGATATCAGAATCTAGTAGCTAACAGATGCTGCCCAGGGACATGCAAAATTTCAGTTCGGTGCTGCCATCAACCGTGCACATAAGAATACGAGCCACGAAAGCAAGATTTGCGATATAAAATTGCCATGAGTAGGCTATGCGCTCAACCTTTTCCAACCGTCGGGCACATGCATTTGGTCACCATCGTGGCACAACTCAAGTTGAGCTTCGGGTCTGCCTGCTTGAGTGCATCATACGCATGCCATACTCGTGGTTCGTAAATCTGCAAATTGAACGATTTTGAAAGATCGCAAATTCAGGGTCGGAGAGCCATTCGGTTCGTGGTTGATCACGAATCTAAGAGAAAATCGTGGCTGAGTTGTATGAAGTAGGGTAAGACTAAAAGGACATGTAAGTGATGGTGCCTCTATTTGTGGTGTCTCTCAATGGTTGGAAGAGAACCGCCAGTCGCTTTGCCCGTCCCTGTTTTCTCTACCTCACAGTAACACTGCTTTCGATGGGTCGAGTTGGAAGCAAGTATAGTATTATTCAGGACCGAGCCCCGGGCATCCTGACTCTTCACGGGTTTTCTACCATTCAACCTCGACTGACAGGCAAGGAAGTATCACTAGAGCATACAAGATTCTCGCGAACGGACTAGATCAAGAAGATGTTACTCTTATTCAGATTTATGGAAATAAAGACGCTCATTTAAGCAAATTTGAAAGGGTATAAACATCAGCAAGCTCTCTCCAAATATCATCATGCACCACTTCCAGAGACTAACCCCTGCAAATTCTGGGTTCCGAGAGTACGGCCCTCTGTTACAATTAGCACGTTATCAACTTCTCTTTCTTCACAAGGGGTTACTCACTCAAGAACCACACAATCAGACTCGGCAGTCGATTACTCCCAAACCGACCCGTAGCTCTACTCCGACCTAGAGCTACAGCCATCATTGCTATTCGCCAGTCAGCCAAATCCACTCATGTCAAGGTCAAGGTCGGGAGACCAAGGGGAAGGCAACTTACGAGCGCCGTCATATTTATACAACACCGGCTGCCTCCCATTAATCACCAGATCTAAGTTCTTTGCCAAAGCCGCTGCCTGCTTCTGCATATACACAAATTGACTCGGCTGAATATCCACCACATCACCGGCTGCCCACACGCCCTCTGCTCCCTTCACCCTCAAATAGTCATCGACGACCACATCACCGTCCTCATTCAGCAGGTTCTTTGGCACGAAGTCCGTATTCGGTAGGACGCCTACGGTAGGCAGATATAAATCGACAACCATTTTTGCGCCTGAGGAGAGAGTGAGTGTTGTTTGTGTGGAGGGAGAGGGCAGCGGTTGAGAAGATGTTATGCGTGTGTCTTTCAAGACTTTGACGTGTAATTTGCGGAGCTCGTTTTCAGCGAATTTGGCTACATTTGGGGGAGTGCCGAGGAGTATTTGCGAGGATGATGTTATCTGTTTTCCTGTTGTCAGTCCTATTCTTCTGGAAGCTCGACTCCAATCATTTATCCCTCACTCATTTCCCACTCCCCAATATTGGATCTAGGAGTTCTTACACGTGTAATCTCCTTCCCCTTCCCATACTCAAACCCCAACTCCGCAGCAGCCTCTACACCAGTTGGACCCGCACCGCCCAGCACAATACTCTTTGCACTCTTCACCTGCTCTTGTATCTTATGCAAGCCATCTTTCGTCGCTTCATATCCATCTAGAGAGGGCTTCCATGGTACAGGGTCTTTGGTGCGACTGCCTGTTGTGATTACTAGGATGTCGTATTGCTGGTTTGTGGTTGTGCCTGAGGGCGTACTTATGGTTACAATTTTGGCGGATGGATCGAGGGAAATGGCTGTGCCGTGCACAAAGCTTATGGTGTCTTTGTAGATAGCGAGATGGTCTTGAATGGGAGCAAAGAGCTGGGCTTGGATGTAAGCATTTTGTATCCATACATTTCACAAGCTGCTCTTGGGTACGGAGCGATTCTCTTGGGTAAGTCTCGTACTTTGCTATCTGGTATCTGCCCGGGTACGATTGCTGTTTGGTCTCAGTATTCGACTGGCTGTATTGTTGATGGGCAGAGGGGAGCCCACCTCTCACGGATGCCAGGTTCCAGTAGTGGTGTGTTGTCGGTGATACGAGAACAATTTTGTATTCGCTTTTCTTATTCTTCAATGTGTTTTTCAGAAGCCTGTTTGGCAGAATGAGCTTCAAGTTCAGCAACCGGTAATGTTTTACAGTAAATACTTATGCGTGACTGTCAGTCCGGCATATGAAGCTCCCAGTATTACGATCGTCTTCGCCATGATTGAGCGTCGCGGAAATCAACAAATGTTTATCAGCCAAATAAAAATAAAGGTAGAAATACGACAGTTGACGATCTCCAATCGAAAATACAGTAGCAGCAGCGATTCGAAAGTAAATAAATGTTATCTGCGGGGGAAGCAAGGGATATCACCCCACCAATTTCCACTATCAAGGGGTCTGAGAAAGGTAGGACATGGCGTCTCGAAGGTTGGGTAATGCTCGGAAAGCAACCAATCCCATGCCAGAGATACTCGAAGCCGCATGGTTCTCGGATAACACATGCATTTTTCGGCCTGCACCTTTGACTTTATCCAGGCTCTCCCGGAGGAAGGAAAGCTTGGATGCGTTCTGATAGACCTCTAATCAAGGCACGGACAGGAAGTGATTGGTGAAGTGATGAATGCGGAGGAAAGCTGGCCGGCTAGGCTGAATGTAGCTATGTTCAGATGGAGGTAGTGAAGAAAGACATCGCATGTCCGTAATGAACCCGAGCACATCTCTTTTCGGTCAGATGCAATGCATTGTGAGTATATACAATTTGGCTAGTATCATCTACATCTAGAACCAGGATTTCGACTTTGTAAAAAGATCGTCATTGCGACAAATCTCACTAAGCACCAACCTCCCTTACAACCTGGGCAAACCTCTCCGGATCATGGGCAAATCTTCCCAAAAACAACCCATCAACACTCTCCTTAATCTTCTCAAAAGTCCCTGGCCCAGCACTTCCCCCATACAGAAATCTAACCTTTCTATCCCCACAAATCCCCCTCAACTCCTTCACAACACTATTGATATGTTCCGGTGCAGCAGGAGCCGGCTGCCCAATCGCCCAAACAGGCTCATACGCGAAAATGACCTCCTCACTCGTAACCTTCAGTACAGACTCAATTTGCGGCCTACACTCCCTCACAGCCTCCTCTAACGATCCCTGGTTCCTCTCCCCAATACACACCAAAGGCATCAACCCATTCCTCTCCGCCGCCCTTGCCTTCTTCGCAACCATCTCATCATTCTCCCCAAACAAGCGTCTCCTCTCAGCGTGCCCCAGCTCCACCAGCGAACACCCTATACTCTTCAGCACAGCAGGCGACACTTCGCCAGTATAGGCGCCGCTGTCTTCCCAGAAGCAGTCTTGGGCGCCGAGGCGGATGGTCGGTGCTTCCAGGCGGAGAGAGGTGCTGGTTGCTGTTAGGGAGAGAAAGTCGGGGATTATGAAGAGGTCGACATTGAGGGATAGGGCGAGAGGTCCGAGGGAGGCGCAGGCGGCGATGTAAGAGGCGGTTTGGGAGAGGGTGAAGTACATTTTGAGGGAGACGCCGACGGTTCGTTGGCCGTGCTGGGAGGTAGGTGAAGCCATTGTTTGAAACTTCTCTAGATTTCTGAAGAGACGGTATCAGTTTCCTGCTTTCGTTCAAGAAAGCATGGGATGCTACTCACCAAGTACTACCAGAAAGCAACAAGAATGGTAGGAATTCTCAGTGGATAATTTTATACAAATTAGAATGGAAACGCAAATGTCACGGAGCTTCTCCGAATCACGTCAAGCATAACCCCACCATCGAGTAGCTCATCCCCTAAACATTCAAGGTCCAGGTTCTTGCATCTCTCCCCAAAAAATGCTCCCCCACCTCCGGATTACCCCTTTAAGGCATTCCGGATCTCCCATCAACTTTAGCCACCAGAACCGCGGGGTAGACAGCTGCCGGGTCACAACAAACTTCTAGCTGTCATAAAACAATGGCTGATTTGTCAATTTTGCCTTTCACTTTCTTTCCTACTCACATATCTTTGAAATCTCTTGAAAGCTTCATTTCTTATTTTTCAACTTGCCACTTTCACAACTCGAAGTCGACTTGAATCCAGACCCGCAGATTCAAGGTTTCGCTACCCCGCCTTCTCCACAATCCAAACAATGGCGACAGAACCCAAGCCCCTTAGGATCGTAGTTGGTGGTGATGATGGTTCGTACATCTTCCATTCCTTCTTCATCGACTGAAACACCAATCCTTAAACCCACATATCAGAATCACAATCTTCCCCTTCGAAACCCATGCTCATTCAATTCTCCAAATCTTGCCTTTCTAGTAACAAGGAAGCAAAATACTAACACATCCCCAGCCGGCTTCGACTATAAAACAACCCTAACATCTGACCTCAAATCCTCCCCCCATGTAACCTCCGTCCACGACGTCGGGCCCCTCAGCGCCTCCGACAAAACCGCCTACCCACACTTCGCCGTCAGCGCCGCAAAGCTCATCAGCGAAGGCAAAGCGGATCGAGCCCTCCTAATCTGCGGAACCGGACTCGGGGTCGCCATTGCGGCGAACAAAGTAACTGGGGTGCGAGCCGTGACGGCACATGATAGTTTTAGTGTGGAGAGGGCGGTGTTGAGTAATGATGCGCAGGTGCTGTGTTTGGGACAGAGGGTTATTGGACTGGAGTTGGCGAGGAGGCTGGTTAGGGAGTGGTTGGCGTATAGGTTTGATGAGGGGAGTGCGAGTGCGGAGAAGGTGAAGGCGATTAATGAGTATGATGTTTTGCATTAGGTGTGAAAAGAGGTGGATGAGATGGGAGTGGGATTGAGTTTCGAAGAGTATCATTTGAATTGAAGGAATTCTTGCGGGTAATAGAATAGCTAGATTGGAATGTCAAAACATATGGAAGTCGAAATTGGGTTGAGTTTCTTCTTCATTGTAATTAAATGTATCTTTGAAGCTTTTACAAGCTATGTGTCTAAATCAAGGTATGCGCTATTGTTGATACATGAGACTTGCATTTTGCAAAGCCTCTCTAAGTTCCCTTCCAAAATGCTCGCCCAGAACGCCATCCATACACCATCAATACTCCCAGGACCCTGATCATCTACTCGATCATCACTCCTCACAATGCACCCCTAAACTTCTTAGTATGTCTTTTCGTCTCCTCCATTTCCTCTCTCATAACCTCATTAAACTGCTCCCACCCATCCAGATACAAGTGATGCCCAGCTTTCTGGATAATGACCACTTTCGCACTTCCGTTTTCACTCTTCTTCTCCTCGGCTGTGGCAGCTTTCAGAGCCTTCGCTTTCTCCTCCTTTAGCTTCTGCTCGGCCGCGTACCCACCTGCGATATCCATCCAGTCGTTCTCGCCGTACATCAAGACAACAGGAATACCTGTCTCCCTGGCGAGGGTTTTGAGTCCAGAGGACACGGATGTGGAGCTCGTGCTAGCACTTGACTGTGCTGGAGAGGGAAGCGGTTGTCTACCCACGCCATGAATTCTGCGGATTAGAGGACTACGAGCAAATGCACCAGGAGCAAGGATGTAAGCTAAGGCGTACTCGCCGCTTCCTCTTTGACGGAACAAGGAGTAGGCGTAATCGTGAAGAGCATCGGATTCTTGAGGAGGTAGATGTGAGAAACGTCTGGATGTCCAGCCAGACGCAAAACGGGGCCCTAGAGGGCCGGACCATCGAACGACACTAAATGGCGAGATGTTGGCATCCCAGAGATATGAGAGCCATTTTGGAATTGGTCGACGCGTGGGTGTCTTAGTACCACCGTTCTTGGCGGCATCTGCTTTTGACTTCGCGTTCAGGAAATTGTTATTGTCGCCATTGGTCTTCAGGTTACCAGATCTGTTGACAATATCATCTTCTTGATCCTGTGTGAACTCATTTGCCATAGATGACTCTTCCGGTTCTGGCATATCCGCTTGTACCGCATAGGGATCTTCCGGGATACCAACTGGCGAAGCTAGAATGAGCTTGTTGAGATGTCCTGGGTACTTCAGCGCGTAGGCTACAGCCATGTAACCTCCCATGCTATGACCTAGCAGGGTAAATTTGTCGATCTTCTTCAGGACTCGCCACTCTTCCAGAGCATCAATGAACCAGTTCTCTGCTTCTGTAATCTTTCCGGCCTGGTCCTTGGCGTGAACCTTGAATGGTGGTCTACTACTCCGTCCCATTCCTAGCATATCCAAAGCGTATATCTTCCAGCCTTTGACTCTGCTCATGCCCTCAAAATTCTTGTAGAAAAACCCAAGTCCAGCACCGTATCCGTGCAACATAACCATATTCTCCTCCACCTCCTCTCCGACTCTCTCGACCGAGAATTCATTCAGCGCTCTGCCCTTTCCGCTTAGGGGAATGAGATTCGAAAACCAGGCTCTAGGTCCATATGGGTCGTTTATTGAGTTAGTTCTAACCGGCTTTGCCGTTCCCGCAGGATCCGCGTTCAAGGAACTGGTAGATTGATGCGCAGAGACCGGGGCAGAGCCAGTCTGTGTATGCGTCGGTGGTTTTTGGAGATATGGTACGAAGGACATAACATTGTGTTCCGCGACGGCTGGTGACATGCTTGCCCACCATTGTCCAACGGCAGCCTTGTATCCCAACGGGAAGAAGCCAAACTTGGGAGGATCATTGTTTGCTTGCTTTGCTCGTTGCGATGCCAGCATTGGCTGCTGAGTACGCTCGGCGGGAGAGTCTGAACTCGCGGAGGAAGTCATTGTGGAGTAGGTGGGTTCTGGTCTGCTTCTGGGATTCGAAATATGTCTCAGATGAGGAAGAGCAGTTCGTCCTGCAAAGGTGTCGCTGGGGATTGATCGCAGCAAGAGCGACGGCAAATTGAGTGGTTGGTACAATGTGAATATTGGTATGAGAGAGGCAGATTTGCCCCCCAAATTCAATTGAAGGGTTGTATGTAGGTTTTATGTTGTTGTGATCGGATTTAGGAAAGTCCCTAAATACGCGGTTGCGAAGCAATGCGAAGCCTCAGTGGTCGTAGTTCTGCACGGATCGATGACGATATTGCTAAAATCTGGCCAATGCAAAGAGGCTGTGCCTGAAGAGAATCACAGAAAGCTTATGACGGGGAGTTTTCGGGTCTTATAGGATGCAGTTCGAGGCGTCGTACTTGTCTGGAGTCTATTCGCTACTCGTGGAACAGTGGGTGACGTTCCACATGGCATTTGTTGAAGTCGGAGAGTCGGCGGAACTGAAGGTCCACGGACGATCAGCGAACAAGGGAAGTCTTAAATCCGTTCAGCTTTTTTAGCAATGCCCATCAGCATCAGGAGCATTTCGATTTTTTCAATTACGAAAGTTTTAGATATCAAAGAATGAGACCTAAATCATAAAATAGTACAATATATGAGAATGATTCTATGCTGTTGGTAAAGGCTTCATTCCTAGCTCAACAAGGTGGAGGGAATCTGAGTATGCAGGGATGTCATGATGACCATCAGCCAGCCAGCCTCTCGACCAAGACCGCGGCTGTCATCAGACACAACAAACGAATATTGTCAGCTCCTCAAAACATCCATGAAGCCTAACGTCCGCTCCAGACCTTCACGAATCGTGGATCTTCGATACTCTACTGCGCTGCGCGCCTGAAGTAGCTTCTGGAAACTCCTTGACAAGCACTACTCTGCAATCGCCCAGCCATGATAGCGCAATCGTGAGCAATTTCAAAGCTGATCGCGATGTCGAATCTAGATCAGATCGTGAAGGGCGCGCCTCCTCCTGGGAACCAATTTCCAAGCCAGGCGACTTCTGGAGTTCAGGCTCCTGAGATATCCGGCCCTCCTCTTCTGGCAGACCCGTTGGCATCCCTTCCCTCGTCTCCTCCCCAGATTTACCTCAACCTCCTTATCCTCGAAGCTTCTCTTCGCGCGCAGTGGCTTCAACTACGGACAAGAAGGCGACAGCATACATTCTTCCTGACTCTACTTGGTCTATGGATCCTATATTTTGGCTATGCGCTCTACTTTGCGCCGCGAGAGGATGGTAGCGGCGTGGGAGGCTCGGTTTATTGGGTAGTGGAAATGGCAGAGAGACTGTGCTTCATGGGCGGCGTGGTAACTGGGATTCTGGTTTGGGGAACTGGACAATGGGAACGAGGCTTTCGCTGGCCACGGCGCTGGGTGTATACTACGAATAGGGGTCTGAGGGGATTCAACTGCAAGCTGGTTGTGATCAAGCAACCATTGTGGAGGGACATATTATCGACCTTGTCATTCTTGTTTTCATATGGGTTATTTTCGAGCACCAGCGGGAGCTCGTATCGGTTTGTGGATCAGTCACTTTTGAGAGAATCAGAGAAGATTCAGAGCAAAGGAAGCCACCATGCGCTTCCGAACATACACGAGGACGATGAATCGGCAGGTTATGATGAGGACCTTGCACCAGGTGGAGACTATATAAAGCTCCTTCTACTTCCGAAGCCTTTCTCTCCTGGGTTCAGGGAGAATTGGGATATTTACAGGACGGAGTACTGGGAGAAAGAGAATGAGCGAAGGGCAATTCTGCAGAAGAAGATCCGGGAAAGGGAGCGAAAGATCGCCAAGCAAGAAGGTGGATGGTTATGGTGGACAGGCTATCGGGGATGGAAGCGTGGAAAGACTCCAGATGTTGAGAAGACACACCATACTCTTCATAAGCACGGCAGTCTTCGCGGAGACGATCAGAAGAGGACTCGAAGCGGGAGTGTCAGGTCTGGGTCTCATTCCAGAAACTCGTCACGAAGCTCTACGCCCACTCTCGAGCTGGAAGATGGTCAAATAGGGCATGTTCGGCGAGGCAGTAGTGCTTCAAGCGCCAGAAGGAAGAAGACCATCAGTGGCAGCAGAGTCCAAAAGCTTACCCCTGGAGGCTCACGTTCCGCAACTCCCGACATTCCTTCGCCACTTGTCAGGGAGAATAGCTTCACTAGTATTTCTTCTCTTGACAGTGAACGGTCACCTACTCCAGGAGCAGGCGACGGGGAGTCCAGCGCGGGCACGAAGGATCTAAGATCTTCTTCAAAGTCCGGTGGCAGCGTCAGGAAGAAGCCAAGCTCAGGCAGTGTAACAAAGCAACTTTAGATAATTAATTGAAGACGGGTAAAATATGCCAAGTTTGACTTCCATTGTTGCTGGATAAAGAATAATGACCAATGAATGGGAGGCGCGCCAAATAAATAAGCGCGATCCCCCCTCCACCCCCGCCCCCCCCCCCCCCACCCTCCCAAAGTGACCATGCATCCCGCCGCGTCTAATTGTACATTTGAGGTAATCACCTTTCGATCATGCAGTCGATGAACGTCCGTTTTATTCCAGCACCAAGATTGTGCCAAATATTCACTTATTGGCTCTTCACGTAGCTGCCTTTAAGATCCTTACACCTCCTGGTACAAATATCTCCAGGCTTTAGAACTTCCATCCATCGACACCTCTTCGATCATTCAACATCATGTCGACAAATTCGCCCAACACCGTCCGCCGGCCCAACCCTGGAGATGGGCCCATACAAGTACCAGCTCCTAGGCGATACATTGATGAAGCCGACAATCGTCCAGAGGCAAGCATGAACACGATCTCAAGTCTCACTGGAGCGCAAGCTTCTGTCGAATACTCATGGCGGGTATGTACTTCACAGCGATTTACATGCGCCTGCTAATGGATCTAGGCACCTTCACCACCTCACATATACGTTCCTCAGCCTCGAGACGACCAAACACTTGCGCTGCCTGCATTCGTGGCTATGGGATACACAGAGGACGAGCGGAGAATCTTGTCGGAAGTAACGTCGAATAATTCTTGGATCAACAAGGCGAAGGAGTGGAAGTATTCTTGGAGAAGAAACTCGCAGTCAATCCTTACATTCCTACAACTTGGTCCTTCATGCGCCGCAAGAGATCTGGCTGCGTTGAGAGACGATGGAGTTACTATGTTGCTTGTCATCCGGAGTACTATGACAGCAGCAGCCAGTCTGTTGAGCGGGGACAAAGCTGCGCAGGCACTTGGAATCGAATCTGCCGCTGTTGATGTTGCCAGCAATAATGAGCTCATTGCGGCTTTCCCAAGAGCCACAAGAATCATCAACGATCACCTCGTTTCTCAGTACCGAAAGCACATAGCAGCAAATGGAACTGTCCCTCAACCATGTGGCAAAGTCCTGGTATTCTGCGAGTCTGGAAACGAGCGTTCTGCTGCTTTTGTCGTGGCTTTCATCATGAACATCTACGGCCTTGAGCTCATTCCTGCCATCCAATACGTCCAGTCTCAACGATTCTGTGTCGCCTTCGACGACGACTTGAAGTATATGCTCAACAGCTACCAGGAGATCTTGAAGGCACAGCGTTGTCTTGGTGATATGCCAGCAGCTCCCCAGCCAAAGCCGAAGAGACGAAGAGACGAGATTGAGGATGAAGACGGTGATGTGGACATGCTTGGCCAAGGAGACGACGAGGCGAGATTTGGTGGCCGTACTGCTTTTGTGCCTTTCCAAGCTGTTCATCAATGATCGAGAACGGAGGTTGTAATCAATTCAAGCGAGGCGTTATTGGTACGGAGGATCATGACTATGGGAGTTTGGGAAATTGCCTGTTGCATTTACAGGGATGGATGGCGTTTTCAATACCCTATTGCGATGCATAACACGTGGGGTCTTGGGGTCCAAAAGGACAAAGTTGGTGGTGTATCAGAGCAGAGGGCACAGGCAGGAGGCAGATGTGTCTCTGACTCCTCTATTACCTGAAGCTGTGGCTTGTTGCTCAGCTGCTCAGCTGTTTCTCTATTCCTAGGCAGAATAACATTGCTGAAGGAAGCATAGTCTCGTACCCCTTTTCTTGTTTCTCTTGCTTTATCATACGTTCTGCCTGCTTCGTAACCTGACTTCTGTATTGCATTATGATTCGCTTACTGCAACTCAAGTGATTGCAATGCTGAGCAACATCGTAAACAGGTATCTTGCTGGTCTGAGTAAAGAAGGGCAGTACTTTTATTCAGGGTTTTGCTTGATGAGCGCGACGAGGATATAACGACGAATCTTTCCAACGCCTGGCAGTATCATCAGCTCAGTCCCATTCTGAAAAACAATGACCAAATGCACCCGACCAAAATCAAGCATCCAACACCTTATGAATAATGACCGAACGTTCATTTCCAACGCTCAAACTCAACCAATGAAACATACCCAATTCTTCGACCTTCGCTTAAGCCTGAATGTTGTTTTCCAGCGTCATGAACTCCGCAAAAATCACTAAGCACAGCCAAGGCAATACCCTCAAGGATTTTCCTGTTCCCGCGCAATCACATCCGCAATCACATCCGCACCCTCACCCTCACCAGCACCCACGACCTCTTCCCTCTAATCATACTTGCCGCCTTCAATCTCGGCCAAACACGTCGTAACCCCCTTATACGCATCCAACATCCTCCAAAACTCCCTAACCAACTTGTCATCCTCAATGTTCGCCATCAAGATCCTCTTCGCATACAACACCTCACAATCCTCAATCTCCACCCTCGTCTGCTTATTCTGTTCATGCAAGAACCCCTCCAGGTCTTCGATCTCTTGCTCGTGGAGATGGAGCAGCTTGACCGCGTCTTCCATGTTGAAGTACATGGAGAGGACTTTGAGGATCGCATACATGATGCCCGGACGTGTGAGGAGACTCCAGCGGTTGAAGGGGTATTCGATGCCGTTGACGTAAATGGGACGTTCGTCGCCGCGTCGTTTGCGTCGTTCGACCGAGCGCCAGTCGATGACTGATGGTTGTTGTTGTTCTTGTTGTTGTTGAGCTGGCGAGGATTGGAGAGCGTCAGGCGATGTCGCAGCTTTCTCTTGGACAATGGCGGACGATAGACGCGCATTGCCTCCTCGTTCTGGCGTTCGAGGTGGCGCGAGCCCGGTCGAAGCGGGTTTCTTCTTCTTGACTTCCTTGCGGTTCGACTTCTGCTCGGCTGGGGACATGTTTGCGGAATCGTCCCTGTAGCGTTCTGGTAGACGGATCTCGCGAGTGGAGGAGGATCGGGTCATTTTGAATGTCGCGTGTTGGTTTGAATAATGTAGTTGCGGGGGAAGGTGCTCCCCAGGATACAGTGTTGTTGGATTGAGGATCGGTGGTGGCGTTGTTGACGAAGAAGCAGCGCGGATGAAGTTGAATTCAGACACATATTTGCTAGTGCTGAAGTGAAAATGAACTCCAATGCTGAATTTTGAATCAATTTCTTAAGCCGTTGAAAGTACTGTATTCTAAACTTGACATTCGAAATAGGGCTTCCAAATTGAGGACAAGCCCATCACATGAGTCCCAAATATGCCATCCAGAATAGTAAAAATCTATATCATTCAATGTCCCGTAGACTGTAAACGACATCCAAAGTTGTGTAGTCAAGCCATTGCCAGCTTTTTGACTTCGGTGGATTGAGTCAAAGAACACATCCTTCCGCTGTGTTCTTGGGCAGCCAAATTACATGCAATTAGTGGTTTGAAGCACCTATGATAAGCAGGACATTTGACATCTGTGAAGATCGAATGCATATAGATGCCCATTGTCTAGGATCCTGTGGAGCAGAGTCTCCAATTTGAACAATTGCCTTTCCAAATTACTCTAAATTTCTGAAAGCATTGTGAGTAAGTTGGTTTTTAGAAGTCTTGGGGCACTCAACATCCATATATAAGTGACTCGGCATCAGGGGCTGATGTATTTGAAATGGACTCTGGGCTTTGATACAGGAGCGGAATGAGCTTTCACTCGGATATTGAAGTAGTTCTCAATGTTCGAGAACTATACCGGTACATCGAGAGAGTCATGAAAGTATGAATAATGGCCTAGCTCGTTGTGGTATTCGCTGATTGAAAGGAGAAGAAGTATCTCACAGATGAGTAGTAGAACGTACACACATGAACCTGACTCATCACTTCAAAGATGTAGTCCAATACCTGCCCAAATGGGCTGGTGACGTGCATGAGATTAAGTGGATGCTTAAGAAGCGTCTTGATTCTCGACGTAGTTAAATCCCAGGTAAAATAATGCGGTTCTCTTACGGGTGTCCACTTACGAATTGCTGAGGAATTAGCCAGTGTATCTGAATCGGTTCCATTCTCCTTGACATCTTCAATAGCAGAGCAAAGAAGACAGGAAGAGTCATTGAGGCATGTACTTTGACTAGTTCCAATCTGTAACTTGCATCATTTGTAACAGTAATGGATTTGTGATCTTGCACTTGACCGCCAAAAGTCAACAAAGCAACTAATCCACTCGCGTAGCATTTTCGTGACTTCTGTCTGTGTCTGTGAAACAGCTTCACATCATAGTTCAATATGTAGAGCATTTGGATAGACCCATCATTCTCTGCGTCTTTTCAGACATAGAATATCCAGCAAAACCTGGTTCTCTGATGTTGGGCTTCCAGGACTCTTTCTCTGAACAATTGCGCCACATCTCGGCTGAACCTTCTGCCTCAGGCATGAACAGCCCAGCCACGATTCAACGTCAGCCCGCCGTTGAAGCTCGAGTCCGACAGCTCCAAACGCGACACCTCAAACTTCTAGTGAATGCTATAGCATAAAAGTCGCTCCATCATCTCCCGAAGACTCCAGTATTTCGAAGAGCGTCTTTGAATACACGCTAGATATCTGCCAGCAATATCCTTATACGCTCGAGCTGTCTGGACGACAGCCTCGTGAGCCGAGATGTCGAACAAAAGGATAGAACAGAGCGAGATCGAGAAGTATTGGGAGATTTTCGCATCTCTGTCAAATGGCGGTACACATCTTACTGGTTCACAAGCTGCGCCGGTACTGAAGAACAGTCAATTGCGGGACGATCAACTGGAGCGCATCTGGGATCTGGCAGACGTTGATAACGATGGAAACTTGGACTTTGAGGAATTCTGCGTGGCCATGCGATTGATCTTCGATCTTGTCAATGGAGTGAGCCAGAGATTCTCCCATTCAGTCCATCATGCGAGTTCATGCTAATGCGAGCTTCACAGGAGTACGCAGACGTTCCCCCGCAGTTGCCGGATTGGCTAGTTCCTGAGTCGAAGGCGCATTTAGTACAGGCGAACAGGGCTCTCACCGGCAGACAGGTTCAATTCGAGCGGATTGAAGACGAGGATGATTCCCCCGGGTTAAAGGATGGTTTCGATTGGTACATGAGCCCGTCGGACAAGTCAAAGTACGAGGAGATATATTCTGCAAACCGGGATGGCAGGGGAGAGATCACTTGTGAGCCTGATCGAAGAGGACCTAATCGCCATCTGCTAACTACCCTCTCAAGTTGAATCACTGGACTCTCTCTACTCGTCACTCGACGTCCCAGATACCGATATTCGATCGGCGTGGAACCTCATAAACCCATCCGCATCATCCGCCATTTCTAAAGACGCCACTCTGGCCTTCCTACACATTCTCAATAATCGCCATGAAGGCTTTCGTATCCCACGGACGGTCCCTCCGTCGCTTCGCGCGAGCTTCGAGCGAAACCAAATTGACTACCAGATCGATAACCAACGCACATCTTCGCCTGCACAACGGTGGGGCTCTACTGGAGGGGAGGAGACAAGCACTGGACGGAAAGCTAAATTTGGAGATACATATCTGAGTAGGATGGGAATGGGTGGGAAGTCGAGCTACAAGCCTGCTGGAACGGATTTCTCAACAACAAAGACCACCGAAGATTGGGAAGAAGTACGACTGAAGAAGCAATTGAGCGAGCTGGAAGCAAAGATTGAGAAGGTCGAAGCTGCATCGGCGAATCGTTCCGGTGGACGACGAGATACTAAGCCAGCTCTGGTCAAGAGGGAACTGGAGCAACTGTTGGATTATAAGCGCAGGGAACTAAGAGATATGGAGTCTGGGGAGGGAAAGAGCAAAGTTGGAGCCAGCTTGAAGGGTGTCGCAGATGAAATAGCAACGGTCAAGGAGCAGGTCGATGGCCTTGAGTCGCATCTAAGATCACGCCAGCAGGTGTTGGCTGAGCTGCAACAAGAAATCGAGAATGAGAAGTCGAGTAGATAGATACCTTTAATGCATATAGCCTTTCAACCGAGCCTAGTAGCCACCTTTCTCTTCCTCATTGTGCAATTGCTTCATTCATGTCTTGCTTCATACTTCTTTCTCCCTCCAGAATCTGCGACGTGGGCACGACGCAGAAAGATCCTCAGAGATACAATTACCAAATCAGAGTCTTTTGTGGCAACTCGATACTATGAACTGCTTCCAAATCGAGGACAGTGCAGCTCCGTATTTTGCAAGGCGTTAATAAGAATGATGTTGGTCGATAACCAGCCCCGCTTACATAAACCTCGCTTCCGGGGAGCTGTTTACTGTCTTCACATCACGAAATAAGCAAATGTCCATTTGCTGGAAAACACAACTGAGCATCTGTAACTTGGAAGAGCCTCCCACTCTTCCATACAGCCACTTCTTAGGTTTGCGGTGATTTGCTCCCGACAGTACCTCTGAGTAGACAGCCCCGTCGTAAAGACCAGAATCCCCTCTTTCTCCTGAAAGAGCTCTGGAAACTCCCAGACTGTTTGGCTAAGGAGGCCGTGAACGTGGCAGTCTCCGATGAATAATTCCTACATGGCTCTGTTCTCG
Organism: Cadophora luteo-olivacea; assembly: GCA_026120085.1. NCBI lineage: Eukaryota > Fungi > Ascomycota > Leotiomycetes > Helotiales > Ploettnerulaceae > Cadophora > Cadophora luteo-olivacea. Next base: position 691,408 of record JALRMC010000010.1, read on the forward strand.
GATCAAGGCTGTTTCATGTGTGTCGAGTAGCTGAAAAATGCTGCTGTGGGTAACCCACTCCATCTTCCAGGAACAGAAGGCAACCAATCGCTTCATTCCGAACCCTATTTTTTCCTTATTTTTTGAAGGGTTCTCTTTCCTCTCAAATATAATATATGGATCAATACCCGTTTGCAAAGTAGCGTGATAATAAAGTGAAGTGGGCTCGTTTCAATTTTGCGTGACGTTATATATTTTTTCCGTCTCGCTAAATAGCAGCGGTCAACAACGCTAAGAATGCTCACTGACGATCGACCATTCTCTGCTTACCAAATATAAAGTAACGCATATTTTTTAGCATTCTTACATCAAAATGATGCACTTCACAGTATGAACGCATGTCTTGGAGTTGCCACTATATAATTCAATGAGACGAATTTATCATGTGTGGAGGACAGGGCCTGAACCGAGTGGACTTCCTACCAGCCACGAGGACTCAAGCCGACGTGGTGGCAGAATCTTCTTCAGATTTCCACATACATTATGGCCGTGTAGCGATGTATGAGGAGATTATGCCAATTCCTTTCCACTAGACTCCGTCGAGAGAGGAAATTCCGAAGATGACAACTAAGCGAAAAACTTGTTTACACGACGATATCTCAGCACAAAATAACCACGATAAGAAGACTAGCGAGTAATTCCAATCTACTAAACGACCGCCTCTCATATTATTTAAGTATACCATGACCAGACCTGAATGCCAGGGCAGTGCTTTAATGGACCGCAATGAAAGATCCCCCAGATCCATATACCATGCTGGAACTCACATACAGAATCGACAGCTTCATTCTTCTTCAGAAGATCTCTGCACGTTATGCCGCTAACCCCGTCATCCCTCCCTGGCTACGTTTGCCCTTTTCAATGGGCGGCGAGTTCATAAACCAATGTCCAAACCTGATACCATCATTCCGTGCCCGCCCTTCCTGCTTCTCCTTCCCACCCTTTACACTCATCTCATCCTTCCCACTATCCTCGACCTCAAAGTCATCTTCTCCCCATCTCCCTCACAGGCAAATTATTGCAATTCTCCGGATCGCACTTCGGATCGCAGATCTTATGCCCATTTTTGAAACCTATTGGCACACAGTCTTGCTTTTGTTGATCAGATCCGCTGGTTTTGGTGGTTGGAATGTGGAGGTCTAGAGTGTAGTGGTGGAGGAGGCTATCGGAGGTGAGAACATTGAGGGCCGGGGTATTGAGGGCCGGGGTATTGAGATCTGTGCCAGTGATGCCGATGAGTTGCGGAGTTGGTAGAGCGAGGGCTGGGATGGATAGGAGGGATGCAAAACTTGCGAAGAGCGTAGCTGGTGCGATGAGCTGCATGGTGACAGTAGTATAGCTTTGGTGGTGTGGCTGATGACTTGCTTGTTTGAGGATGATGTGTCGATGCTGTCACTATATGGAAGGTTTGGGTATAAGTCGATGGTTGTTTAAAACTTTTTGAAGGTATGGCATGCCGTAAACCAAGAGAGGGAAGCCATATGTTACCGCAATATCATGACGCTTTTAAGAAGGGTGAATACTGTGAATCATCAACAAGCGTTATTCATTTAAGTGCTCTTGGATATGCTTGTAAGATTGAGAGTGTAAAGGCTCGTACAGTCATTAGGTCCCAAACTGAAAATGCAGGAAATGCTCGCTCAGGGAGAACTGCATCTTGCATTTTGCAGAGATATCTCAGGAACACTGCCTGCTTTTAAATGGATATGACAAAGCACTCTCCCAATGTCCTTACCAACCACATTAACGTCCACGCTCTAATTCAAGAACTCCACTCCAACACCACACTATCCCACATAAACCCCCTCCAAAGCGTAGACCTCGTAACCTGAAAAGCAAGTATATTTTCACCCTCCTTAAACCACCCCCCATCCACCACAAATTCATAAACCCTCCACTCCCCCGCCGTAGTACCAGACCTATAAAGCGCAGGATCACTCTTCAAATTCGCCGTCACGAAACTCGTAATCGCATTCCCATTCAGACTAATATCCAAATTCGAGCTCTGCGACCAGCCCGCAAGCGAGATCGTCAACACTGCAGTGCGATTGAGCTCGAGATCTGCCCTCGGGACATCGAAAATCACCGTCCAGGTTCCGAGATTCGAGGATGCGTAGTACCAATCGCCTTCTTTGGATTTCCCGATCGTGTAGGTGAGATTAGCTGGGGATTGAGCTGCGAGACCGTGGGTATATGGTCCACCGCCGTTTTTGAAGCCGAGCGCTTTGTGATCTAGGGCACCGATCTGGAAGATCTGTTTGCGCTCGCTGTGGATTTTCCACGTTAGGTTACCGAGAGCCATTTTCTTGCTTTTCTTGACTACGATGTCATTTTGTGCAAATGCTGTCGTGACCGCTGAGAGACTTCCGCCATTGCCCCATGCTGAGAGTGTGTAGGTGCCTGTACGGACGTCTTCGATTCTGAAATTGCCCTTGGAGTCAGCGGTCGCAGTGTATTGGTAGTTTGCGCCTTGATCAAGTGTCGTGAGGTTCGATCTATTGTCGCCGAGGAAGACAGAAGCACCAGATGCTGGTTTGCCATTCGAAAGAGTGAGTTTACCGGTGACGAATCCACGGGATGAGTAGGCTGTGTCGTTCAACCAAGGGTAGGGCCAGGCTGCGAACTCTTTCCTTGAGCGCTTTGCAGCATCTTCTTTGGAGCCATCATTCTATGCATTCTGTCAGTGCTGCTTCGCAAAGCAACAAAATCTTTTCAGAACACCACTTACGAGGTACCACAACCACGGTCCCCAAATCTTCCCTACGGGAAACGTAGCTTGCGACGAAACCTGAAAGTGCGAGCCATGAACAACATTCAATTCCACAGCATCACCAGTCTTAGTCTCACGATGCACAGTCAGCTCTTGCTTCAGTTGGTTTCCATTCAGATAATCTCTTCCAGGTCGAATATACCAGGATCCGACATCCTCGCCATAAACACCATGGAAGTCAATCTCTCGAATGAAAGCTGACCAGTCATACTTCGTGATGTACGTTCCATCAGGACGCTGAAAGGTTTCGTCCTGGACTTTCGTGCCGGAGAGGATATCGGCGTACGAGGGGAGTTTCTCGTCTCTGATGTTCGTCCTGCCGTGCGTGAATGTGGTGTTGTCAAGACGGAAGAGCGTACGTAGAACTCCTAGTGTGGGAAGATTCTTGTTGACGATATATTGGTAAGCTCCAGGTAAGTCTGGTGTAATGACCCAGTGCAGATCAACGAGCGTGGATTCAAAAACGATGTCTACATATTCGCCTGTCTCTCGGTAGATGCTGGCGGATGTCCATGCAAAGTTTGCTTCGCCATCTGATCCGTCAAGGATTCCTTGGTCAGCCAAAGCCATCCAAGAATAGCCTGAGTATTAGAATCGAATTATGACTTCACTTTCTTGTAATGAAAATGTATCTCACCGTATCCAGCATAATGCCCCACTGCATCACCAATCAGATCACGCCCTCCGTAGTACAGCTTCTTCCCATACACATCACCAATCGTGATATTCCACAGCCCATTCCCAATAACCCAGCCAGTCGTCGAGGTACGAGGTATCAGAAACGGCTTCACCGGCTCAGAAGCAACAGCTGGAGCAGCAGAAGCCGCACCTAAGAGTATTGACAGAGCAGCAACGAGAAACAGCATCGTCGACAACACTTGAGTAGTCTTTCGTGAATATGGTTTTGACAATTCGAAGAACAATCGCTCATCTGATCAAGGACAGCACATCATCTTCATCTTATACCTGACTCAATTCCAATCCTAGCTCCCTGCCTCCTGTGTTTGTCAAATGAGTAATCCTCAAATCCCCCACGACCCTCTCAAAACCTCATTTCACAACCAGAAACTAGCACTCTGAACGATAAAAAGAGAAATCGCACCATAATGTCGCAATATTCCATCTTCATACATACACATATTTGAAGCTAGGGAATGGGACTGCGAGGAGATATAACCACAAGAGGCAGGTTTGAAGGTCGTTCTTGTCCGAGACGGGGATACTCTATATTGCGAGCCCACCTGGTTGCAGCGGCTCCGATGTAGCGGTTGCGTGCTTCGGTAGAGGATGTGCCGAAAGGCTTATTTCACCAGGGGGCTCGGAGCCCCAGTAAGGAACTGCCATGGAGCTGCGAGCCAGCGAAGCGGGTACTGTAGGAGGAAATAATAGCATGTAGTCCGTTGCATAGGTGAAAGCGAGAGGAAGAGACGGGTAGGATGAGCAGAAATAGGCGAGGATGGGCCTGGTGGATGGAGTGAGATATATATTCGGCGAAGGAGTTGGTACATACAGGACAAGAGGCTGAAGTTATGAGAAGCACATATTTCTCAATATTATGCATTGAGAAAAGGTACGTGCTAAATTTTGAGGATAATTGGATAATTTGTGTAGAGGCAGACACACGACACCTCGCTTGAATAAATGGTATCTTTCCCCTCGCTTCTAAAGTCATAACATACGTCTAGAAGTACAATAACGCACCTAATACCACCCACATAGCCAGATCTGCTCAAAGGCCAGATCGCACTTATCAGAACACACACTTCTCCTTGTCTCAATGTCTGGTCTTAGCTGATGAAGCACAAGCATCCCAACATCACGTAGAAGACGAAGAGCGGGTACACCGCAATGCCGACTCTGTTCTTGACCACACCACTTCCGCCGAGGATACTCACGCCGGCTGCTAGTGACCAGCCAACCAGGACGAGATAGACGGGTACTCGAGCTACAGTTGGGAGGCTGAAGACGGATAGAAGGGCTGCAATGACGAGGGGGAAGAGCGTGTATCCGATAATGCAAACGCTTTGCGCGAAGGAGCTGCAAGGATAGTTAGTATAGACTCCATCACCGAACTCTTAAGTTTCATCCAGCACAGATGGGTTCACTCACATATTCCCTCCAAGCAGCTTAATCTGCATCGTAACCACCGCCTCTCCAATCCACACCATAGCGAAAACACCACTAAACACCAAGCTCTTCTGCTCCTTGTCCGCACTAAAGCTCAAGAACAAACTCAGCAGCAGACAGAACACCAGCGGTCCCCAGAGATCCCAATCCCTCAACCCCTCACTCATATTGCCCTGCGCCAGCAACGCATCCGGATCCAGCGCTCTGCCCGCAAGACCCATAAGCTCATCTCTCGCACCGCTGATCCCCGCACCACGTATGTTCTCATAAGCTCCACGGAAGGAGGTCGTGCCGTCGAGCATCGAACCTCCAAAGAGGTATTTGGGGTACAGGACCTCGCGCATCTTGGACCAGACGGCGAGGAGATCTCGTCGGAGTGTCTCCCATACTGACTCGTCGATTGTGTTTGTGGGCGCCCGGCGGTCTTCGCCGGGGATGCGCGAGGTGAGGTAGGATTCGTTGAGGGGCGCGGAGGAGGAGGAGCCGCTGTTTATGTTGCCTGATACTAGGGGCGCTCGAGAGGAGTGTGTTTGTGAGGGTTGGAGGGGATCGTCGAGGTCGTCGAGGTCGGCTGGTGAGTATTAGCTTGAGCTCTTGATAATGGTAGAAGAGTTTCCCCATGGCGGAAAGAGTGGCATACCATCATCGGGGTCTATTAGGTCGTCGTCCTCGATATGGGGTTGGTTGTAGTGTTCGTAGGGGTTCGAAGAGGATGCCATCTTGTGGTTGTTTTCAGCTTATGAAGCTGTGGACTTTTTTTGTGTGGACCAGAGGTTGCGATTTTCAGTTCACCGTCTATAGAGGGCGAACAAAGGCAGAGACTGTGGTTCGACTTCAATGCTGATATGTGCCTGGCTGAGAGCTCGGCTTTCCATCCACGGTTTCCTCAACTGATGTGCCTGCGCGTCAAATGCCAAGCTTTGAGCGGGAGCTATCCCAGCTTAGACTAGAGCAGGCCCATACAGCTTTTAGTTCCAATCACGTGAAAGTTTGTATATATATCATTGAGGCTGGTCTAGTTTCCAGTAAATCGTCCTAAGTAGTTTGTTTGTCTTAGTGATGCCAAACATTGCGGCCACAGGACCAGGAACGGACAACTTCGCAGCGAAAAGTGGTATATTCATTAGTCATACAGAAAGATTACAAGATGAGAAATAGGACGATAGTAGATCCTCCTCCCAGACTCCTAAGCCCGAATTTTCCAGTTCGCCTTGAAAGAAAGCTATGATAACATATCGATCCTGAGGATCTCCCCAGAAATTGGTTTGCTCAAAGCCAGGGGTTGCGTTTTCCGAATGCCGCTTCTCGTGGACTCTGCGAGCTCTGCGGCTGTGTGGAAGGTGGCTGCTCAACCACTCGTGGTGGAGTCCCCCAGCTGTGATGTCCAGGGCTGTGGCCCGGTTGAGGCTCGAACGTATAGGCTGGAGCAGGTCGATCCATCATCGAGCCAGAGTGGCTTGGCCCAATGCCCATAGACATTTCGTGACCATAACCATGCCGCTCAAGGAGATGCTGCTGGCGGTGATGATGATAAGGAGGCACTTGGCCATCGCCAGGCTCAATAGTCTTCTCGCCCAACCGAGACCATCTCTGGGCAGCTTGATTCTCAGGCGGATAGTAGCCAGGACTTGGCTGACCGTAAGGATCCCAGATCGGAAGACCACCAGGCGGCTGACTTTCTCCTCGAGGAGTACCGTGCCCGTATGCTGCAATGTTTCCATTAATGCCTGTCAAGGACCAAGCGAAGACAGCAACCTCCCGAATCGAGTTCATGAATTCGGCCACTGGTGGTCCACCAGCCGGAAGCTGAGGAGCTTGCAGACCGTGCTGAAAAGGATACTGCGGATTGGGTTGGTATAGATGAGGTTGGATCGGGTTCACACCCCAAGGAGCAGCGAAGAGCCCATTCGCATATTGAGGTGCCTGAAGAGGATGGACAGGCTGCTGAAGAGATGGTATGACTGGACGAGCTCGCCGCAGAACCACTACCAGTCCATCTGAGGTACAGGAAACGACTGCTTCAATCTCGATAGGCTCGGGTGCAGGAGCGGGCATAGGAGAGCGTGTTCTTCTTCGTTGAACGCGCTCCTCTGGAGAAACCAGTGCCAGAGACGACGTCGACGAACGTGATGCTTGCTCCTTATCAAAGATAGCATGGGCTGCATCTTGCTCAAGATCTGTGCTTCCTCCGGAGGAGGTACGCATGTTGTCACTCGGGTGATTGGTCGCTGTCATGCTCGAAGATTCCCCATTTCCAGAGGTCTCAGCAGCGGCTGCAGCAGTCGCGCCGCTTTGTGCAGTCGGATCATGGTCGATGTCCATGTGCGCATGAAGTTCCACACCTCCGTCTTCGGAATCGCTGCTTTGACTAGCTTCGCGCATTTCCTCATCAGCTTCTTCCTCAATGCCTTCCTCTCGACGAGGGTTTCGGTGCCAAAAGCGAAGGTAAGCGATGGAATCGTTGGCTTTCGCGCTTTCCAAGCAACGAATGGCTTCGGGAAGGCAATTCTCTTGCATACACTCGTAGAAGCTCTTATCCTTGAACTCTTCTGGAGAAATACCGAGTATGCTGCTAACAGCATTCGTGGCGTACATGACGGTGAGGGTGCGCGTGAAACGGTTGAGGATTAGCGCAGCTCGGGGTTCCAGAAGCGATGCTTGAGGCGGACTTCTGAACTTGGAGGATAAATGCTCCAACATATGGTATCGTGGATCTCTTGGAGAAGATGCAAAGAGACGTCGAATCACTGGAGCTTCCACAGCTCGGCCTTACCACATGTTAGCTAGACTGATGTGAAAATCATCTTGAAACTTACGATCGTTCTTTGCATCTCCCCTATAGATACTGGTACAGGCGACTAAGACCTCGTAGACTACTGTGAATACACATTCGCAGCCGACCCACTGTCCATCGCGGTTCCGAATTCGAGCATAGTGGAGAACGGCAGCCTTGTCCATCTGGACGCCACGAGTGTGGATAGTCCTGGCATTGGGCTCCTCATCAGGATGGAAGTAATCGAAGCTTGATCTGCCGATGACTTCTTCCGGTTGAAAGCCCAAGATATCAACGATAGACTCCGATGCAAACAGAATGTTGGCCTCGCGGCTGAGATCTGTTGACAAATGATTAGTAGCGAAAAGGGAAAAGGAAAATTGGCAATGTTAATAAGCAGGTATTAACACTAACTGTGAATTGTCATAAATGTAGTCTCCATTGTGAAGAAGCTGGCTCTGTATCTCTAAAAAGATATCTCAGCTCTCCACGAGGAGACAACACTGCCTAACTTCAACCACAGTCAAGGTAGATGATAGATCCCCAAACCAGTGAAATGATAACGAGACAGGTGTAGGAAAGTATTTGTATGGCAGCGAGGTGATGGAGTATGACGAAGAATATTTGTGTAATATCGACGTGGTTGAGAAGGGTAGTTAGGTAGCACGTCCGTTCGAGAAGTTGGGGAATCGCCGATTGGGGTCGAGTGCACAAGGAAGATGCTTGATTCGTGGCCGAACGGAGCGAAAGTGATTTTCTTCTGGTCGCGGGCTGGCAAACTGTACTTATATCTGGCATGCCCTTCTTGAGGAAACGGAGTTGTGAGGACCAGGAAAGTCAATATCAATTTGGACGATCCGATATAGATGGAAAAAACGCTGTAATGGCTGATTTAGGGATTGCTTGCGAATTGAACGGCGGGGGTGCTTGTCTGCGGATCGCCAGGGTGGGCAAGACAAGACAAGGCAGGGTTGACAAACAGAAGACAAGGGCTCCAGCTCTGCCGCCGTCACAAGGGTCCTGGAGGCCAAACGGAATGTCGAAGACGAGGTGGAGGTGGGAGGTGGGCTTCGAGGCTTCAAGGCTTCAAGGGTGGCAGCCAGCGGACCAGGGTCCCGGTCTCAAGTGTCAAGTCATTGATTGGTGCTATGTTGCAGCAGTCAACATCTGGAGTTTGCAGCGTAGCAGTGCATGTGGACGAGAGATGGAGAGATGCAGATTGAGGAGTCGATGCGTCATGCGTTCAAAGAAGAAGGACGAATTGCTAATATAATAGAAGAGGCATGCACAGGGAATAGGGGTTGAGTGAGCTGGGAATTGGAAGAAGAGAAGGAGAGAGGGAGGGAGGGAGGAGGAGGAGAGGAGGAAATGAGGCAGGACAGGTCGTTGAGATAGAATATGACTTGGGAGGCTTTTCACTAGGCCGGCTACAAAAAGAGAACCTAAGCTAGGGGCTGGTAGAGCGAAGAGGCAAGAGGCAAGAGGCAAGAAGGACGAGAAGGACTAGCAAAGGAAGGCGGCTAGGGAGTAGTAGGGTAGGCGTAGGGGGGTAGAGACTCGGGGACGAAAGCAAGAGTTAGAGCCCGAGAAATGACGGGACTTTTGTTTGTGCCGTTCAGTAATCCCCACGTCTAGAATGTTATCAGTTAGAGCGACAGCGCTAGGCCGTCGATCTCTCTTGTCCTGTATACCGGTTTTGTATCGGTTTGGTGGCTCGTCTCGAGCACTGCACTACATTGTGAAATATATAGTACACCATTCTCCTCTCTGCAATTTATGTGTTATGGACTGCTTGCTGTTTGTCTTAATCCAGAATGTACGGCACCCAAGTGCTGGCTGGCCAAGGCTCTACCCTGGCCCCGTCAAAGCAGCATCGCTAGCCGCGGAGAAGCCGATGTTGGTCCCGAGACGCCCGAATCTCCCGACCCGACTTGAACACTCAACTCACTAGGCAGGAATCTACTTTCTGCATCGCAAGCATCACTGCAACTGTGTAAGTGAAGGTTTCCAACAATTGTCCATCGGACTCTGTGCACTGCCTGCATGAGGTTCGAGTTTCCAACAGACGCAAGACGACGGCACGGCTGTGTGGCGTTGACCCGGTTGTGGGGATTTTTGGATCACGGCGTCTGAAGTTTCGCAAGTTCTTCCTTCCCCGTGTGATACCAGCAGGGCTCCTCCCATATACCAAGAACCAACATGGCTTGCAACGAATCAATGGTACTCCAGTCGCTAACCACCATCTTATCATTGCGTCTCTTTTGGGATTCCCAGGAAACAGAATCTCACAGGAGAACCTAATGCCGTACGACGGTATGCCCGACTTCTTCATCAGCTTGTGTACTCGAACACGACTCTGGTACTTGGGAACGGCGGTTGGCTGCCTCGTGCAACTCAAACCCCGTCTGCATTGAAGCACGTTGCGAACCTGGTAGATAACCATCCAGACATTTTTGGCAGCCGGTCAATGTGATACATGAGACAAGAGAGAATACTTCTTATTCTAGGCATGTCTGTACAGACCCAGCTGTCCAGACATCCTCGAAGCAAAGAGGATGTTTTGTGCTGGGATCGATGCACATTGGTTTGATGAGATGGGAATCTGTTTGTCTGTGCCTCCTCGCACGGCCTGTGCAGGTGGACGACACACTGCGGGGTGTGGCCCATGCTGCTTGACAGCTTCTCCTTCGGGGGATATTTCCGTAATGATCTCCAGGGTTTCGGGACGTTGCTGGGTTTCCAGTCTTCCATATTTGGCCAGAACCTCGTCCATATCAAGCCTTCTTGTATCGATCTGACTGGCTGTGCATACCCAACTTACCATTCGCTTACCTTCCAAGCAAGCATCCTCGGGCTCTGTACAAGTCGGAACCCTATCAAAGCGTAAGGCTGTGTGCGCTTTCGTGAAGTTGATACTGTAGTCGAGATGAGTGGGTGGAAAGTCTCGGAAACCAGTGGCTGCAAGCTGAGCCTCCTCCAGCCTGCAATAGTGACATTCTATCGATAATTTTCAGGGCAAGGAGATGGGTAAAGCATTCGAGTTCATTGAAGATAAGATCGTATGATTCGACTTCTTCAGAACTTTCTGTGAGTAGTCGGATATATCGTCAACGGTGGTGCCATTTTGACAATGACATGCCAATCTTCCTTTGGAGAAAAGCCACTTCCGTTCTAACTAACCGAGCATGGTACCGAGAGGATGGTCGAGTGCCTGGAGGCTGGCTGGAAAATGACCCTCTTCAGCCTGAAAATCCAAATACCTTACCGTTTCAAATAATGCCACGATATTGCGTAATGACAATATTCTTCGGGCAAACGTGCATTCGAAGTTGTTCGTATAGTAAGTGTTGTTACATGAAGCAACAGCCACGAGTCCAGTCGACTTCAGACTAAGCTCCCGCTTGGACAGGCAACAACAAACGGACAAAGCCGCTAGGTACACAAATTAGCCTGCCTTTGACTTTGATATTGTCGTCCTTCTAGCGACCCTGAAGCATTTTTCTATTTTCCTCCTATGCCTCGAACAGCACATCTCAAGAGCTACAGGCAAAGACACGCGAGTGGAAAACTAGGCACACGTTTGGACAAGCACGCCCTGGAGAGTTCCGCTTGTACGTTCTGCTAGATCTCCACGATATCCACCTCGACGCTAGCTTCACAACCAACAGCACGATACCCCAACCAACGCGATTACAACCTCCTCGAAGATTGTCGGGTTCTAGACTCGAGCCCATTTTGTGCCACAGTGCCACCCCGTCACAACAGCAGCGCGCTGGGAGAGCGACAATTCCAGGAATTCGGACAACGATCCCAATCCCAACGCCTGAAGGCCTTCCCCCCTTCCCTCGCACACGGTCCACACCTCATTATTTCCATTGCCTAGGGTCGCAGTCGCATCACCGCAGCCGCACTTGCATCCTCTTCCTTCAAGCCCCGATGCATAATGCCTGCTTGCATCCTTAGCTTCTCCAGACCGTCGGTAAGTTTCACCTTTAGCTTATGCTGTACAGCACGCAGCGCGGGCGCGCCGTTTGCTTTGCTGCCACCCGCCCTCCTCAAAGCGCAGCGCAGCTCGTCTGAACTTTCTTTTGTTCTTGCGGCTTTGCCTGCCGAGAAGCGGTGAAAATCTTCACGACAGATGCGCATGCACTTCCAGTGATGACAGCATCGCGGATGCAAGTCCATACCTACGAGATGTAGGTCTCCTTTATGCAGAGCCGATAGCTCATCGCGGGCAGAATTTGTATACTCGTACCTGTGAAATACAGTCACATGATTTTCTATGTCTCTCATCAAGCCAATGACCGCAAGCTTGTTCTTGGGCCCTTCAGTAACAGAAGCAACAGAATCTATTCTGCTTTGGATATCCTAAAGACCACATTATTGATTCGGTGTATTATTTCAGTCTTCTTTCCCGTGAATCAGCGTCGGGTGTCAAATTTCGGACTTTCCATTCTCGATACCAAACTTTCGTCCACTTTCCAAAGCCTCCTCTTCCGATATCCATATTCTTCAATACCAGAATCAGCACACTCCGGAAATATCCGTCTTCTGAAGCAAGCCATCAAGCAAGAGAGTAATGTTCTCAAAAGATGATAAGCGGGAATGGGAGCTGCCTCATCTGAGAGAAGCTCACCAGATGATGGTAAGTCTTTCTCCGAGGACAAGCCCCCCCCTCTTCCTTTTGTGTAACTATTCACCTTGCGGGACCGTTCCTAATGGATGAGTCTATTTTAGGGTCTGGATAATGGTTTGTTGAAGCCCTTACTGCCGAGCAGAGTGGATGGACGCACATCGCCTGCTGACTATTGTCTTCTGGTTTCTGCACCTGCTAACGGGTTTCTGCAGTATCGGCGGACTTCTGGTCTGTCAAATTCTACCCGTACACTGAGCCCGGGGTAGACCCTGTCTTTGCCGTCGTGGGCGGCAAGCGGGTGAGTTCCGTTTCCTTTCCCAATCATCGTCTCCTGCCGCACCCCGCGATGCAGTGCAACGGCTGGCAACTAACTCGAGGAAAGATCATGGTCTGCCGTCCGCCTGGCGGGAAAGATAACGCGAAGATTGATGTTATCCAGGAGATCCTGGATGAAGAAGTGAGTTGAGTCTACTCTTGACACACCCGCTATTTTATCTGATTGTAGCCAGAAAGAGACAGATCATTATGCATGTGCTTGGAGTAAAGACCCCAAGACTGGCACACCGTGGCTCTGTGTGGCTGGAGGAAGCGATAAAGTCAAAGTCTTCGATGCAGTGACAGGTGATCTATTGAGGGTGAGCAAACCAACACCAAGAGCGGCCTATGACTAATGAGCTTCTGTAGACATTTCCAGGCCACGGAGGAGTAAGTGATTACGACTTCATAGACGAGCTGAGTAAATGTGAAATCGATGATACTAAAGTCTCTAGGAAATCAATGACCTTGCCGTATCGCCTATCAATCCATACATAATTGCCTCAGCATCCGAGGATTTCACAGTACGGATATGGAGTTTAGATCCTCGGCACGCAAATCAGCCTTGTGCAGCAATTCTGGAAGGAGATGGGCATAAGGAGACCGTACTATGTCTTGTAAGTGTATTCCAGGAAGTTATCAGGAAGTCCAACCAAGAAATCCATTTGACAATTCATCCAGGCCTTCCATCCTTCAGGACGCTACCTCTTGTCAGGTGGAATAGACCACAGAATAAACCTTGTGAGTCGTTCTCTCGCATTCTTCTCGAAGTTCTTCCTCTAATCAGAATAGTGGACGCTGCCGGAGTTCCCAGATTCCAACACCGGTACCAACATCCCAACACGAATCTACTACCCTCATTTCTCAACATCGGAAGTCCATGGCGACATTGTAGACTGGTACGTTGCCCTCTTAGCCCTCTATGTTCCTTTCTATCTAAGAACTCAAGAAACTTTATACCTGATAGATGTGTTCACTAACAACTTTTCAACTCTACAGCGTATCCTGGTTCGGCGACCTCATCCTCTCCAAAGCCGCCAACGAGCACAACATCGTCCTCTGGTCCATCACGAACTTCAATAGCACAGCTCCACCTCCTCCCCCATCCCAAGCACCCACCTCCCACCATGCCTCACGAGACGCCCGCTCCTCATTCGTCTCTCCTCCTGTCTCCGCAGCCGACAACGCCATCACGCTTTACACCCGCCACCTGCAACTCTCCATTCCCGACAGCCACATCATGTTCACGCGCTTCTCGTTTTTCCCCGGCTGCAAGACCGGACCAGGACGCCATCCCGTCGTAGCATTCTGTAACACGAACAGCAAAGTCTTCTTCTGGGATTTCGAACGCTTTGAGAACTACTTCGATACGCAGGGCTCGCTACCGGGTGCTGATGGTATCCTCGCTCCTGGAGCTGGAGCTGGATATCGCGGCGTTTCACACTCGCCCGTGAAAGGCGAGAAAAGCGAGAAAGGACCTACCATTCCCACCGACAACACACCCCGTGCGCATCCATTTCTAAATCCCTTCCAGCGGCGTAACAGAGGGGGCGGCAACGTCGGCGGCGCAGGAGCACTCGCACGTCTGGCGCGGGAGACCTCACTCTCTGAATCCACGGGTCCGGAACACACGAATCAAGATGAGGCCTCGACTACGAATAACAACGCGGGTAAAGGCAAGATCGACTGGGCTCGGAGTAGGGAGGGCTGGAAAGCGAAATACGAGCTGAGTGATCCTATGACGAAAATGGAGCCGCATCATACGGAGATGGTGAAGGGGCTGAAGTTTACGGGGAGGCAGATTGCGTGGAGCAATGATGGTGAGTGGTGTGTTGTTGTCGGGAGTAGTGGGAGTATTGGGGTGCTTGGGAGGTGGGGGAGGTGAGGATATAAGAAGCAAGAAGTGGAAACTGTTGTATGGGGTGTAATAAGAAGACGTGGCTCAGTATGTGCGTGGTAAATACGTTGCTGTATGAGATCATGGCAAGTCGATGTCTGGTGCCTGAGATATTCTTAGTAGAACAAAATCAACAAAAGCTTCCTTGCGAGACACTACTATACTTCTCGCTTGCAACAGTGAGGGCGATGACTCGCCTAAGTATCAAATTATCAACACTTGAATCGTGATGATGTATCTGGAAGCCGTTCAAACATTTCAGGAAGTTCTTGCCACGCTATTTCGAAACAATCAGATGAGCTCAACGGTTCTCAGCGGATGATATGATAGGACAACACAAAATGAATTCCAACACCCATACACAACCAATGGAGAATAACATAGGAAGACCCAAGCCCGCTATAATACAAATCGACCTGTCTCACTGTCTCCTATCTCTCTCTCTCCTCATTGCATTTCCCATCCTCATTAACTCTAGTCCACCTTCCCGCCTGCCGGTCCACCCAACAGCCCATCCTTCTCATCCAATCTGAAGAAACCACCTCTACTCCTCCGCAGGCGTCCCTTACTCCACATCGCTACGCCGATCAAGATACCCGCCAGGAATCCGACAGATAGATACGGGTGCCCAGAGATGGCACCTCTGATATCAAAGAAGAACTTCTCGAAGTTCGAGATGGTGGACTTAGGCTTGATTTTAGGGGGTGAGGCGACCACTTTTGGTATCGTCTCTAGAATAGATGTACGGGATGCCATGATGGAGTTGCCGGTGATAGTGGTATCCCAATATCTTCGTTGCTGCAAAACGTTAGTGTGATTCTCGACAATGTGAAGATTGTAATACTTACGTCCTCGTCGTTGATGATGACTTTCTCGCCATCTTTGGCAACTTCGATTCCATACGTCGTTCTGATCCACCTCTCCCAGAAAACACCATCGACCCAAGCGAACCCTACTTCCTTCTGCTCGGACTTATCCATGTTGATGCGGATGCTCTTGGCGGCTCGGAGAGCTCGTTGATCATTGCGATCTTCAGCCTCCTCGAGTCTCAATTGCTTAGCATCTCGAAGCTCTTGGCGCTCGCGTTGGAAGGCCAAGGTCTGCTTGTCCATCCATTCGAGAGCGGCGCTCTTGATCTCCTTCTTGGCCATCAAGAACTCATCTGGACGTTCGCGAGTGAGGATACCCAAGACAACCAGCTTTCCATCCATGATTTCTCGGGAGTTGGAGGCTGTGAGCTCCGGGACGATTGGTAGCCAAACAGACTGCATCCAGTTAAGGACTTGTCTGAAATCCCGCATGTCTTTGGGAGCGAGGGCAGTGTAGTATGTGGGTCGCCCATCGCGGGAGACGAGAAGTCTGGGCCACGTTGTGATCTTGTAGCGTTCAGCCAATTTAGCACTATTGGTTTTCACCAACTTTGCATGTCCAATCAAGCTCAACGTCAACCTTTCCAGGGCGGCAAAGTCCTCGGTTGTCGTAGCATGGTCGTAGAAGTAAAGGAAGATAACTTCTTCTTTCTCCTCTAGTTCCGCAAATTCCAAAGCATCAATATCCTTTACTCCGTCACCGACATCGATAGCCTTGTTGGCGTATGACACAAAATCACCTAGGCCGCGCAGACCTTCATATTCCACACGTTCTCCACCACGGAAGAACAGAATCGTAGGGTATCCCCGTAGTCGAACTTCCTTGCACAATCTTGACTCAACATCGCAATTTACCTCTCCAATGTTAAGCTTGCCCTTCATCTCTTTGGCGAGTTGGATCCAGTTAGGAGCCATTGCCTGGCAATGGTGACACCAAGGCGCATAGAATTTGATGAACCATGGCTCCTGGGTCATAGTAACTTGCTTTTGGAAGCTTTCGGCCGTGAAGGATATCGATTTCCCAAGAGTATTTGGAATGGCCGTGGACTTGGGTGGGAGTACTGGCTTTTTCGGAGCTTTGGCCGGATTGGCCTTTACACTAGTACTGGGTGTCTTTGTTTCCTCTTCCTTGACTTCCTCACTCGCAGATGGAGCCGTTGCCTTCACAGGGCTCGTAGCGGCAGGCGCAACAGCTGCAGGACCAGCTGCTTTGTTATCAGCAGGTTGTGGGCCTTGATATTCCTTCGACGTCTTATCTCCTGCTGCTGGCAACTCTGGGCCTCCCACTGGACGGGATCCTGGTCGAACGGACTCGAGTGACGTTTCCACGAATTGGCTCAGCGTCTTCATATCTTTCGCTCCCTCTAATCGCTTGATCTCCACTCCATCTTGGTACAGTACAAATGTTGGGAAAGACCCTACATTATGTTCCTTGCAAGCTGTCCCAAATGCGATACAGTCGAGGTTTCCAAAATGATAGTTGTAGTAGGCAGTGAATGTGTTCAAAGATGACGACGAGCTATCTGTTGATGGACCAGCCGGGACAGGTTTCGAAGTAAAGTAGAATTCGTATAAAGTCTGCCATGTTGGTGCGACATGGAGGCAGTGAGGGCAGTATGGTCTGGTAACGGTTACTTATGGAATCATTGCAATTGTTTTGCACTTGGTTTGGGTAGCTTACGAATGATGCTTCACAAACCATAAGCCTTCTTTGACTGTCGCATTGAAGGTCTCCCCGTCCAAGATTGTGATGGGAGGCACTTCAACACCATTGAATATCGTCGGCGGTGGTCCATCTGCAGCATCTTCCGTGTCTGCTGTTACCTCCTTCTTTTCTGCCTTATCCCCCGAGGACTGCGCTATTACTGAAGATGCGAAAAGAGTGTAGAGAATTGGAAGGACACGCATGTTGACGGTATTGCCTCGTTCTCCTGTCCTGGGGTAGGTGGAGCGGCTCAACCGCCGGCGATCAAGTTGCGGGCGGCAATTGCAGGACAAACAGGAGTTGAAGCTGGCGCTATATTGTACAAGTCCAGGAAAGCTTTTCTCGCCGCCGTTCAGAGTCGCTGGCTGGATGTTCAAACGAGTGGATTGGGCTTACGATTCCTTTATCGTCACTCTAAAGAGTTTCTAAAGATGGAACGCGGCCGCTAAGGGGTTAGCGCCCCTGAGCGCCTCTCGCTTCTGGCGAGGCAACCTCGACCTTTGTATTCGCACGTGATCGTTGATATTTACTTCAACTTCGACCGTTTGCGAGATGCACGTCGGCACCGAACTTCGTCGGGTTTTCTATGTTCATTTGGTCCACAGTCCAAAGTCTCAAGGATTGACAGACTTCTCTGTAACTTTGCGAGAAGATGGACGACATTTCAGAAGAACGGTCTCGCAAGAGACGCCGTCTAAGCAACGAAGATGACCCCCAGCAGAATCCTAGGAAACTACCTCATAGCCTCACAGGCTCGATATCGCCCCCTCCGTTACGGCGAAATCAAAAACCGGAGACAAACGGTCCCGAGGCTGTCAAGTCCCCCTTTCAGCTCACATGGATTCGCGATCTCCCTGAAGCATCGAATAAGGACGCTGTCTCTTTGAAGGACCTTCTGGGTGATCCTCTAATATCGGAATGTTGGGAGTTCAACTACCTACACAACTTAGACTTCTTGATGGACGCGTTCGATCCTGATGTTCGTGGTCTTGTCAAGGTCCATGTGGTCCATGGATTCTGGAAGAATGATGACTCTGGTCGGATCAACTTGAAGGTATGCCAGCTTATCCTCTTTCTTTTGTATCGAAAAACTGGACATAATATGCTTTCAAAATTTTCAGTCTCTCTACACTATTCTCATTCGTGGAATTGTTTGCTGAAGCCTACTGGTAGATCCAAGCTGAGAAGTATCCGAATGTCACTCTTCACACGGCATATATGCCAGAAATGTTTGGAACCCACCATACGAAGGTAGTATCGAGATTAAAACTGGTCCTCAATTATTGACGTCCGATACAGATGCTTGTTCTCCTCCGGCATGATGATACTGCACAAATTATTATTCAGTAGGTACTTTCCTGACATTGCCTCACCGGGGCGTGAAATGTTTATCTTTACCTATCAAGCACGTACCTTGGTACTCTCAAACATATCTCTTCCCATTCATGATGATAACATAGACTGTTCTGAAGGAATTTCTAACACCAGTATCTCACCTAGCACTGCAAATATGATCGCCTTCGATTGGACCAACATGGCTCAGGCTGCCTGGATATCACCAATGCTTCCTCTACTCAGCGTCACAGGCCTCATCAAAGCCGCAGAACCAGGCCCCATCGGTAGCGGTTCCAAATTCAAGGTTGATTATCTGAATTACTTGAAAGCCTACGACAACAACCCTAAGCGAGAGATCTGCAAGGCTCTCGTTGAGACACTCACAAAGTATGATTTCTCGGCCATTCGAGGAGCACTCGTGGGCAGTGTACCAGGGAGACACCACGTTGAGAAAGATTCGGAAACGGCATGGGGCTGGGAGGCTCTGAAGAATGTGCTGAGCGCCGTGCCAGTGAAAAGCAAAGAAGGCGAAATCGTCATACAGATATCGTCGATTGCTACCCTGTCAGAGAAGTGGATCGAAAAGACCTTGTTCAAGGCTATGAGCACTTCGAAGAATTTCCCTAACTCGAAGTCGAAATTCAAAGTCATCTTCCCTACTGCTGATGAGATCAGGAGAAGCCTCAATGGCTACGACTCTGGCAGTGCCATCCACACGAAAATCCAGTCGGTTGCTCAGGCAAAGCAAGTACAGTATTTGAAGCCAATGCTTTGCCATTGGGCTGGAGATGCCGATGAGCGCGCTTCCGGGTCAGAACCAATATCTGATGCAGGTCGGAAAAGAGCTGCTCCTCACATCAAGACTTTCATCCGATTTGCTGATTCCAAGAAGTCGAACATCGATGTAAGTGCCTTTGCAAACACTCATTTCACATTGAGCGGCTCTTTCCGATCGAAATTCTCATCACAAACGAATACCACTTATCTACAGAGCAATGAGACTGATCTACAACAGTGGATGTTAGTCACTTCCGCGAATCTATCAAAGCAAGCTTGGGGAGAAGCATCGAATGCAGGCGGCGATGTTCGAATCTGCAGCTATGAACTAGGAGTCATGGTTTGGCCCGAGCTATTTGGAGAAGAGGCAACTATGGTCCCGACATTCAAAACTGATACGCCCTCTCCAAATTCCGGAACAGCCGGAGAGTTGATCATAGGAGCAAGAATGCCATACGACTTACCTCTGGTTCCATATGGGAAGGAGGATATGCCATGGTGCGCCACCCTCTCATACAAAGAGCAAGATTGGAAGGGCGAGTCCTACCGACTCGAGTAACAGAGCACGACATATCTCACATGGATATGGTAGCAGTCTCACAGCATTAGATATCACGATAGAGGATAAATAGTCGCACAGCATAGCACTCGCATGCATATTGCAAAATAAGAGCATAGAACCATAAGTCCTGGATTATTTGTGCTATCACCAGCAATCTGCTCCTCCATCCATTCATCCCGGCGAGTATCAAACCCCCACCATATCTATCATAACGTCATGTATCGTCTTTCATTCCATAACCTCTCTACGCGCCAACAGCCTCAGGGTTCTTGTTGGCATCATATCCGTACTTCTCCTTGAACGACTCGACGAGCGCGACGTACTTCTCCTTAGCCTCGTCGCTGGTGAGACCCTCGTCGACGATCTTCTGCCACGCGCGCTTCTTCGCCTTGCCCTATGGCCACACTTGTGTCAGCCTATCATTCCAACTACATCCCATTCCTCCTCCATAGATGTAGACTTTAGTAAGAAGCATACCTTGAGGTCAAAGGTACCAGGCTGCTCAGCCTTCGTGATGTCCTCTCCAGACGCAACCTTGAACAGTCCTATATGCAAACACAACCCATCAGCATCTCCTCCCACCAAGAATTCCAAATAATGGATCGTGTCCTTCTCCCGCAGAAGACAAGACTAACCGTAGAGCTGTAGCAAGTCGTCGTTCGAGGGCTTGGAAGTCAACTTCTTCGAGTCGATGACGGCGGTGTCGAATGCAGACATGATTGGTAGATTTCCTTGGTTTTTGTTGAGGGGTTCTTGTTTGCTGCGGGGTAAGGAATTCTTGTCAGCTTTGTTTTGTGTTTGTTGTATATGAGAACTGGTTTGAAGAGAGATAAGGTTGGTACAAGGGACGAGGGCGAGGACTTACTTGGAATTTTGGTCGAACGAATTGAGAGTTGAGAGAGGGAGCGCAAGAGGTGTTTTCGAAGGTTGTTGGCACGAGGTGAGATGGCGGGGTCACAGCGGGGCAGAAACGAGGCTAATTCCCGCTTCAAGTGGTCAATAAATGCTAGAAACGCCACCCGACTCCATCTCTTTAGAGAAGACAAATATCCATTTCAATACATTTACTTGCTTAACATATCTCTTCACAATATCAAAATAATGTTTAACTTTCAATCGTATTCCCTCGTCTCGGGTAGCTTTCAAGCCATTAGGGTCAGATGAGGTTAGCTGGACCTCGGCATTTCCACATGAGAACACTTTGTGGATGAACTATTAGGTAAATGTGGTTCGAATGAATGTAAACATCTTGGTATGTTATGTTAGGTGTTTGAAGGTCGGGCTTTTCAAAAGTCTTATTCAAGTTTCATAACTATTACCAATGCTACGACTTGCTCTGTGCATTGCAATATTCCACAGAGAGTTATCATTTTTGGGAATTCATATCTCTCCTGGCATTTTTACATGGGTACCCAAAGTCATGGTAACAACAATCGATTCCTCAATTTTGGCTCTTGACGAGCAACATAGGTTCTTTGTTTCCTGGCCTGTTATAACACGTGATGCAGCTGTATCTCAATTCTTAACTCTGGGACCTTAGAGTTATCGCTGAGGGATTTAAGCCTGTGTAATCTTCTTTGGAGGTATCTTCAAGTGTAGTCGATAATTTTGATTTCGTCGTCTGGAGCGAAGTTGCCCATGTCGATTATCGACTCGTCCTCTCCTACCGCAAATTTGAATGTACTCATCGGCGCCAAAATGCGATTGATGTGAAGCCGCGGGGATCAAACAGGATTTCTATTAGAAGCGTATCACAACTTTCTCAAAGCACGGCTATGGATTGATTTAACGCGTCCAGAAAGTCGCCAATGTCTCAAGAACGACTCAAGCCAGGCTCATCTTCAACCTCTCCGGCTTTTCGAAAACGGCATCAGCATATCCTTCACTAACATGGACTTCATCCAAATCCCTGAGAGATACCACACCATGTCAGGATTTTGTCTAACTCCTGATACCACGTCGGACTCTTTATCCGGACCAGGCAGATTCTTTTCGCTTTCCAAATCATTTCTGACGAGGAGGTTGTACAGTTTGTCGCTGTAGCCAGTGAACCGTAAAAGATATTTTGTTAGGGGATCATTTGACTGGTGGATCTGTGTAACACTCCCCCATGGCTGGTCTTTCAGGCTTCCATTTCTCATGAGTAAAGACGTTCCCATGAAGTATGCTGTCGCAACACTCTATGCAAGCGTAGCACGAGACTTCGTCAATGGACATATGTGGATTTCGCGGCCAGTAGTCTTTGTAACGGTCACTCTCCACGGAAGTGACCCAGAAAACTTGTGGGTGCGGAAGAGGGGATAATGTCAGCATGTAACTCAGCATCCGAAGGTATCGTAACTCCTATAATTTGTCTCAAAATCGAGCCCAGAATCGACTTAAGAAGCACATTTTAAATGATCCGAAACCCCGATTAAACCTTCTAGTTCGTCCCATGTCCGCCTAGAACCGATCAGGGGCTCGCTTGGCAACCCTCACATCAAGTGGCTGAGCAGCGCTCCACCAAGCACATCTCAAAAACCGGGATCTACTTGGCAGGGTTCAATGACGTCTCTGTGGCTGAAGAACATCAACCCATCACCTACAAATATCATACTCTACTAAAAAAAAAATGTTCACTCCCTCCTCCTACGGTCCAACAAGCCAGTAATTCTCTCTATCCTCTAAATAATGACCTCCTTCCTCCGCCAACTCGTCGCCGGCCCACGCTCACGGCACCCCGAAGCAGGCCTCGACCTCTGCTACGTAACGGACCAAATCATCGCGACGTCCGGTCCCAGCGGTACGTACCCGCAGCGCGCATACCGCAACCCTCTCGACCAGCTCGTGAAATTCCTAGACTACAAGCACGGCGAGGACTGGGCGATCTGGGAGTTTAGAGCTGAGGGAACGGGATATCCAGATGAGGAGGTGTATGGACGAGTATGGCATTATCCGTGGCCGGACCACCATCCGCCGCCGTTCAGGCTGGTGCCGATGATTATGGCGGGCATGAGGAATTGGTTGAATGAGACTGAGGAGAAAGAAATCGTGCAGGAAGGGAAGGATGGGAAGAAGGGGGAGAGGAAGAGAGTTGTGGTTGTGCATTGTAAAGCTGGGAAGGGGAGGAGCGGCACTATGGCGTGCAGCTATCTAATCAGCGAATGTGGATGGACACCTGCAGAAGCCCTCGCAAGATTCACAGAACGGAGAATGCGGCCTGGCTTCGGACAAGGCGTCAGCATACCCAGCCAGTTGAGATGGGTAGGCTACGTAGACCGGTGGACGAAATCCGGCAAAATCTACGTCGAGAGACAGATTGAGATCATGGAAGTCCACGTCTGGGGACTACGAGACGGGGTGAAAGTCCAAGTAGAAGGCTTCGTCGACGAAGGCAAAACCATCAAGCTCTTCCACGTCTTCACCAAGAAAGAGAGGGCAGTAATAGAAGGCAATACCCCCGGCGGAGGAGGCTTCACAGACATGATCTCCGACATGGCCGGTTTCCAAAACGAGGGCAAAGTCGGGAAATCCAAAAGCGCTGACCAGCTCGGCTCCATGCCAGCACCTCAAACCACGAAACCAACAAACAATGACACCACGAGTTCAACACCTACCAGCGCCTCAGACACAGGCGCCGAATCCGGCGGCTCAGCCGTGATCTTCAAGCCTTCTACACGAGTCATCCTCCCCTCCAGCGACGTCAACATCGACTTCGAGCGCCGGAACAAAGCCTCTATGGGCTGGACGATGGTCACAGCCGTCGCGCACGTCTGGTTCAACTGTTTCTTCGAAGGCAACGGTCCCGAACAGGGCGGCAAGCCAGACGAGAACGGCGTCTTCGATATCGAGTGGGATAAGATGGATGGAATCAAGGGCTCGAGTCGAAAGGGAGCCAGGGCATTCGATCGCATGTCTGTGGTTTGGAAGGCGTATGATCCTGTTCCTGGACAGCAGGGTGCCGGAGAAGCTGTGATTAAGGAGCCTGGTGTTGATTCTCCAGTGCCGCAGATGGCGCCGGCGGATTGGAAGGGTGGGAATAAGACGGAGCCTGGGTTGGGGAAGGATTTGGGCTTGAGGACGGAGAGCCCGGCTAGTGCGGACGTTAGTAAAGCGAGTAGCATGAAGAGCAGCGGTCCCACGGACGATAATGATTCCGAGGAGGGTGTAAGACCGAGTGGACCGGGCGGAGAAGAAGATCTCGATACTGAAGATATCAATGTCAAGGATCTGCCACAGCCAGAAGCGAACGGGTCGCAGCCTACGGTGGCAGCTGTAAATGCTGGTCTAGACACGGCCTCCAGCACGACGCCAGTCCAGGGATCTGACGGGTAGGTCTTCAAATACTTGATTGAGTAATGCAGTTCTAACTTCACACAGACAAAAGAACACCCTTCCCCCTCTCCAGACCCAACAACCAGCACAACAAACTCCAACGCCAGCAGTAGCCAAAGCGGCAACAATAGATACAGCTGCACTCCCAGGCGGCCTACCAGCCGATCAGCTACGCGACGCGAAAGCACACGGGATAGGGCATTTACAGTCGAGCAAGAAGACGATCGATTCGTGAACACCAACACGATGACGATCAGAATAATAGTGAAGAAATCATCTTGGAGTATTCCTGAGGGTTATGATGAGGAACTTGTTTCACAACGTGTAAAAATAATGGAGCGGCTTACGAGGCAGACAGAACTATTTTGGGATGGCGGGCTGATGAATGGTGATGCATTGCGATGGAGGGTGGGAATAGATACCAGGCACTAGTTGATGCATACAAAATGGCGTTCCAGGCGGATGTAGAATTCTTTGCAGCAGTGTGTTAGACGAATGCAGTTTCAAGCATGGCCATTATTTTCACATCAGGCGCTAAGCGAGCATGTAAACAATGACTCTTGCGGGCTTCGTGACGAAGTAAGTTGATGCTATTCAACGCCAACACTAAAGTACTGCAGTACATACAGGAATGTATTGTGGTGGTACAGCATGCCATTATCTCGTATTTTCCGCAGGTAACTCAATTCGAGCATCTCCGCCGTGTCATAACCGGATGAGCGTCAAGCAGTCGACGACCACCAACATCATCGTGGAACTAGCATATACACGTCTTGGCTACATTGTCACTGCACTTGACTTTGTACCGTTCGGGATGGTGGCACGATCTTTTCGGTCGACTGCTGTACCGCTTGTCTGAGCTGCTCCCTGGCCACTGAGTAAAGGCGGTAGAGCTGACGTAAGAGCTTGCGTGTCGGAAGCCTCTCCTCCACTTTTTACCTGACTAGGTACACTTGAGAACTTGCCAAAAGTTTGAGGGTCATCTCTCAAACGTTCAGCACTTGTTGAGGACCGCAGCGTCTGCTTGAAATGTTCGTCGACGATTGTGCCCAATTTGTCCGGTGGTCTCTTGTTTGTGTAAAGATCGACGGTGTCGGCGTTCGTCCCGGACTTAGTTGCATCCTTACCAGTGTTCTCTTCTGGTCCTTCCAGCTGGTCGTTTAATGTGATCTCTAGGTTACTGGCTCCTGCCACGTGTTGACCATTGTGCATCACTGCTGTCGGCATGGGAACTGGCGCAGATGGTGTATTTCGTAGGCTGGAGCCAGCTGGCCTCTCGACATTTTGAGGTCTGAAAACACCAGCATCGATCACCGATGCTCGAGCTCTAGTCGCTCGAATGGTCGAACCAACCCAGCTATTCCATTTGCGTCCTGCACGAATAGTCCATGTTCGGCTCAATTTTCTGGATTTTTGAGTCTCCTTTGTATCCCCACTGCCGTCTGAGTTGTTGCCCCCACCAACTAAGGTGTCTTCGCTTCGCTGGCGATTTTTTTGCATCTTGTCGAGTTGCACCCAGACGCTCCGGGTGAAATCTTTGTCGTGCTTCAGTCGAGCAATCAAATTCGGGATCCAAGGGTCTTCCTCAGGCAGCTCCTTCAAGGCGTCTATGAGTTGAAGATTAGGATGAAATGTACTTCTGAACCACACGTCTGCATTTGTTCTGCTGCGATAATATTCTTCCCAACGACCAATTTCTGTTTGCAATCCGGCCTCGGAGTCTTGCTTATCTTTGTATACCTGAGTTTTGAACTCCTGAAGCATCTGGAATTGATCAATTAGCCTACTGAACTCACCCGTCATAGATATTCCCCTCATATAGTAGGTTCATGGAGATGCGTGTTAGCTTACCTTGACAAGTTCGACTGCAAAGTGCATCTTGGTTCTACAGAGATTATCCGAAACAAACATTTCTTCAAGTAGCTTTACATAATCAATTTTGCTGTAAGTATCCGGTTTGTGAGGCTGACAGGCAGGTACGCCATTCTCTCTTGCTCCAGTATCTCTGTGATCCGAATTATGCATCGACCCCTGGTTGATTACCGGATTGTTTGTCTCCTGGTGTCGAGCGTTTGCTACTTCAGCAAGTGACTGTTGAAGCGAAGGAAACCGTCCAAGCGATGATTCAGAATCGTGGCAACTCCACTCTGGTTCCATAACTTTGATTTGTAGACCGTCTGGTCGAACGATTGTCTGACGCGATGTACCTGCTTCTCGATTTACCGTCTCGTCTTCTAGGAGACCTGAATTCGCCTGCAAAGGCTCCTCAGGTGCACTGTGATAATCTGAGGAGGTGCGAGAGTCATCCGGGCTTAATTGAGGATCGGATACGGGAGACGATTTGGTATATTGTGGTGGTGATGTGTTTGGACCCCTTTTTGTTACCAGCGGTACCTCGCCACTGGTCTGCTCCCCCGGGAAATAAGACCCTGGCATACCATTCGTATCAGGGGTTGAGAGCTTTTGGTACCTTTGACTGGCCGGACTTTCTTCGATCTGCTGGCTAGAAGTTACCTGAAGATTTTTGCTTAGTGGCACTTTGTTCTGATTCGCTTCACGGCCATGTTGCTGTGATCTTGTCTCGATAGCATATCTATGTTGAAATCGGGTCGGGGATGTGGATGTCGACCTCGAAACCCTCGCCGGAGTGTCCTCATCCCTGACAGGGTCTCTAGTTGACGGTTGCGAACTTGGTATACGCAAATGAGAAGGATTCAGGCGTTCATTTGAAGGACCATCCGTATGCGGACCATGGTTATGTGTGTTATCAAAAGGAGAAATCTGACTTCCAGAACTAGGGTAAGATGGCGAAATAAGAGGCGTCCCATCAAGGCCCATACCGCCCCGGAAGCCCTGTGCTCTCAAATCATCCAACGCCTGCTGCTGCTCTACTGTCATTTGATATACTCTCTGGTCCTGCTCCACGGGCTGCTCCTGTGTCTTTCTCACTCGCTGAAGTAGATAGAGACAGCATTGCTGTCTCTGCTCTCTCGCGAGATCGAGATCTATCGGATCGGGGGTGGGTGTGCGAGGAGGAGCTCTGGGCTGAGCTGGGCTAGATTTTGCCTTCTTCTTTTGCTTAGATGGGCCGAACAAAGTCGGCACAGTGCCCAATTTCAGGATGAGAGGAGGCATGATTGGTTGTGATTGTTCAGGTGTCTGCTCGTCCTGGTACGGAAAGAATATCGGTAATCACAAAGCGAGGGTAGCTATGTAACAATGTTCCTTGACTGGTAACAATGATGAATGGATGCTGATGCTGGTAGACTTGCTTCTAGGAAAGCACAAAAGAAGCAGGGTGTCCAGTTTCTTACTGTGCTGTTCTAGTGGAACGTAGCAGGAAAGTGCGACTGCCATTGAGCTCAAGCTGCTGAAGGGAAAGACGAAGCAACGATAGTGGCAAGAACGCTTCACCTCAATGTCCCTGCGAAGGTGCTTAGATTAATAAGAATCACGCAAGACGGGCAGTTCGTGAGAGGTGTCGGGAGATAATTCGTACAGGTGCTTCTTCAGCAAATAGTCCTTGGCTGGTCCTCGACCAAGTAAAGAAGTCTCGAGGCATTGCAATCGTCTTACCCACAACTTGCGATCGCAATTGCAACGGACTGACTGAAAGAGATCCACACTTGGAATAGGACGAGACCATTCCTAGCTGTAGATAAACCCCAAAGAGAAATCCGTCCACAATGATAAGGAATTGTAAACAAACCCATCGCGGAAAGAAGCATAGCAAGTTTGGGAAGCCAATTCAAACCTGGCGACATCACTTGATGTAAAGGTCTATGTAACCTACCCCCAATGCCGAAAGCAAGAAATGATGACTAGATAAACTAGATAAGAATAGAAGCTCCAACCTCCAATGCCAAGAAACTTACCTCAAGTTTCACTCGAGATATAGGACCATAAGCCCATACGTTCAATTAGGATTTCAAATTCCACGTGTCTGTCTGTCATACCTTGTAGGTAGAGCGAGTATGTAGGTCTGGTATAAAACGCCATCGCTAATGCAAGCAAATCAAAAGCTTTCACCTTCCACTCCAATCATTAAGATATTACCCCTTTTCATCCCAATCCATCCGATCCTTCCATCCCAACTCCATCCAAAAGCCACTTTCATCCGACCAATGATCAGACGATTACTATTGCTCCATCACGAGAATGATGGTGATCAAATCCCCAAACCCGGCTCAACAAACACTGGAAACGGCTCTGGCCCTCCAGCCATCGTCCGACCTGGCAACTCCAAACACTGCTCCCTCCCAAGCCTCAAAAAGGCACTCCTCGTCTCCCCATCTACATCCTTCGTCCCCCTCACGTTCTCCACACCCGGCGTCTCAACAGGCGTAATCTGATTCCCCAGTCCCAGGACCGCTTTGCCCGTCCCAGGAACAGCAGCAACATCCAGATGTTTGGAAATTTCAAAACTGCCAAAACATGTATCGACGTCCCAATCTTCACTGTCGCTGTAAATTTCAGGGGCGTATTGTTGCCCAGCACGATCCATATCCTCTAGAGCTCCCAGGATGATACTTTCCTCCCATAATGGTAAGAGTCTGTATCCTAGGTTCTCGAGCAGGGCGCGCTGTGTGAAGTTTATTTGTGGACAGGTCCAGATCCCCTTTCCCCATTCTGTAGCATACTCGCTAGTCCGCTGCTGTTCGTCGTCCAGGAATTTGACTGCGAGGATTAGAGCGGCGAGGACGATGAGCTCGGGGTGGACGGAGTCGATGTGTTGTCTTGATATCCTGCTATCGACGGGATTGAACGATCCAGGTAATGATTGCGAGGTGAGAGGACAGCCTTTCCGCCATTGCAAGGCGAAGCGGGAGTTTAGTGAGTCGAGGATGCAGACTGCGAGGGCGATGGTCTCGAGGGGGAGATCGGCGCGAGTGAGGATTGCGTGGACGAGCGGAACGGAGGAGGTGGTGAGGGAGGTGGATGAAGGAATAAGGTTCGTGAGGTGAATTGCCGGACCTGCATGTAATATAAGAATTGTCATTAGCCTGATGTTCCCAAGTACTGGGGGAGCAGAGGAGGGGACACAAGAATCTGGGGAAACGTACCGAGCAGTTCTGGATCGAGGATTTCTCCGGGGGAGGAAAATACGTCGGGAGATTGCTGACGACTGCTGGTGTTGGAGTGTGAAGAGGGTGGAGGAGTTGGGAGACTCGAGAGAGGGACATAGGTCTTGGAGAAGTAGGATTCCTCGTCGAAAGAGGAAAATGAGGAGGAGCGGGATCGAGATGCCATTGGAGGTGTCATGGAATCTTGTCTGCCCTTGGGCTTTCTCTTCAGGTGCGATGTAGTGAACATGATTGCTGTGGGCATATGTCGTCGAGGGGAGACTGAGAAGATATAGCAGTTTGTCCCTGGATCATGGGTCCTCGGTCATGGAGCAAGACCAGGTCTCAAGGTTCCTTTATCACGCCTTCGCTGCAAATCCGAACTGGCTGATCCTTCTCAAACATGTATGTAGGTAGGTATAATGTATGTATGTAGCCGGACAACGAAAGACGGGTATTCTCTTTGAAGGGGTTGCGTTTCGAAGAAGTGAGGCTTTGCGGGCCGAGGATACGAGGAGTAAGAGCTGAACGAGCGTGAATGTGCCACCACGAACTGAATCTTTGGCCTTCTTTTCTTGCTAGCCAACAATACGAACGAGCGGAGGTCGAAACGAAGGCGTGCTTTACTCGAATTCGCGGGATGAGTCCATTCTGCCAGCAGAAAGAAGAAGTACCGTGATGGGGTGTGACCAGGCTATATATCAAAACGAAACGAACTTGTGTGCTTGCTTGCCTGTGCGAAAACGAATGAACGAACGAACGAGCCAGGAGCTAATGCCCGTCGTCAGGACATGGATTAGCAAGGACTTGCAGCGTCGCAAGGACCAGGAGGCTGGCGGTGAAGTGCCAAAAGGCCAAAGTGTGGTGAGATCGGAAGAGGGGTGGATCTTCGCTGCGCTGTTTAGCGGCTTGGTGTTGAACTTTTGCATTCCCAATGCTGCAAGCAGCGTGGGCCAAGACCCAGCACCGCAAGCAGAGCATGATCCTAAGACATGACGAATCTATATCACAGAATTGCGCCCAAAAGCCCACCTCTGTTCAATTCGGGACATCGTTCGCTTCCTTCCCGAGGGTGTGCATGTCTTACAGTACGGTTGAAGGAAGAGTCGAAGGACGGGAACAATAGAAAGAATAGCAAAGGAATGAGGGGTTGGTGGGTGGTGGTTCAGCTTCAAGCCACAAAGTGCAGCTCGATGTCAGCAGATGGGGAGCCGCACCTCAGTTACCTTACCAAGATCTTACGACTCCATTGTCACTCCCTGGAAGGAAGAGGAAGAGAAGACAAGATCATTGTCTCATACCATCATGGATTAAAGAAAAAGAAACAAGCATATCCACGCACATCCACGACCCCTTTACCATCCCTTCATCCAAAAACTTGGAAAGCATCCATACCTACAGCTCAGTTACCATAGAAAAGTGACATCAAACCCATCGAGATCCGATCCCTTTTAGCCAGGAACGGCAGAGCAGAGCAGAACAGGGCAGGGCGCAGGGCTCAGGGCTTCAGGGCTTTTTATGAACGGACGGACGTGTTTCGAGTGGGGAAACCCTGCAACCAGCCGGCGGTGCGACACTGCCATTATCTCTCACTCTTCCAGTCTCTCTCGCCTTGCCCCTGTCGCTCGGGGATCGGTCCTGATTGAACCCTCGAATAGAAAAGAAAGCAGATCACCTCAGATCAGGAACTGACACTGCCGAGAGAAGCACATGCTGCGCTGCCTCTGCAACACTGATCTCCTCCTCACAATCTTCAACATTTCGCACCACCTCGGCAGATGCTCAATACAGTAACTAATTTTGTTAACCAAGCAGCCACAAGTAGACCCTTCTTTAAGCGCATTGCGACATCGAGGACATTTCCCACCAAAGCTCACACTAGAGATAAAAAGGGACTTTACAAACACGGCAGAGCACCAGGAGGTTTCCGTTTCCGCATCAACTCTACCTTAGTCCGCAGTAGCATCGCACCGCCGCGAAGGAGAAGAAAAATCGTCCGAGATGCAGATAGATAGATCCACTCAGAGCCGCCATCCCGCCTGCATCTTCCCTCCTTCAAGCCTTTTCGAGCAGAGCAGGACAGGAGCACTGACTGTGCTAGGGGGACGCTAAGTAGCATGCACGATGCATTTCGTGATTGTGGAGATATCGTCACCGTGTTCATGCGTGGTGTGGATTCTGGATAGCGGGTTTGGTTTGGTGGTTGCTATTTTGGATGCTTGACTAGGACATATGTCCGAGAGGTAACGTAGGTAGGAGTGGCAAGCGAGTTGGGCTGCTTTGGTGTGTTTACGGTCCTCTCACAACTGTATCAGGCCTCAAACAGTTTCTGTGAATATGATTGTAAGGAGACGCGGGCGAGGCGGAATTTCACTCCGAGCAACTTTCAGATTTCGAATCTCAAAATGACAACGTGGTTGGTGGGCTAGCTTCAGAGCCATCTATACTACAGATTATTAAGTCGAGCCAAGCCAAACGTTCGTTGGACTTTGGCTTGTTTTGCGTCTGGACGGACACAAATTATTACACTCTAATGCGGGTGCTGCCGCCGATCAGTTTCCTACCAGCGTTCGCTGCGACACTATTGAACTCTTTCCTATCCTGCCGTGGTGGGCGTGCATCTCTACCTCACCGCTTCACTCCCAGATGCCGGAGGCATTATGCAAGCCATGAGCTAGGCCGTGGTGCCGTGCTCAGCTTCGTCGGAACAGTGGACAACGGAATGTCTACCGACAACGTGAAGCCATCCGCGGCCTCGATATCGCCAATGGCGAGAACAATCGACGAGATACTTCCCTCTCAAATCCCTCACGAGAAGCGAGCTTCAATCAAGTGAGGTGGAAATGGTCGCCCTCTCCCTTCTTTCCCACAATACCCAACCGGACCTTCCTCCGCCATCTCTGTTCCCTCTCCGCATTCTCCCTCTCTTCCCTCCTCTTCTTCTTCCTCTCATACACAGCCCTCACACACCTCCTCGTCCTCTCCCTCCCCTCCTCGAAATTCGCCCTCGCTAGCGCAACGACATTATCGATATCCTCGGGCGTGTAGACGAAGTTCCATGTGCTCATGTAGTCGCTAGTGACAGGGTCGACACCTGGAATCTTGTCGTTGCTGAGAAATGGGAAGTAGATGACTGCGATACCGGCATCGGGTTGCATGAGTTGCCAGTCTTCTTTCACTGCTTTGGATTGCACATCTTCTGTGGCAGACGAACGTTCTTCTGTCGTTCCTACCCAAATAGTGCAATAACCTAGATCTCCTGAATCCTCATCGTCATTGCTGTTCGAGACTTTAGAACCTTCCTTCTCAATGTCTTTCAGATGCTCCTTCTGCTCTGCTTTTGCATCTTCAATCTTCGCGTCTGCTTCTTCTGCTGTGGCTACTTGGGCTTCATCGAGTTGGCCAGCTGTCTTCTCGGCAGTGTCACTCTGCTTTGGCCATCCTGCACCTAGGGGCCATCCCTTGATTCCACGCTGACGGGCATAACCGTCTGCGACTGAAAGCCAGTTCTCGGTCTTGATATCCGCTGAGGCATCAAATGCGATCAGAACATCTACATCTCGGCCTGGACGGAGCAGCGGATAGATAGGGAGGTTGTTTGACATGCCAGCATCCATCAATTGCAGATGAGAGGTCTTGTAGATGTTTTCGGGGACTGTCTCTGGCAGCTTGCCTTCCATCTTATAGGCGAAATTGGGTATCGACGCTGGTAATATAGGGTGAACTTTGCTCAGATCATCATCTCTTCCCTCGATCATTTCGTCGATTCCACCAAATCCAGTGAGGCCTTTAACTAGCGGCCTAACCTCTTTGTAGTAATGAGACAAAGTAGCACAGAATGCACTCCCAAATACACCGAGAAGCAATGGCAGACGAAGTTCTGGAACGCGCAGCCCATCTGCGTCATGGGGCTGATCCTGCCCGTCTTCAAACTTTCTGCCAATACTCCAGGTTGGGATACCGGCTCCAAACTCTTCACAAAACAGCTCGAATGGTGATATCTCGAACCACTGAAACCATGCTTCTTTCTTGGCCTTGGCTTTCGTCTCTTCCGATGGAGAGCCTGTAGCCTTCTCTTCTTCTGATTCTTCTTCGATTATGGGTATCTCGTGACGGACTGCGGTATATATTGGCATAGGATTTTCACCATGTTTGATATAGTCCCGCTGATTTGAAATTTTGAGGTCTCTGTCGTCAACACCAATCTCTCCCTTCGGCACAAGCAGTCTCGCTGCTAAAAGCAGTCCGTATACGTCCACAAGGCCGAAGTCCGAGGTTGGGTCTCCCTTCAGCTTCTCGACGAAGCCGCTCAAGAGAAATTTGTTCGTAGGTGCCGAATTGAGCGCGGCGAGCGCCACTGGCGGATATGCAATATGGACTCCTATCCTAGCCTT
The DNA here is from genome assembly GCA_026120085.1 of Cadophora luteo-olivacea. NCBI lineage: Eukaryota > Fungi > Ascomycota > Leotiomycetes > Helotiales > Ploettnerulaceae > Cadophora > Cadophora luteo-olivacea. Next base: position 724,984 of record JALRMC010000010.1, read on the forward strand.
TAAGTGATCCACCATTTTGTCCATTCTTCGGCCTCCTAGAGACGAGTGGTACAGAGCTTGAAGCCAGCAAGAGCCACTGACTCCTGCAGTGTATGTAACGCAGTCGAATAATCCATCTTCACTCGTTGCCAACATTGACCCAGTTCCGGCAACCAGAGCTCTCAATCCCCCACCAGATCCTACCATTGCGATTGTCGGTACATCATCTGGATGTACCTCTTCCTCTGGCAGACCAAGATATTTTGCTAAAGCAGTCGTGGTAACCTTCTTTCTCTTCGCCAAGAACTCCCTCTCTTCCTCGCACAGCTCGGATGAAACTCTGACAGAAGCCGAATATTCGATCTCTGGGTTTATGAAAGGATCATGCGCCTCCTGCCATATCTCATCTGCGAGAGACCCAGGTGCCATGGACAGCTCCTTCTGTAGCTTTGTAATATAGTCCGGAAGCAGCTTTGCCCATTCTGGCATGACAAAATCCACAATCGTCTGCGGTACTGAGCCCCATTGGAGATCCGTCACAGAGGAGAAGAGCGCAAATTTCGTTGAGAAACTTCCCCAGGCCGAATCATCTGAAGATGCTACGACCGCTTCAACGTTTTCCTTGAAGGGGAGAACCTCGAGGTTGTGGACATTTTCGGCTGCAATTTCCTCCTTCTTCTCTTCCACTGCTTGCCGCCTCAGTCTGTCGGCGCGAATGTCTCTGCGAAGCCGAGTAGGAGGAAGAGGTTGCAGCTGGTCGGTTTGGTAGAGGATGTAAGTGAGACTTCCTGCGATAACCACGGAGGTAACTCCGATAAGAGCTGATCGCGAGAGTGAAGCCATCATGGAGCGAGGAGGTTTCGACTTGGACCTCGTGAAAAGCGAGCGATGAGTTGTTATATTAGCAAGGTGTTTGCGCCGCTGTGGCCATCCTTTGGGTATTATTGTGCTGTTGAGCTGTGGTGGAGCAGGGTGAACAAAAAGGCCCCGCGGTACCCGCGACGTGCAGCGAAGAAGCATTGGCGACGACATCGTGAAAGGGGGACGGTCAAATTCTTTTCAAAGAAAAAAAGAGACATGGATTAGGGCAATGATCGGGTGTGATAGGAGGAAGAGGGGCAGTCGCTCCGTGAAAGTGGGAAATCATGGAATCTGTTGAACGGCATCTGCGCCAAAAGCCAACTTTTCTGGATTTTGACAAGCGGTGTGGCGCAAGCTTTGGTGTGGCTCATTGCGGAATGACGATGGATCGGCAGGAACAGAAGCTTGAGCATGTGAAGAAGAGCGACAGGAGAAATTTTTGGAAAATTAGAAGGAAACGAGAAGCATTTTAAAACTGTATTTTACATACCGACAGAAAGGTCTGCATTCTTTCTCTTATCGAGAACATACCGTAATTCCGACAGCATTATATGCGTATTGTCAGCGTCCCAAAGTTGCAGTAGGAACTAACTGACTGCAGCTTGTCGGCGAACACCCACCTGGAAGATCCACAGTAGCATCCAACGGCCTGGGAAATTCCCCAATGCCCTCGGTTCTAGAGCTTGACTTCGAAAGCAAAATACAGTTTGCTTGGAAGCTTGAAAAAGAAAGTATACACAAATGCAACGTCCGTACCGGAATCGATGAGGAAATATCAAGTGCGCCTTGGGACGGTGAAACTCATTGAACATAGTTTGAATGCCTCCAAGATTGTGGATGTTGTCACGGGCTTAGTGACAGCTGCAAGCTTTCTTGCTTAGACAACAAAGTCATCCACAAGTAAATGAAAAACAAAAAGAATGCTAGGTGACAGCTCAAGGACGCCACCAGGAAGTGAGGCGGCGGCTGGAGGAGAATAGGTGACTTTCGGAACGTTTCAGGTAATTAACCAGACTTCTGAATGCAATTGCCGAAAGACAGAAATCAACATACTTCAAAGTCATCTCATAAATGATTCGAGGGAATGAAATACTCGTTGGCCACTAGCATCAGCTCAATAATATTAAAGGGTATTGATTGGCGATTAATGATTCAAGTCAAAGCAGGCTCTGAGGTTCGTCAAGCCAAAACGGGGGGCTTTTGCCACATAGCGAAGGGGAAGGGAAAGAGCAATACAAGTGAATCAGGCGCCTTCCAAATTACCACCCTCGCAGAAATAGGAATGCAAACAAACAAGATATGATACTTTCACATCTCCAGACAACATCAAAAGATTTCGTCCCAAAATCAACGGACCAAAAGAAAGACAGACTTGCGATTAACTGCGACAACTTAAACCCCACACTCTGGCAGAATCCACTTCACCGCATCCAGACAAGGTTTAGGGCCAAACATGCAGCATGGCCAGCAGCAAGTATCCGCTGGGGCGTGCCGTCTGGTCTTTGAAGCATCAGGAGTCGATGATGGCAGTCGGTCTGGGCACGAGACAAGCTGCTGATGAGGAGGCCAGAGCTGAGGTTGAGGTAAGAATTATTTGGGCAGACAGAGTTGAGAGCCAGGTCCGCCAGCTATTCGAGTGTTACGACAGAGAGGGTCTCGGACAGGTACAGATCGCTGACCGGCACACTAGGTTCTCAACAGCAGGCTGGAGAAGACTCGAGTACTAAATACAAAACTATCCGCATCTTTGGCCAGGTTGGAATTGAGTGGGAAAAGTGTACAAGAGGCAATTGGACCGATCTATGGAAATACGCAGAAGTTACAAGTGCTAGGAACAAGTACGTTGTGTTATGATGAATGCAAGAGTTCTGCTGATTATTGGCAGATATCGATGGAGTTATTTCAGCCATACAGAGAATCCGCCAGCCTTCGGACATCAAGAGCAATGAGGAGGATATAATTCGGAAGGGGTCAGTCATTTACCCCACTTGTCCAGATCGAGTACTAACTGTTATGTAGCCCTGAGAAGGTCGGCCTGGCCTCCTTCTTGAGCTCAGTCAAGCGTGTAAATAAAGCACTTTCCGAGTTGAAGCAGACAAATTTACGATCGAACCAACAAGCCGTGGCAGATCTGTCCAAGTTACTCAAATATGGAAACGAGCAGTTGGAACAACATTTCCAGAGGCTCCTTCAGGAAGACTCGAAACCCATTGAACCTTTACATTATATCACCAAAGAGAAGCCTTTCCCTATGCTTTCTCAAGACAAGTCGACTCGTCTAGGTCTGATCAATTCATATATCGCATCTGTTGCGAGGCAATCCGGATCATCTCGAGATTCGCCTATGCTGCAGGTTTACGCCAATGTCAGAGGTCCATATCTTGTAGCTACTTTACAAAATTTGGCTGCTGCGTCTGTCAATACGGCAAAGAAAAAGTCCCCGGATGCCGTCTATCGACAAGGTACCAATGGTATGGGCACATATGCCATGGGAATGGAAGGAGCTTTCCTGGCTGAATATGATAACATCTGTGGTCTATTCTCCCGCGATGAGTGGGGTAAAGTCTTCAATTTAAGTTGTCAAGGAGCAATCTCGGAACTTGCTAGAACTCTCAGAGAGTTGAATTCGCATATCAAGGCGAATCTGACTACAGACTGTTTTCTCGCCTACGAGATAATCGAGATCATGTCGAATTTGTCATCGAATATGGAGGGTCGGACAGGCGAACTAAAGCCCTCCTTCGCTGCAGCACTGAAACCAGTTCGGGAGACTGGAAAGTCATCACTGAGCGAATTACACGATGATATTCGTCGACGCATTGCAGTGCTGCCCAGCATTCCACAGGATGCTGCTGCGCTACCGATCACGCAAGAAACAATGACTCGTCTACAAACCATGGTCGACTTCCTACGTCCGATCTCAAGCATCATGATCTCCATAGGTGATGGCGGTTGGAAATCAAACGCCTCATCCAACCAATCATCCGATCAAATACCGACTCTCAACTCTTTCGACGTAGGGGCAGACGGAAAACAAATCTTCGCCAACTACAGCATTGACACAATCGACATCCTCCTCAGCTCCTTGGAACAAAGAGCCAGGCCTCTACTGAAGGGCAAGCCACCCCTCGGCGTCTTCATCGCCAACAACGCCACAATCGTAGACCGCATGATCCGCACTTCTGAGCTGCAGCCACTCCTCCAATCCCGCATGGCGGACGTCGACAAATGGCGCAAGAACGGCGCCTCACTGTACGGTTCCGCATGGCGTGAACCTTCGACCCACCTCCTCGACGTTCAATACACCAATCGTGGCGGGCAACGGCCCCCATCTGGCTCAGCAGCCGCCATTGATTCCGCCGCTATCCTTAAGGGCCTCAGCAGCAAAGACAAAGACGCCATCAAAGAAAAATTCCGGCTTTTCAATGCCAGTTTCGATGATCTGGTCCAGAAACACAAGAGTATGAGTATGGAACGCGAGGTTCGCGAGATGTTGGGAAGACAAGTACAGCAGATGATTGAGCCGCTGTATGGGAGATTCTGGGACAGGTATCACGAGGTTGATAAGGGGAAGGGGAAGTATGTCAAGTACGATAAGGGAGCCATGTCAGCTGTCTTCTTGGGACTGCAGTGATCTCTCTTCTATCTGCCTAGCTATGTTCTCTTCTTGCCAGGAGGTGGCTGGCTGCACATACACATGGGGGAGCTTCATCTAACATCCAGCGTATTTCAAGGACGGGATGGCAAATTTGCAAAAACTACTAGGGGCATGGTTGATACCTACGATATGATACCAGGAATTTTTTTGGGGCGTTTTTATTTATTTTTTATTCTCATTCTTCAGCCTTCACTTTTCATTCACTTGGGGGAGCTTTTGGAGCTTTTTATATTATGTATTTATGTAGAAATACAATATAATTTCGCTGAGCATATACCAAATTTCCATGCTGTGTTTGACACACTTAATCCATCCAGTACGCGGCATATCGTTCCTGACCCATGAGAACACCATATCACTCCCCAAAAGGATAAAAACGCTCAGAAGGTAAATTGATCAGAACCCAAAGAAATCAAAATCATAATACCAAAAGCCCGAAATGCCGATTATGCGAGCCTGCAGTAGCTTTGCAATGCTGTGCCAAATCCGATTTCCATATCGCGTACAATTTGTCATAGTAGGAATCCACCGGCGCCTGAGAAGCAGAATTGACACCAGACCGAAGTGAAAATAGAGGATAGCCCGAGAATGGAGAATGGCAAAGGTGGGCTAAGAATACAAAGTGTGGCTGCCGCAGGAGGACGTGCTAAGCTAGCGTTACGGAATAGGTCGAGGTGTGTAGGGTATGTGGCTGTGGTACACGTGTGGAGAGATGTTGGAGATGTGATGTGAGGTGGTGTTTTTGATGTTGGAGAATAGCGTCGAGAGGCGTGATGTTGATGTTGATGTTGATGTGGATGATGATGTAGATTTTTAGGCGAGGTTTATGTTGATGGTGAGATGGATTCAAGGGGTCGATCGCTGACTTAAGATAGTCTTTATCTTTATAGCTGGCGTTTAGAGACAATCGGTGTTCTCGCACCAGCCACAGAAGTCGTGATGGCCGTACTGCTCCTCCTTGCAGCAGTAGCCGCAGCAGTGGTTGACGAGGGGTTCTGGGGCGGCGATGGCCATGGTGTTGAGTGGTTGCTGGGGAAGTTCTGAAGTCATGTTGCTGTTCTGCTTTGAAATTGAGACGAGTGGAGTTGACAGGTCAAAATTTGGAGAACAGAAACAATGATGAGATGATTTCGAGATGATTTGAAGTAAGATGATGGGGCTCTCGATGGTAGATATATGAAGTAGTTGGCGCGGTAAAGTGCTCGCTTGTTTAAGCCTGTACCTCCCTCGAAGAAGAACTCGGAAGAAGAAATGTGAACTGTCTCAGATGATCGGTGTCCCAAACACTTGTTTTCGAGCTTCCATCGCCCTAATATATATCCCAATTTCCCCTCAGCCAACGAATTCATGTATCAAATCAGCTGGCCCCAATAAGACTAAGAATGGTAGGAGAGATGTCCGGAACGACCCCAAAATATCTTACGGAAACGAGACGGTGTACCCCACTTTCTGCGACCTGTTTGGAAGAGTAAGTCTAATCGAGGCAGGGTAGAGTAATCTATCTGGCACTGCACTGGGGCGGGCAATCGTTCGTTCGTTGTCGTGTCGTGTTCGTGGTCGCAGAATCGTCTGACGGTCAACGATATTGATTTCAGTTGGTTTTGGAGGTGGCTGCGTCCTGGGCTGGGCTGGGGTGATGCAGCTGCACGGCGTGCGGTGAGGCAAGTAAGTTTTCTTAGCCAGATACTGTAGACAACCGAACCAGGCTCAGATCTTCTTCGTAGTGGCAGGGCACTATGGGAGGGCGTTTGCATGGACGAGAAAGAAAAGTGAGGCTGTCGGTCCGGGGCGTGTGTCTTGTCTCGGGAACGGCTGGCCTTCTTACGATAACTGATCAGAGACAGACAGGTCAGGATATGATAGCCGAGAAAGTAAAGTGAGAGAAGTGCAGTTCGTTGAAGCTCCCCCACGCCGAGTAGAGTAAGATTGTAATGCTGGAGAATGAGCAATGCTGAGGTAAGAAGCAAAAGTCTATACGTCAGATATAAAGTGGTGAAATATAGCTAGTTGTGACCTCGGAATTCGAGGGGCCGCAGACTGGGCTGAGTTGTGTAAGCCTACCTGCAGTTCTGTCCGCTGAAGATAGAGAGGGACGGCGCGGCACGAGAGAGGGGAAAGGAATAGCATGGGGATCATCAATCTGACTTCCAGCTAAGAACGCATGCTCCCACACGTATGCAGTACATACTCGTAGGGCGTTGGCTACATTTCTTCTGGAAACCTTGCTGACATGCATGGAACTGCTCCCACCAGATAGAGAATAGACGCGCGTGACGTCTGTCTGCAGCGTTCATTGGGACGAAGACGATATCCCCTCTTTTCCCCCTCTTTTGGTACGCAACTCACCGTACCAGACATCCAAATTCCAGTGGTCTAATAGATTGCATGGACCGCAATCAGTAATCTGGATGCGAGCCAGCGAAGAAACAGACGAGCCACTTTGGTCCTGCAGGATTGAGTTGCTGCATGGCTGAGTCCCAAGTCTGAGTATGAGTCCGATTCTGCGCATGCAAGAATGCCTTGGAAGCTCGTCTTCGTCGATCCGGCCTGTTCTTGGGACAAACACAGACCCAGGACTGGTTCGATATCAGGCCAGACCGAGCAGGGAGACAAGACAGAGTTCACGATGGTTGCACATGGGTCTCCGGGCTTGTCTCACAGGTTCCTTCAATTTGGTGGGGTGTCCTGGCCTGGGAGGGCATTCGTAACCAATGGATAATACGGCTCCAGTGAGGAGAAGATCTGTACAGGAAACAGAGGGGCTGAGAGACAGATAGTGCTGATGTGGCCCGGAGGCCACGGAGCAATTGGTGACCATGACCCTCTATTATCGTCGTCGTCGTCGTCAGACTGAAAGGAGTGAGGGGTTGGAGAGAGGGACGGGATCTCCAGCGGGAGATGCGGGTGTTTCAGTTCCACTTTTCTATCGGGAGGAAGCGACGCGACACTCCCACAGCGGGAGCCAGGCTGAATCTGTGATGGGATCATCTCATCCCTCACATCATCACGATGATCACCAATTACCTTGAATCCTGCTCTGCTCGACAAGAACATGGGATATGACATGTGTTCTAACACTTGAAGCTGCCTATTCAACAACGATACGTACCAGACGGTTTCCCAAGCAGCTTCTCTCGGAGGGCACTCAATCACAACGTCTGCGATCACCGCTGTGAAGAAGAAGAAGAAGAAGCAAAAATTGCTTTGGCCGATCCTGCAATGAGTTCCATCAATGCAGATCTCCCGCCTGTCTGTCATCCATCGTCGTCGCCATTGGACATGTTTCAGATGGCGAAATCATCAAGATGGAGGCGTCCCATGTGTGTTTGCCTTTTCTCGGGAATCCCAAACCCTGTTCCTAGCCATTTACCAGTAGTGCGAGGATCAGGCCATTTTATCGTCTTTTCAGATCCAATTGTTACGGAGAAGGGTCCCATCTCAGCTGACAAAGGAGAAAATCTCCGTGTGGCTGACGAAGGTGTTGGTCCTCAGACGCAGGCCCTGTTTGGAAGACGAAAGGATTTGAGTTCCCTAGTTCAAGATTTTTCTTTTCGTCCTTTGTGAATGCTACCAGCATCAGAGCTAAAGCGGGTGGCTGGAACCCCCAAACCTGTTGCAATCGTATAAACATGCAGAGAAAACATGTTGTGGAAGTGATCCACGCGAGCTGCGTGGGATCCCGCGTTAGCATTGACCCCGATTTTCTACTTCGATGCAGTGTTATATCGTCTTATGCCGTGTCACCCTTCACTCAAAAGCTTCTGCACAACGACATTAGCACATTGGAACCGCCAGGCATCTTCACATCAGACGATGATCTATGATCATTGTAAGAGCAAGACGACAGCTGTAGCCATCATTGCCAGCCTTGTGCTTATGCTGTCGGCCTCATACACATCATACACAGTCTCACATGCTATTCCACATTCCTGAGGTATGGTAGTCATACACCGGAGCACAAAATTCCGATCTGCAACTGTGTGTAGGGAAAGGCCAGCAGAATTGACCGAAGGAGAGCCGTAACTGGTGGTGCAACCTCTCTTGGCACGATATCTCCAGTCACTGACCAGCTGAAACCCATGGTCTCAGAAGATGTTTTCCGGAGGAGAATCCTTGCAGAATGTCTGAGAGAACTCCAAAAGCTCTATTGGGATATCAATCTAAATGCAGAATCAATCGCTTGCTAAGAACGGCAGTGCCACCCAAAAAGGCAAAAACGAAAGGGACGCCAAAAGTCTTTGTAGACAAAACGCCTCTAGAAATCCAAAAAAGCTCCAGATAGCCAACGAAAACATATCGCCCGCTCTGAATCGTGGTCATCACCCTCCAAGGAGAGATTAATCAAAGGGAGAGAGAGAAGCTCCCGCTCTTCTGATCGATGGCTCCAAGTCCATATCGGCCAGTGCATAAGCTCCAGTTGAAGTTGCCCACCCAACACTTTCTGCACCCATCAACGAATAATCGAAGGTCACTGTCTGACATGCCAGTTGTGTTTGGCTCAGACAGGACCTTCTCTGCTTCAGCATCGAAGCGAGTGACTGCTGCCAAAAGGTCGATGTGAGCTTGATCGATGGCCTGTTGAACACCTCCATAAACTGGGACGGACAGCGGTATCAGACTGTCAATCTGCTTCTGGGCCTGTTGATATGTCAGTGATAGCCAGCAGTCAGGGCGATGAGATACTTACGATCTCCTTTTTCAATGACAGCATGTCGTTTGCACTATCCAACCTGTCAGCAAGAATTATGATGCTTTTTTTTGCTGACGCTTACATGACAACAATGATGTTCGACTCATCAGACAGAGCCTTCAGGGTTGGGTGATTTGTTGAGCGATATGGTCCCTTGATGTGGTGCACAAGCCTTCAAACATGTCAGTGTTTGCCTTCCTCGTGCAGGGCAACTCAAGAACTCACTCTATCATTGCCAAGCAGGCTGCAACAGCACTTGTCCCCATGCGAGCCTCCCAGTACTCTTCCAAAGTTGGAATTTTCCCGTCAAGCTTGTAGCGTTGTTCTGTTTCCGTGGTCGCAATATAGAATTTCATGTCATCGAAGAAATTCTGACGTTGTTCTAAGCTCCAGTCAGCTTCTAATACCCTGAAAGGGGGTTCAGGTTACACAATATCTTACCAACAGTGTAAGCGAGCTTGAGTTCATCACCAATTACTCTGAAACTCTCAATAATCGGATGAGAGGAACGCGGTGGAAACAACTTCTTCGCCATCTTCATGCCTAGGGTCCAACGAAAGGCACTCTTCACCTGGTTTCCTAGCACTTTTACGCTTCCAAAGAAGCCACTTGATGATTTCACCGTTCCTTTCGATTCTGGGTTCGCACCAAGAAAATACTCAAGCAACATCTTCTTCACATACATTCCGAAGCCCTTCAAGCCATCAATCGCAGGGTAAGTGACGACGGTAGAAATCTCCTTTGAGGTACTCAGACCAAGACAGTCAGCTAGGAATTGCTCGGTCTCAGAGCGATAGACCTGTGCAGCTTCAAAGTTGTCGGCGTATTCTCCAGTCGGTTCATCAAGGGCATCATCCCAGAGAAAGAGCCATATCGCTAGGAAAGCGACGATGCGGAGTTCTCTGAACTCGGCGTTTGGCCACCACTGTTTCCATGTCAGTTTAATACATTCATACCCAGCATCTTCAAGTCCTGTGACATGGAAATGTCGAGAGGATTTCTTTTCGAAAGATTGATACACTTACATTCGAAGCAAACAGTGCGAAATCCGCCGTCTTCAGTTTTGCCAGTCTCTTCTCGTTCGACACCAGACTATTACAAATCTGATCAGTCCCATTGAATGATGGCAACAGCGTCCAAAACAAAACACGCAGATTATTCATACCTTTCTAGACGACTGTTCACTACTGGGATCATCGCCTGATAATTGGGATTGACAGCACCAGTATACTTCTCGAAAATCGGTCTCAAATTCGGGATCGTGACTGTCGTTCCACGAATACTGTCCAGCAGCAACTGCCGCTGGTCGATCTTCGCCTCCATTTTCGATGTGTCTTTCGCTTCCGATCCCATGTTGTCGGTAGCGATGCAAATGTAAATCGAGTCACTGTCTCAAACCCAAAGCTGGTACCAACCAGTCGTTCAAAGATAGCGCAGAACTAAGGTTCAGAATCTCAAGGTTCAGGGATTCGGGTCGAATGTCCTCATGAGATGCACAAGTTCATGGATGGGAGGTCGAGGAAGTAGGAGTGGGAGTGGGAGGGATGGGATGTATGTGAGGATGTGGCGGCGAGCGAACCAAGCCCGTTTATTCTTCCACCTGTCGAGGAGAAAGAAATCCAAAGAGTCGGGAATAGACGGCGTGTTTATGGGATCAGCGGAGTCGGATGGAGAAGGTGGAAGGGGGTGCGCTACTGTCGATGTTCCCCACTGACTGGCATTAGGGGAGTTGGATTGAGGCCCTTGGCGCTGAGGGGACGGGGTTGTTTGGCTGGGATGGGGGATGTATCGAGGCAAGGAGTCGGGTTGGTTCGAGGGTTCTTCGATATCTGTTGGAAATGTGTCTGTTGGTGGAGGATATCGAATAAATGGTGTATCTTTCTTACCAAACTTTCGCATGTCGGAAATTGACAGAAATAGAACTGCCGAACACACAGAGTTTGCGCCTTGGAATCTTCTACCCGCGTCCGCGTCACTTGGAAACGCCTTTCAATGAATCATGTATTGTCAACAAGCAATCGCTTTTCAACTTCAGGTTTCCATTCATTGGCCTGAATCACAGTATCTGTCTTATCAATTCTCTGCCCGTCCATTGAAAGACCGGCTTTCGAATCTCGATCGAAGAATCCTTGAAGCCGCCATTCCCGCATCTTAAACTCCTAGTGCGTAAGCTTCAGCATATCTCCCTCTGCTTGAGATCGCTTCATTCGAGCTCCTCAAGTCAAGGTCCACTTCAAGGCCCGTACCGCCTATATCTTCTCATCCGCCCTTACCTCCGTCTTATATCTCGATACGCAATGACCACCAGCGTTGCATACCGAAGAAACATAACCAGCCAGAGAGGTACACACCGTCCTTCCTGATCAAGCATTTGCATATCATTGCATACATTAGACCCGGCCGCTCACGGTGTGGGAAGAACATGCTGGCAATCTGGCATTTCTATGGTTCCACGACAAAGAGATTGGTAACAAGATTGCCAGAATTGTATTCAAAGTAGCATCGTAACTTCTTACATACATTAGCTTGGCTTCTCTGGATATGACAGCAGCGGCGCTGTGGTGGACGGCCCACTGCTTCCTGATTTTCGATAAGGGATGGCGGACATTTGAGTCCCTGAAAGAGTGAAGAGTGAAGGGTTTGGCCTGGGAAAAAGCCAAGAGGAGGGGTCAAGACAGCGGGGTTGGGTTCATCTGAAGGCTCGGGCTTGGACCTTCGCTTCCAGAAAAAGTCTGGAATCCAGAACCAAAACTCGCTATTTAGGGATTATTAAACTCCCCACTGTTTGTTTACAGGGTATCTTTCTTTAGGGATCCACGGCTCGGGCTTCCAGTGGTGCCGAAATGGCTTCATTAACCTTAAAGGCCGATGCGAGATGGCAAAATCCGAATATAGATCTCCAAGAAAACATACCAACAGATCGGTAAAGTCAAACCAACAGCAGAAGGAAAAGAACCATCTTTGTTGGATGTGTGGTGGAGATATCATCCAAGCGATATACGAACCCCTTGCTGTCAGTCAGTTCTCACAATTGGAACGCCCCCAAATCCCAAGGCCTGCGCTCATCCCACCATCTTCGACCTCGGCATCGCATGTCTCAAACGGTTTCAACAGCCGTAACTGGCCACCCACACACCCTCCTTCGCACTCTGCAGAATCCGGCGACACGTCAACGGTGCGCTGCGTTACACAACTTGCATCGATCCAACGAGAGTAGTACTGCAGTCGACACGACATGATGACATCCAGAAAGGCAAACGCTTGGTAAATCACTGCAAGTTGCAACGCTTAACAATTGACAGCAAGCCTCCCGGGTGAGAGTTTCCTCTTCTGTGCGCCATCCCGCTGTCGAGCACGATGTTATTCGTTCTTACAGTTGAGATACATCCAACTTCTGCATTTACATGCAATGCAGTCACCCACCGCTCTTCCCTCCTTCCTTCCGTCCCGTCGTCCGTCCGCTGTCTTGTCTTGCCTGCAGGTGAGGTGGACTGCCCCTCCTTCGACGATTGAGTAAGTCACATTGTCAAATCAAATCGAACCAAGTTGGACGAGAGAAGGAAAATGGGCAACACGATTTCCTATCTTGATCAAGCTGCTGGTGAGGGCTGAGGGAGGGGCTGATAAGGCTTGCATGAAGGTGTCACCACATCGGGGACTTCTCTCGTTGCTTGTCTACTCCATCGTACGTACTGGTGTATGCTGCAGCTTTGACGTCGAGAGATACCACAATATGCGAGGCTATCACGATTCGCGGAATTACTTCCACTCTATTTATTCGAATTCTAGTAGTAAAGATCGTCCTTGCAGATTTCCCAGCAGTTCAATCATTCATTTCATTGATCATCGTTAGCGAGATCCCAATCATCCCAAAGCCAAGGTTGCATTCATCCGTCTGGGATGGGCCTTGTAAAGGATAGTGGCAGTAGCCTCCCCTCCGTGCCGATGATAAACTGGATCCTGTCGTGCAGGAGACTAAGTGTGTCCGAAGTGGGCCGAAATGTTTGCTCCGGCTCTTGGAAAATGATCGCTCCCTCCTCCCAAGTCGTTTGATTTCCTGCCTTCCTATCTGTCGTTGTGTAAGGAGAGATACAGTAGTGTCAGATATCGTTGGTCAAGTATGCAGGGTCTCGGCGCGAGGACTTCTTGACTCGCCGTGCCTCTTGTGGAGCAGACTTTCATATCTTTCTATCCTTGTATGCTCAGGGGAGCGCGGAATATTCGTATTTGTGACTGCTCTGGACATTGTGATTCAAGGTTGAGCGCCGTCCTTGAGTGAATGGAATGAGAGCACAGTCATTGGCCTGTTTCTCGAGTCTCTTGCTTAATATCAACTTGGCCACTGACCGTCTGGTGAACGGCCTTCAGTTGCTACCTGTAGCTTGTGTACTCGCGAGCACTGTAACCCACCGACAAACATCCTCGACAGAGGATACAAGAGTCTCCAAAAACATCGGACGACGATCTGTGAAAAACTCCTCAAAATTCTTGACCAAACGAGATAGATCTCCACAATGATCCTCTCGCCAATACAGCTTTCCTTCGGCCTGGGGACCTGCGGCGCTATTTACGGCATCGGCCTGGTCATCTACAGGCTTTTCTTCCATCCATTACGAAACTATCCAGGCCCAAAGTTTGCGGCGGCAACGAGATGGTACGAATTCTATTTCGACTTAATGAAAGGGATGGGTGGCCAATTTGCGTGGGAGATAGACCGAATGCATGAAGTCTATGGTAAGCCGTTCACCCAGCCATGACTGCCAATTGAATCAAGGACTGACGACCCGAAGGTCCTGTTGTGAGAATTAATCCAGACGAACTCCACGTGAAAGATCCAGAGTGGATCGATGTTCTATATGCGGGTAACCCAACGCATAGAGATAAATATCCACCATTTGCTGCTATGACTGGAAACCCTGAAGCTTGTAAGCATTCTACTCAGATGTCAAATCAAGGGAATCGATATTGATAACTCCAGCATTCGGAACTGTCGAGCACAACATCCATCGCAAACGCAAGCTCGCTACCAGCCCATTCTTCTCCAAGCGATCTGTTGCAGACGCAGAACCTTTGCTTAGAAAGCAAGCCGAGAAGCTTTGCCAGACCTTCAAAGACTCGTATACTAATGGTGAAGCCGTCAAATTGCATATTCGCTATCTTGGATTCACTACAGATTCGGTCTCGGAATTTGCATTTGCTAGATCAGATGGACTGCAGGGAAACGTTGATGGATTGGAAGACTGGGCTGAGACGCTGAGGATGGTCGGTGCTGTCTTTCCGCTACTGAGACAGTTCCCTTGGATGATCAAGGTGGCTTTGAAGTTGCCGCTGTGGGTTTTCCAGCTGGTTGTGCCGGTGCTGTCGAGGTTTCTGGAATTGCACAAGGTCGGTATCGATGTCCATTGAGCCAGAAAGGTGGATTGACGAGTTGCAGGAAATGAAAATCCAGGCCACTGCCTTCCTTGAGAACGAGAAGAACCATCCGACTCCTCTCGCGGTCAAGCGAACAGAGAGACCACCGACTGTCTTCCACGGGATCTACCAGAGTAGTCTGCCGATTGAAGAAAAGAGCCTGAACCGCTTGTCGCAAGAAGGTCTCGTAATGATCGTTGCTGGCAGTGAGAGTACGTCTCGGACTCTCATGTTGGCGACTTACTATCTATTAAGTACTCCTCATGTGATGGAAAATTTGAAGAAAGAATTGCTCGAGGCAATGCCGGATCCAACGACCGTTCCTCCAGTCAAAGTGCTCGAAAGCTTACCCTGGCTGCATGCTGTTATCAAAGAGACATTCAGAACTTCAGCGGTGTTTACGACTCGATTTCCACTTACCACGCCTGAGACGCTGAGGTACAGGGACTGGGTCATTCCTCCACACGTAAGTGATCCCCTCTCATTGTCTGATCTCATATGTTCCTATCCAAGAATTATCACCTTCGAAGGTTAAGATCCTGACGATATGCAGACACCAGTGAGCATGACCACCCGCTCAACGATGCACGACTCCACCCTCTTCCCCTCCCCAGAAACCTTTCAACCAGAACGCTGGCTCAACGGCGCTCTGTCGAAGGACGGCAAAGACCTCACTCGCTACTACGTACCCTTCTCTCGAGGGACGCGAATCTGTCCTGGTATTGAGTAAGTCCAAAAACTATACATTCCTTTTTCCCCCGGATTATCCTCCTCTTCTCTCCATGGCTCGTGACTGAACTGTTGCAGACTCGCTTACGCAGAACTCTACATGGCCCTTGCGATGATAATCCGCCGCTTTGACCTCGAGCTGTACGATACAGATTATGAGCGTGATATCAAGGTCGTGAGAGACTGCTTTTTGGGCGAGGCGAAGCCGGGGAGTCAGGGCGTGAAGGTTCGGGTAACGGCTGTGCATTGCTAGATTGGTATAGATGGTAGCCTGGAACTTGAATGCGAGGAATAGACATAATAGATTATCGATTGCAGTGAGGTTTTTAGAAGAAGTGCCGGCCTTGTTTGGCTGGGTATCTCGCTGGGGCTATGGAGTTTAGCTGAGCGTTGCCTTGTTATTGCCTTCGGACTTCGAAGCGAAGTTATCTGCTGAATATGGACTTTGACTGATCCGAGTCAGGACGAGTCTTCTTCTATTCCGGGTCGTGAAGTCATCTGAGATTCTATCTAACGACTGTCGTCTCCATGTACTGTTGTTAATTACGGAGAAGGAAGGTCAGCTGCGCCGAAGCTGGGATGCTTCTCTGCCAAGTGACTTCTTGTATAGAGAAATCAGCGTGTAATTTTTTGGACCAGAAGGTGGACTTCAATTTCGAACCTCAGCTTGAAGATCAACGAGCTTCGGATTTCCCTTTCAAGCTCGCCACAGCTAGGGTAGCTCGATTTGACGTCAAGTGGGGGCCATCTAACCACTTGATGCCATTGGTCTTGTTTACGACTCACGCTTACTCTCAAGCGAGCCAAGCGAATCCCTCAAGAGAATGGAAAGCCCGGACGCATATCCTCTTTGGGCAGGAAGGTGCGAGATTCTGTTTCTTGGTCTTTTCATCTCTTTGGAATCCGTCCATCGTGCGGCCCACCGTGCGGCTGCAGCTTATCAAAATTTTCAAGTTTCGAGAAGGTAGGGTAAGCGCTAAGGATCTTGTCTGAGGCTGTGGAATTGCCCCTCGTTCTCTCCGCATTCGATGCGAAGAGCAAGAGGACGAATCAATGCCTGATTATGACAAGGAAATAAGTAGAGAGGTTTAAGACATACAACTTCTGTCAGCTTATGTGTCGGCCGTCGGCCGTCGCTTAGGAGAAATCCAATCAATTCGGTTTGCTTGTTGGTAAATGAGTGAATCTGGGGTTTCGAAATCCTGGGTCTTTGAACACATACGTCAAGCTGTCTCTCAGCCCTCCGATCAGCTCTGGATCCTATAGGGTGTTTATCTACGACACACATCCATTCATTGGCTCAAGAAGCTCCTGTAGGGCTCGTGAAAGCACTACGCCGTAGCTGAAGAGTCTCCAATTGGCGACGGGTATCAAAGGTCGCTAGCGTCCGGGCTGACTAGAAGCTTGTTTTGTCTAGGTCAGAGCCTAAGCCAACGTTTCTGTCGGTGAGGTTGGGATTGTTGCCTTTCAGGGGAATATGGAAAGAGAAAGGGTCCACTGGCCTGCGATCCGTCGTAAGGCTATCTCAACGTAAGCTCTTTTTTGGGATGTGATCTGTTGGCGTGAAGTTGTGAGAGCAAGGGTCTAGAGTATAAAGTCAAAGACAAACACCCTCCACCCCCAAATTGCTAGAAATCGTTCAGTATATCACTTGACATACGAAGCCCCCTGCCTCATCTTTTCCACTGTCTCTGATCTTGGCCTTCGTTCATTTGGAAAGGATCCTCTCTTCTCCACAATGGCGTCAACAAAACCCCTCCTAGTGATAGGATCCACGCCCGTATATGGGCACATCATGCCCCTACGTTCAATCGCCAAACTTCTCATCGCTCGCGGCTACGAAGTGACGTTCGTCTCCGCAACACAGTTCTGGCCCGCTCTGGAGGAGATTGGATGCGATTATGTTCCTCTTGAAGGCTATGGCGACTTCTACGAGGGAGACTTTGAACGTCTGTTCCCAGAACGTTTTGAACTACCTCAAGGCCCCGTACAGCTTGCATACGATCTGGAGCACGTTTTCATGAAGGTCATTCCTTCACAATATGCTGCCATGCAGAAGGCAATCAGAAAGGTCTCGGAAGCGAACCCTGGGAGACCAATCGTGCAGATCACGGAGGGTGTGTTTCAGGGCGGTGTTCCTATTACGCAAGGTGCTCCTGGGATCAAGCCAACAGCAAGCATAGGCATTGGTGTCATTCCCATGACTTTGTCCAGTATCGACTTGCCGCCTTTTGGTCCTGGGCTTCCTCCGGATTCGTCACCTGAAGGTCGACAGAGGAATATTGCGATGCAGAAACAGACGTGGGAGACATTCTTCCCAAATGTTGTGAAGTGCTGGAAAGACATGATGCTGGAAATTGGTGCTAATCCTGAGGAACGGACTCCGCTCGATGCTACTTACTTTGCTCCTGATCGCTTCATTCAGATGTGTGTTCCTTCTGCTGAGTACCCGAGAAGTGATGCACCAGACAGCATTCGCTTTGGCGGTGGACTGCCAAAAGGCTCACGGGACCCGATGAAGAATCCTCCGTCCTGGTGGAGCGAGGTAGTGGAAAACAAAGAGAAGAAAGATATCGTCTTCGTTTGTCAGGGGACGGTTGCTCTGAGATATAACGAATTGATCATCCCAACCATCGAAGCTCTTAAGGATCGTCCGAATACCTTACTCATCGTAGCTCTCGGCAAGAAAGGAGCATCACTCCCAGCAGACATCGCGATTCCCGCCAACACTCGCGTGATCGACTTCATCCCATTCGATGACCTGCTACCGCATTGTGCAGCCTTCGTCACGAATGGAGGATATGGAGGATTCCAGCACGCAATCAGTAATGGCACACCGATCATCACTGCAGGAGCAGGCGAGGATAAGCCCGAAGTGTCTGCTAGGGCAGAGTGGTCAGGGATGGGTTTCAACTTGAAGACCCCCACGCCAACTCATGAGGCTATCTTGAATGCCGTGGATGAAGTCACCTCGAATCCGAAGTACAGGACAAGGGCGAAGGAAATGGAAGCTGAGATGGCGACCTTTGATCCGATCGACATCATCGTGAATAATATTGAGGAGTTGGTCGCAGAGAAATCTGCTGCGTAAAGGAAGTAAGATTCTTTTTGGTGATATGCACTGAGGTGCTGGTCCAGTTGGAAGTTGGTGCTACTCCTGACAGAGTATGGTTCTCTCCCCGGCTTAGTTGTCTAGCGCCTTTGGAGGGCATTGCTGTTATTGTGTTTCGAGCCCTATCCTAAAATATTAAGCATCCGATTAAAACGCTATATCTTTAGAAGCGTGGTTTTCGACAACAGTAGACAATTAGACAGAGAGGGGCCTATAGTTAGTAAATTATCTTGAGTGCTATAATCTCCCCTACCATGGGGCAGCTCTCTCTCCTCAATCTCTGTCGGTCTTGGTTGCTCGCTTGGTATCTTACACACCAACCCCCTTTTTGAGCCCATTCGGCTATTCTAAGCGATGATACAACAATTGCGCAACTACCCAGTCAACTGCACACGGGTACAGGGCTTGGGTTGTCGCGATTGGCCTACCACTATCTCCAGATCGTCCAATACCTGCAGCTGTGAACTAGTTAGGAAGGTCAGTGGCGGAGTCGCTACCCGGCCGGTCCCTGAAACAGATTGACAGGGGATTTACCAGACTCTTGGGTCGTATCAGGCTTTCTCCCGTCTTCTGACAGCCTCACATTTGCTGCTTTACAGACCCAAACCTGATAACCGTGTATGATGATCGAGACTCTCCAAGTCTTTGGTCAACTTGCAATAAAAGCAGCATTGGTGATATGGAAGTGCACTTTCAATTTCATGCATCTTATCAGTGTTGCCTGCTGTAGCGATGGCTGAGTCTGCTGGCTAGGAATCCCGCTGTTGCTTATTTGTTTCCTTCTGACCCCGTGGAGTTGGGACTGTTGACTTGATATCTGGCTCTCATAATTCACATCTGCATAGGCTGGAGCAACCATTCAAAACATGCCTACCCCGATATCGATGTCCTACTTCGATACACCACCGTCATCGGCGCAGTCATCGCAACCTGCTGGAACAGCACCAACATCACTGCTGCTATCACCAACTTCGCCTGGGTGTGTTTCTGTCCTCAGCGAAATCACAACTCAGCTGCTGGATGATGACCCCGATGCTCGCTTGAAGTGCATTGCATATTTCCGCATAACGAACAGTCGCATTGTTCGACGATGTCAGGCAGATTGCCAAGAACGGCATAATGACAAGCCGAGACGATATAGAAGTGCGATGCGCATTCTACACGGGGGTCGCATGATCAGTGCTGTGGAGTTCAGTGAATTGTTGATGAGATTCTTGTTCTGTGAAAGTCATGGAAAAGAACCAACATACAAGAAGCACTACTGCGCTCAGCTTGCGCAAGCCTGGGGTAACGGTGACTCTGCCATCGAGTTGGCCTTGTTGGATGCATTTCGCAGGACACATCCATTACCACCTCCTCACCCTGTTCAGACCGACCCCACAGGCGAGGCAGCCCTTATTGCTGTCGAGGCGCCACCCACTGGGGGGAAAGAAGCATCTACATTGAGTTCAGACAGACTTGTATTGGAGCAGAATCCAGGCAAATTGGAAGATTCGTACACACCCGAAGAACTTGACGACATCACAATAAATGCAGCTGAGCTGGCTGACCCGGCCACTCTATCGATCCCAGGTGCATATCCCATCGAAAGGAATCCAAGCTTATTTTTCCAAAAGGATGAAGAAAGTGTTGCGATCGAAGAAATGGTTGAAACGGCTGAGGAAAAGGCTGACGCTCCACCGTCAGGTCCTCTAAAATCTAATGTACGACGTCGCCTGTTCCGAACCTCTCCCGAGCCAGTAGCAGGAACAGCCAGCGATGCGTATGCCAGCCCTCCTGCTGTTGAGGCTGCATTAGGCTGCGAGACCCATAACGTAGATCCTTCTCTCAACAGTCTTTCGATTTACGACAATGCCTCTGATACCCGAAGCAGAGGACACTCACACCCAGAGGCCCCAGAGACACCCAGTGCATCAGACTGCAGCTCAACGGAAGGCATGTTTTCCACACCCGGTCTCATCTCGACACCAACCCAGATTCCCAGAAACAACAGGCGCCGTTTTCCCGCGCACCGAATGACGAGACAAGACGAGGACATCTTGACTCCTGCAAAGCAGCTCAAACAAGACTATAGGAAGATCCACGCTATCCTCCAAGGGCCTAAAATACAGAAAGCGTACATCTACATCCTCAGTGCCCCGAAGTACTTTGCAGATAGGGACCACGCGCCACTGGTGAAAATTGGCTACTCGTTCGATTCAGAGGCGCGAGTTGGTGATCTTTGGAACAAATGTCTCATACCTGATCTCGAGAGAGTCCGCGACGAAAAATATGCAAAACACCGATATTATAGAACGGTGGAGAAGATAGTGCATCTGGAGCTCAAGAGGTTCCAGCGACCTCTCCCTTGTGATCACTGCCAATTTCCCCGAAATACCAAGCATAGAGAATGGTTTGATGTACCGATTGAGGTTGCCTTGCAGACCGTTCAAAGATGGCAGAGATTTGTTGCACAAGACCCTTTTGACAACGACGGAAAGCTCAAAGACGTGTGGGACAAGGCTTTCAAAAACTTCATCGAGAATGTTGATAGTGAAGACTTTGACGACCATGACACGCGAAATGATCGATGGACTCAGTGGCTGGAGCAGGGAATCGAAGCCGCTGCCAAAGTAGCTGCAGACGTTCAGAAGTAACGCCTAGGTCACTTCTATTCTACAAAAATACATTTCACTTCTGAAGTATTTGACCAGATAATTACTATCCAGTAGGGGAGGTAGTCATAGCTGAAAATATGCTTGGAAGTATGAAACATGAATTTCGCTCTTGGAATCACTCCTTTCCGCATATCTGACAAACGACGACATATATATCGTCTACGAAGTTGTGAATGCAGTGAGACCGGGAGTATTTGTAAAACCAAGCACTACAAACAATTGCAAACCATGAAAACGCAAAACAGACACTGACAAACATACAAACCTGCTCTTAGTCCAGGATTTTGGCGATCAATCCTCAGTCACATCACGGGCTTCACCCCTTATCCGCTCGCAGCCCAAACGACAAATACGGTATGCTGCCGGTGCTGTTCTTGCATCAGGACATTCGAGACGACCCTTCCGGCAGCAATAATTCCTACAATGAACGTTGAAATGCTCCCAAATTCCTAGAAACGGGATAACTTCTTCTCCGAGCGACCGGAGGGCCATCAAAGCACACGCGATATCCAGCACTGGCAAGTACGACTTTATATCGATATGCAAGTGGAACCTGAGATCTCGTATGAAAACGCTCAGAAAAAACGCAGCTTCCAGCACGTTTTCGAAGATTACAGACTCTTGAGTACGATCATCCTCCCAGAACGATGTTCCTTTATCGTCATTAATTTTCAAGCTCTGGAGACCCTTGAAGAAAGTCATTGGAAGGAAGGTTGCCTGCTGTAAGTGGCCGCCCTCCTCCCGCTTCCGTGCTCTGAACTGACAGATCCCAGGAGTTTCGTGCTCGTACTCGAATAGCTCGAGGTGAACGGATTTGATCAAAGTAGCCAGCCCTAGCCGGACATTGGAGGTGAATGCGATCATGGCTTCTATGTCGAGCGTCTTGGAGGAAGATCTATTGTCTCCGATGCCGAAAACAAATACGTTCTTGGAGTAGCAAATCTCACTGGCTTCATTGAACACTTGATTGTTGACTCGCAGCAGATCGAGGGGTTGATAAGGTGATAATTCTCCACGACGTATCATCATCCTTTCTGACCTTCTTGGGCGTGTTTTGAGTGAACAAACCTTGACCGGATGTGGGAAGATCACAACCAGTTTGTATATCATAATTCGTAGCTCCCTAGCAATGAAAATCAGCCAGCCTGCCGCATATAGGAGGTGATCAGAATTGTCTAGGGTTTTGATATCGTCGGCCTGCTTCACTTGGCTCACTGGTGTGACAATATCATGGTTTGGACAGAGTCAATACTGACGGTGGTAATTGTAAGAAAGGGAATGTCTGGCCTTGCCTGGCCATTTTGGGTTGAATTCGAGCTCGGAATGACTTCGCTTTCCCCCGCCAAGCCAGGACCAATTGTGTAATAACACGGATGAACGATACAGGATCTTGTAACCCTCGGACATGATCAGCCTCTAGTCACGGACGTTTGAAGAATGTAACTCACGACCAACCGGAGTTCCAAATCAATCTCAGCACGAGGAAAACCACAACATGCCAAAGACCCGCGTCGTGCTTTCTTGCTTCTAGACCGAGTATTTTGTTTCAGTCGTGATGGATAGCAGAGGATCAATGATCTGCTGGGTCAGAACAACTTGACAGAGATATTCGAACCAAGCGCAGTCGACAAGTGCGTGATATTGATGTAAGACTCGGAGCTGTTCTCATCAGTGTTGAGTGGCTTGGTTTATAAATGCTGGTGAATTTGATGCTGAGTAAGGAAGAGAAAGAGTGAAGGAGGGCAATTTTTTTGTAAAAAGAAGACTTGGTTATTGTTGTCACTTTCCTTGCCTTGACGTTGTCGTCTCCAAAGCATGCCAATATTAGCGAAGGCGCCCTGGACCTCGACCTCGACCTCGACCTTGACTCGACAAACAAGCATGCTCGGCAAAACTCTCTCCCTCACTCCGGTGCCCATTCTGCGCGTTTTCCAACGCCTACGTCTGCGCCTGCTCGTGCCCACCTGCACCCACCACAGGAGGGGCATCGCAACGAAACAAACAAATCCCCTGCACACAACTGAAATCTTTTGGATGAAGATCCGGAAGCACCACAATCATGTCGTCAACCTCTGCCGCCGACGACGTGCCCCACAAGAGCTCTGAGCACAAGGAGTCCATCAACAGCAATAGCAACCCTGATCTTATGGAATCCAATCACGACTTGCCAGCGCGAACAATGGCTATGGCTGAAGATGAGCGGCACCAGCATGGTAATGCACACAAGGACGACCCTGCAACCATGGCTGCCAGCGAGGAGTTGAAGCATACCACAATCTCCGACAATACTGCGACAAAGTCTCGAGTCCAAGAACGTGCAGTAGAACCTGCAGGAGAGGATAAGGTTATGGAAGAGACGCCAAAGGCAGGCACCCCAGATCTGGAGCCGAGCGAGGTGCAGGACGAAGAGATGAGGGAACGGTTATCATCACCAAAAAAGAAGAGAGGTCGAGACCAAGACGAGGACGAGGATACGAAGAATATTGGGGAGGATAATGTTGACGAGCCAGGTTCCTCAGCCGATGTCAGTGTGGTTAATGGGAGTCGGACAACGAGGTCAGAGCCAGAAAAGAAACGCCCTCGAGATACATCAGAGGAGCTTCCGAAATCTGCAGAAAAGCCCAAGGTAAGCTTGAACCACTGAGGCAAATCAAGAGTCCCACACTAATTTTCTTCTGTAGGCGGAGATACTAGACCTAAAGACAACTGATCAGACACCACAATCGCCATCAAAGGAAATCCCTACCAACACGACTTCCGATAAGCCAAAAACATCCGCCTCCGCATTTGCAAGTTCTGGCTTTGCATCCCTTGCAGCATCTTCCAACTCACCATTTGGCAGCCTCGGCGCTACGAAACCTAGCATTTTCAGTGGCACAGCACAACCTGCTCCGTCTGGATTTGGCGCACTAGCTGCTGCAAAGTCGCCAGCGTCAACAGCACCTGCTACAGGTGGATTTGGAGGGCTGACTTCTGGCGACAAGTCTACAACAGGGTTTGGCTTTGGCTCTGGAACAACGTCAGGTTTTGGCGGGCTTGCAACTGGTAGCGTATTTGGCTCTAAGCTTGGAAATGGATTTGCAGGTGGCGCAGGACCGAAGCTCTCAAGTTTTGCTGCCCCTGGGAAGGAGAATGCCCCAGTACCAGCAAAACCAGCAAAGGCATTCGGCGCGCCAGAAAGTGACGAGGACGCTGATAGTGACGAGGATGGCAGTGATGGAGAGGCAGCTTCAGACCAAGAAGACGCAGGAGTTACAGCAACCGAGGAGAAGAAAAAGGCCAAGTCTTCGAAGGGTATGGCTTTCTGATTGAAATCTACCTTTTAGGCCGCAATCGAGGCTAACTCTTTTCCCAGTGCACATTGACGACGGAGAGGCTGGCGAGGCTACACTGCTTCAATTGCGGGCTAAGATTTTTGCTATGGAATCAAAAGAGATTGGATGGAAAGAGAGAGGAGTCGGAACGCTCAAGATTAATGTGCCAGTCTCTTGTGCCAGCTTCGACGATAATGGAGTAGCTGTTCCTGGCTCGTTCGACCCCTCTGGGCTCGAAGACGAAGACGAAGAAAACAAGGTGGTAGGACCTCGAATCCCGCGCTTAATCATGCGTCAAGAAAACACACACCGAGTCATTCTCAATACTGTTATTCTTCGTGGCACAGCATTTACGGACAAGCCAGGAACGAGCACAGCCCAGATCATGTTCACCGCAATTGAAGGCGATCAAGAACCGAAGCCTGTCAGCATGATTCTCAAGGTAATTTCTCTTCTAGGAATCGGGATACAGTTGCTAATCACCTGCAGATGTCCGAAGCCAATGCAAGGCTCTTCCACGCAGAGATAGACTCTATCCAGCGTGAACTATGAAACCATACGTATCAGTCAGGTTGATTTTATCAATCGTCTTACCACTCCACCAAAGTCCGGACCACAATTTCCTTTGTCTTAGAGATACACCGCCATGTGAACACTTTCTTTGGAAGAGGGCTGGAAGGAAGTTCTGCTATTATTGGACGTCTTTTTTGAGGAGTTTGGCATACCAAGGAAAGGCAGCATAAGCGCGGTAGGAAGGGGCAGATCCGTTCTATAGCGGATAATATATGGCTGGTATGCGTACAGCGCATCCGAAAGAAAAAATTCTTTAAATAGTCTGGAAATTGATACCAAATTACCAGGTCTTCAAACCGTGCGAGCCCATTCACTTGCATCTTACCTATGATTTGGTAATATTACGTCACGTGAATGCCCGTCAATGTTGATCGCGTTCTATCGCGTTTTGCCGAATCTCGAATAGACAAGGTCATGATGTCTCGCATCAACATAGCTTCGCAGATTCGACGATTGCAAATGCCGTGCTCCCAAAATCACACTCAGCCATGGCAGGACTGAAGGCAGCCACTGTATCAAATCAGATAGTCAAGAAGCGCAAACGGAAACAGAACGACGAAGGCCGCGGCGAATCTCCAACTGAAGCTAGCTTTGAAACCTCTTCCAGCACTTCTACAGTTGCCACAAAGACTCACGATGGCGGTGCAAAGCCTCGGCGAACTCCGAAAGCAAAGCAGCCTCCGAAGCTATCGCGAAATGCCTCTTCCATGTCCAATGCCGTGACCAGTGCAGTTCCATGGCCTGCGTCGTTTCAATTGCTCGAGAAGACTCACCGAGCTCTCAACCTCGTCTTTACATTCTGCTCTACGCGCAAACACCTTGCTACGACGTTTGATAATCTCAAGGCTACTGTGGAGGGACATATAAAGCGAGAATTGAAGATTGAGGATGTGGCGCGCATTGTTGCCTTGCGTCCCGGTGGGATGAACTTCGCATACGTGGATGAAGCCATGCTGCAGGTTGATGTCAGAGGATCTGAGAGAGACGATACATTTAAGGGCGGTAGAGCAAAGACATGGCACGCGGCTGGTCCGGCTCCAGATGCGTCGGTTGGAGGTATTACAGGCGGCGAGGGCCTAGGATATGGTGAAGGTGCTACTGGAGACGGAAAAGAAGTTCTTTTCTTTGAATTCGTTGATGGGGACCTCAAACGTCAAGTCCAGGACAAGAAGACCGGAGAAGTGACAAAAGCGACGAGGAAGCTGAGAGAGGAGGACCTCAAGATGCCCGTCTTCAGTCAGAAGCAGATGACTACTTTGATCGAAAAGCGGAACAGCAAGTTCACGAGTGCAATTAATGCCTTTTTGAACCGCTGTGAGGCTGAAAATATAGACCCAGACGAAACGCTGAGGACTGAGGCCGAACCATATATTCCAGAGCCTAGCTACTCCCGCAGTACCACACCAAAACCGGATGTCAGTACTGTACCAAAGACAATTCCCAAAGAGCGGAAAATGATTGCCGAGATCATCAACGAGCTCAAAGAAAGCGAGTGGTACACGCAACAGATTGTACCAGATGGCCACCGAGTTTTTGATCCACAAGAAGCTATCTACGGTGACTTAAATTTCCTTCTCAGTCAGGACCTCGTCAATGCTTTGTACAATACCAAGAACATAACCCAGCTTTATGCCCACCAAGCTGAAGCTATCAACAATCTTCATGCTGGACACCATGTCATTGTATCCACATCTACAAGCTCGGGAAAGTCTTTGATATATCAATTGCCTGTCTTGCACGAGCTCGAACAGGATCACAGCACAAGAGCCATGTACATATTTCCAACCAAGGCTCTGGCTCAGGACCAGCGGAGAAGTCTCAAGGAGATGATGAGATTCATGACTGGACTAGAGCAGACCATTGTGGAGACATTTGATGGAGACACGCCAATGGCTGATCGAAATCTGATTCGTGATGAGGGAAGAATTATCTTTACCAATCCGGACATGCTCCACATCACTATTTTACCCCAGGAAGAGAAGTGGCGCACTTTCCTTCAGAACCTCAAGTACGTGGTAGTTGACGAGATCCATGTCTACAATGGACTCTTCGGCTCACATGTTGCGCTTATCATGCGACGCTTGAGGAGGATATGTGCGGCGGTGGGAAACCGTCATATCAAGTTCATTTCCTGTTCTGCTACAGTAGCAAATCCCATGGATCACTTCAAGACGATCTTCGGTATTGAAGACGTGCGAATGACTGACTTCGATGGCTCGCCTTCTGGAAGAAAGGAGTTCTTGTGTTGGAACACACCTTACAAAGATCCTGGAGACCCAGCAAGCGGCCGCGGCGACACCATGGCTGAAGCAGCAAGACTGTTTTGTCAATTGATTCTACGAGGTGTACGAGTTATTGCTTTCTGTAGGATACGAAAAGGCTGCGAGGCTCTTGTGGGAGCTGTCAAGCAAGAGCTTGCCAATTTAGAGCGGTCCGAATGCATGGCTCGAGTCATGGGATATCGAGGTGGCTACACGCCACAAGATAGACGACAGATCGAGAGTGAGATGTTTGAGGGAAAGCTCATGGGCATCGTCGCTACGACTGCCCTCGAATTGGGAGTCGACATTGGATCGTTGGATGCAGTGATCACTGTCGGCTTTCCCTACTCGATATCAAATCTGCGTCAACAGAGTGGTCGGGCAGGCCGTCGTAACAAAGATTCTTTGTCTGTGTTGCTCGGAGATTGCTTCCCAACCGATCAATACTACATGCAGAACCCGGATGAGATCTTTACCAAACCGAATTGCGAGCTGCAGGTCGATCTGCAGAACCTTCTGGTACTGGAAGGACATGTTCAGTGCGCTGCCTACGAAATGCCTATCCGCCCAGATGAAGATTCTGTCTACTTTGGGAAGATGCTGCCAGAACTGGCAGAGGAACGGATGACTAAGGATGAACTAGGCTTTTATCATTGTCACGAGAGATTCCGTCCCTTTCCATCCAAGTTCGTCTCGATTCGTGACACCGAGGAAGAGCACTTTGCAATCGTCAACATCACCCACGGCCAGAACGTCGTTCTGGAGGAGCTTGAGGCATCCCGAGCCTTCTTCACGCTGTACGATGGTGGCATCTTCCTCCATCAAGGAAACACTTATCTTGTAAAAGAGTTCAATCCAGAACGAAAAATTGCCAAGGTCGAGCTGGTGAAGGTAGACTGGACTACGCAGCAGCGCGACTTCACTGATATCGATCCCATCGAAACAGAAGCAATCCGCCGCATTCCCAAATCTCTCTCACGAGCTTTCTACGGCACTATCAAAGTCCAACAAACAGTATTTGGATTCTTCAAAATTGACAAGAAAAGACGGATCCTCGATGCTGTGCAAGTTGACAATCCGCCCGTAATCATCTTCAGTAAGGGTATGTGGCTCGATGTGCCCAAGCAGGCTCTCGAGATTTTGGTTGAGAGACGCCTGAACGTCGCAGGTGCCATTCACGCCGCCGAACACGCCATTCTCAGTTTAATGCCCAATTTTGTCGTCAGCATGCCCGGCGATGTACGGACCGAATGCAAAGTCCCTCAGAAGGAGTTCGCACAAAAGGAAACATCGCGCAAACGACCTGCACGTCTGACATTCTACGATGCGAAAGGCGGAGCGGGCGGCTCGGGGATCAGTACCAAGGCATTCGAGTTCATCGATCTGCTGCTGAAGCAGGCTGTGCGCAGAGTCGAAGCTTGTCATTGTTATGAAGGCTGTCAGGAATGTGTCACTAGTGAGCTGTGCAAACATGCCAATGAAGTGATGAGCAAAGCTGGTAGCGAGGTCATTCTGAAGAGTCTCTTGAATATGGAGATTGATGTAGATGCCTTACCGATGGGACCCGAGAATCTGAGTCCTGCGGGAATAGAGACTGTGATTCTGGCACATCCAGTCTTGCCTAAGGGAAGGACTGTTGATATCCGGGAGGCGAGGCAGGGTGGAAGCAAAAGAGGTGATGTCATTGTTGGGAGGGTGGATGAAGATGGTGTTGAGAGGGAGGTCATGATCAAGGAGGAACCTGAAGACTGATGATGACGATGATGAATGTAGATTTAAACGACCATGAATGAACACCTATCTTACATAACCTCAAAACTCTGCATACACACCATCGTCACCCTAGAGATATCTGTAAGGGGCAAAAGATGGTGGAGTGAGGAAGTCTTCCTGTTGCATCTGCCACGTTCCATGCTTGTCTTGCAAACGGGTATAACACGCCATTCAAGGATACAAACAGCAGCATTGTCATTGCTTTCAGGTATTGGCTGTTCGGCAAATGATGCGTCTAAAACGTTGTCTTGATCTTTCTCACCCAAACAACAAATTCTCATGCGATATGCGAAACATGCCGGTGTACGGCTGTGAGCTCAAGCTAGGAGTTTAGAACGGCGGAAACTAAACGACTACGGCTCTCAGGGGGGGTTTAGCTAAAAACAACAATCAGGTCAACTTATCTCCAAGCGCAAGGGACGAGCACTGGCTGCTCTGGCTGTTGGCCTTTTCATTCATATAGACTCACGATCCTGCGGAGAAATGAATTGAATGGTAGATAAACACCACCCCAGGTGAAAAAATTTCATATGCCGCGCGTCGCCAGTTGGCCTAACATGGAAATATACGAAGAATAACCAAGTTAACTTATATAACAGATACTTGGGTAGTATATCCGCATCGAAGGAATCGCAGGCTCAGCAGTCCACGTTGTTTGGGTCATATTCAGTTGTTTACTTTCGATCTCGCTTCGGCTACAGATGGGGAACATTACAGCTCGGTCGCAGAAGAACAAAATCCAGGTCGCCATGTCTTATAACTCCTTAGAAAGATAAAGTATATTATTGATGAAGTCATGAACCTAAGCAGGCGTTTTGTCTTCTGACAGTCCAAGTCGTGGGAGCTTTGCTTTGTCTAAGCGAGGTTTTCGGCTTTCAGACAACTACACCTCGAATTCACCGCTTGGTATGACGCTCGAGCCCTGTCATTCTTTATGATTCTTCGCAGCTAGTCTATTTTAGTTCAGCGAAGTCGGTCGACAGTTTTCAGATCTCTTTCATTTCAAAGGCCCGCCTCGTCTTTCGGTCTTGTCTCCTTCATTCGACAGAACTGTGGGAAGGTCGGTCGGGAACGCGCAGCTTCTTCAGTCATTGTTTCAGCTCTATAGGCTTGTACAGCTTTGTTCATTACTGCTCCTTACACTATGAAGGAAGTTCCTCTACATACATTCCCGGGGCTGCATCCACGGGGGCAGGCGGCCGATGCCATAGAACCTGCCAAGGGCCTGCCAGAAACAGGCAAGTATTCTGAATTATTCTATCACTCGCACTGACTTAGTATAGAAGATGATATCCTCTACCGATCCAATACATCCAATCTTCAAAATGCCAAATCGAGATACCTCTCCACTT
Source organism: Cadophora luteo-olivacea (assembly GCA_026120085.1). Classification (NCBI taxonomy): domain Eukaryota; kingdom Fungi; phylum Ascomycota; class Leotiomycetes; order Helotiales; family Ploettnerulaceae; genus Cadophora; species Cadophora luteo-olivacea. Next base: position 755,355 of record JALRMC010000010.1, read on the forward strand.
CGAAATCCACAACCAGTCCCCACAGACTTTCAACGTCTGTTGGTAATCAGCCGCTGAGCATGCCATCGGCAGATTTTGGAGGCTGGAATGCTGTAGAAACACCAAGTATCCCAACATACCTGACACCCTTGCTCTCTTGGAAACACGCATTGCTACCGGTGCACCCAGCTGTCGGTCTTTTGAACCCAGCCGATGCGAACGAAACTCCCCGATTAAAAGAACGCAGGCTACCAGGATCGCTTCTGGTGCCCCTGAACGCGACCTCGAAACTCCCACAAATTCCGACCATATCGCCCAGTCTTTCCCCTCTGTCACCCTGGTCTTCTACATCTGATTCAAATGAGATCTCATCCAAGTCTTCGAATACCACAACCTCCCCCAGCACCTTGACTCCTGAGCCCCCAGGATCCTGGCGCCGCTCAGCTTCATACGATTTCTCATCCAATCACCCCCATCGCTTTACTCATTCCATGTCTCGCAGCACCGGCACGCTTCCGTTGGACTCTAAACTTTCCGATCCTTGGCGTCGATCCGCAAATGAAGCTGACTTGAAGTCATCACTTCCCGTTCGGGAGCCGAAGGTTAAATCAGTGCGCTCATCGCGTGTGACTAAAGAGCAAGCGGATCATCCTCTGTCAACATGGTCTTTGCTCGAGATCCAGAAATCCAAACAAAAAATTGAACGCAAGCCCGACTCAACCAAATCCGAACCTCTATCGGACGAGCTGAATTGCGCAGTCTACATCACGAACATCCCAGTTGAAGCTACACCATCAGAAGTCTTCGACTACATTCATTCCGGTGCAGTGCAAGCTTTGCATATGTACCCATCCACAGATCGACATCTACACCAAGCAGCGAAACTGGTGTTCGCAAAAGCCGAGAGCGCTGCTCTTCTGGTCGACCAAGCGAGGGGACCCTTCCATTGCTACATGGGCGGTACAAGACTGTACGTTGCATATAATCGAAATGGCTCGCATGACTACGAAGGACCCGAAACGAGAGTCTTGTTTATCGAGGGACCAAGTGATCTGATGACCTATGAGCACTGGAAGGAGTCCTTCGACAATGCTTGTTTTTATTTGCTCGATCGGTGGATCTATCAGCCTTGTGCGCAAGGCAGCCGTATGAAGATGGAGTTTCGGTTTCTGAGTGCAGGAATGGCCAAGGCTTGCTCTGATAAGATCAAGTCGGAGCACCGGGAGGAGGGCGAACATAGAGTCTCGGTGGCTTATGGTAAAGATGTCTGTGATGCCAGCTACCTGGAGCCTTGGGCCGCGCCGAAATGAATCATATTCTACCTCATCTTGGCTTGGAATTGGAACCTTGATAAGTCCACGAATTCAGCTTGCAAATTCAACAGGAGTCAATAGCATTTTCCTAAGTGAGAGGTAACTTGTGAGGGAGGTGCTGAAGTTCCCAAGGGCAGGCTAGCTATAATCAGGAGAAAAAATTCAATAGAGACAATGTTTGCCTGCATTAAATTCGATATTGTGTGCTTGTCAGTACCATGATCATATCGCGTTGAAGGTGTGTTTCTCTGTTTCATCTACAGGACCACAACGCTCAAACTCCCCTTTCCCCTATCCTCCTAAGCGAAGTCTTGGCAGCCATGGGAAGTACTTGCGCGTCTCCTCAAGGACATCTGTTCCAGTCTTAATCTTAATGAGAGAATCTAAGTGGGGAGAAGATATGTCATTTGATTTTCCTACATCCAAAGGTCCCCTTTTCAAGATTTCATATTCCTTTGTTGCGCGCCGAGCTATCCTAGTGTTGTTTTTACCATTCAACGCCTGACCCGGAAGAACCCCCCGAGAACCCAAAGATGAAAGAACATAGAGTCAGGATACCATAAAACCGTCTTAGAAAAGGTGTCCAGAAAAGACGCGGAAGTATATAGCAATCCAAGCCGATGAACAACCAAAATCCCCAAGCCTGTCCCTCGAATATGATTGCTGACCAAAGTCTCGGCGGCGAGCTGCGAGTTCGCTTGCTGAGAAGTGGTGTCGGGGCGGGGAGTCTGGTATGCGATATGCAGAACTTGAGTGAAGAAAAGAATCTATTCTCCATCGACAGCACATGGATCCGCTGCATAAATCCACTTGAGGACGTGCTTGTATTTCACGTCCCTGGTCAAGAAAGCGACAGCAGCGCGGGATTGCCCTGCAGTCATGTCAATCGGTGTATTGTAACCAGAAGTAATTATAGATGGAACTTCTTACCAAGAATGTTCTCGAAGTGAAAGTTAACAAATCTCTGACCGTCCTCGACCCACTGTTCTCGCTTGACCAGGTTGAAAGCGATGTGCTGATGAAGATCAGCCTCAAGCTTGGCTGCGTCTAGCAGTTCTTCCGGGCCCCGGATCTGCAAGACTCTTGATTGTCTCTCTCCATCCTCTCCAATGCCCCAGCTGTGATGTATACTGGGAACAACATTGACCTGCTGTCCCTTGATGAATACACCCTCTGTTTCCGCCCGCCGCAGAAAGCTGGCGGCAGCTCGACGGTACTTGAAAGTGACAGTTACAGCACACGACTTGTAACGTTGGTTGGGTTTTTGCATCGAGTATTTGTAAATACCCCCTTCATGTATACACCCCAAGATTTCCTCCGTGGTCCATGCTGGGTCTACCTTTGTGATGTAGACTGCAGTGTTCTGGTCCTCCGGGCAGGTCCTGTCTCTGATCGTTGCCAAAGTGAGCTCCCCCTCATACTTTGGCTCGAATTTGACTCCACTCTCAAGAGCGAGTTGAGCAATAGCAGGGTCGATTGGTGGCTTGTTGTTTTTCAATGAAAACGATGGCCGAAAGGGGTCCGGGTTGTGAGGAGAACTGGTGCCTGGTTCCTCGGCCACTAAGGTGGTATGGTCGTGGCGCTCCGATCGACTTAGACTTGGAGAGCTAATAGTGGGATGGGTATTCTGCACAGCCAAAGAAAAGCCCCGAAATGGTGGTGCGGTGGTGTTGGGAGTCGATGCTTGGCCATCAGATTCTGCTCTGGGGGCTTGGTCTTGCGGACGTCCACGATCATCACGCCACTGCAGTGGGATGGGCACGTTCGTCATTTCGGAACCTTCCTCCACAGGCCCACTGGTGGCTATGAGGTTAGGGAAATGGTACTGAAGCCCATACCAGTCTAGCGAGGCGTCAGCTCATTTCAACTCACCCATAATATGAAGAACTCACGCTTAGTACTCATGATCTCGTACACATACATCGCCAAAGTGTTGCGTTCTTCCATGATGTCAAGGGTTCTTATCTCAGTCTCGATATCTGATACCCATGAGCCTCATCGACTGATTCGACTGTAAACGTGTGACTTACATGAAGGTCTTTCCCATTCCTCTATGTCTTTGGCCTTGGACATGATACCAGCTATCTTCAATCGGCGGATCAGATGCCAATTGGCATTTTTGACTGGTTCACGAATAGCTTGCTCGAGGGGTCGGCCTATAAACTGGTCAGATGTACATTCTTTTTCGGAAAGAGCATGGCAAGTGCGCCCATGATCTAGGGCGCTCAGTGGATTTCGAATGTAAACAAGGTGCGTGTCGAAAAGAGACCGGTAGTCACTTACCATCGTTGCTGAAACGAAGAACACCCAAGTCATCGAACCGTTCTTCAGCCCAGGTGGGGTTCATGATGCCGTTGAATTAGTAGCTTGTCGGCTCTTCTTAAGATTCCGAAAGTTGTAAGTGGACAAAGAATTGCAACAACAAAAATATCGAAGTTGGGTGTCGAAGGCGTATGTTGAGATTGTGAGCTGAGGAATTATGTTGAAAGAGAGACGTCGAAGAAACGATATCGACTAGGGATGTTAAAAGAAAGGTGTCGAAGAAACGATGCCGAAAGCCGATGCTTTAAGATTACACGATGGTGAAGGTTACTCTTAATATACATCAGGCTAGAAGAGTCCTCAGCTTTATCTATATAAAGAGGTAACGCCAAGTGTGCCAAAAGAGGTGAGGATTTGGGCTCATGCGACATCAGCGACATCCTTTTGTCGTTGCCTGGGCAACGGAGTGAAAAAGAGTGAAATTACACTATCATCCTCCCGCTAATCACTTGCAAGCTTTGAGATACAGATGAAGGCTATAGAATCACAGGCGACTAGTCAGAGCTCGCAGCTAATCAAAAAATGTTTTATAAAACTTCATGCTACCCCTTCCTAGTCCAGGATCAGCAATTTCCTTGCTCCATTTGTTAAGCGAGGTACAACGCTGAAGTGCGTTGCCTCCCTTTATTGTCTTAGCATGTTACTGTATATTGTATCTTCGTTCACTTAAACCTCCCTATTCTTGACGTATGATTCTTCATTGCCCGTCCTGGTTCAGGTATTGATGCTACTCATCTCCGTCGTCATCTGACGTTACGACAGCAGCTCAAGACAGAAACTCGAATCTGATTCCTTTCCAGAGCCTTGTGAATGAATAGAAATATCGATTGATAAAACAAGCCAAGCTGAGGTAGTAAGAGAGCGAGGAGGACGAGTCGTGGAATAAAGACTTCGTTCGTCAAATGTAAAATGTCTAGTAGCCACTCCGAAACCTTGATTTCAAACATGAGCTCGAAAGCATGGCTCGCATGACATCGATAGTAGCGACGACCAAAGAAGCGTTGCGATATTTGAGAGATTGTGGCATCCATTTAGCCACTTCAGGCAAATGTCGTCTGTTGAGATCTTCTTGAAAATTCCCTTTACGAGAAGTGGCCAATGAGTTTCTGTACTAGTAGAATGTAGCATACTCGCACTGTAAGGCCGTCATTCCACTCGTACAATGGAATTTCTCGAAACCTTCCGAAGCGAGACCTAGTAGCTTCTATGCGAGGCCAGGTCCCAGTGACAATAAACTTGGAAGCCTAATCGCTTCATACAATGAGCTTTTTCTTCCATCCCAAGCCACAACACTGGCTCGAATTCGAACATCGAGAAACTTCTTGTGCGCTACAGCCAGAACTTTGGATCACTTGCGAGTACTTATCGTCACTGTTCGGGTCTCAAAACTCAACACCATTATTTCCGGATCCCAGTGGGAGAGAATTGACGTTCTCAAAGTGAGCCTCGAAGTCGAACAAGCAAGATGTCGCCGCCCAACCAGACTTCAGAGTCTTTCGTTGATGATGGTAGCCCATGGGCAAGAATTCGCGATTACCGAGTGAGAACGGAGCCAGAATATTTCGACGTTAGATCACCGTGTCATGCTCAGCTGTTCGAATCGGCATCTCCAGCATCCTCGACGACTTCGGTCCAAACCCAAGCACCAAGTGTTCGTGAAGTTACAGACTATGGCCATCGTCCTTCCATTTCGGGCAGACTGGTACATGATAATATACCCACATCTCAACAACCTTTCCCCGAACGAGAGCCGATTAGTTCGGCATATTCGCCAACTTCACCATTCTCAACCAACGAGGACCTCCGCCTTTCAAATACTTTCGATCTTCCCAGATCATATGGAAACAATCATCAAACTGCCTATCCTTACAGCATGCTGGGAAGTTCTGCTCTTGTGGGTGTCGGCGCTGGCTTGCAAAATATACATCAACAGCCTCTTGCTCAAAACCACACGCAACAATCTACTGTCGAACTGCTCGGTCCCCAGGACCAGACAGGTATCAGTGGATATCAGCCACTGCAGTTGTCTCATTCCCAGGATCACACCGTGTCGGGGCCCAATATGCGCTATCGCCTTACGCCAGTTCCCATACTCATCGATGGCAGAGTACATAATTGTTGGTTCCCTTTGCCAGAGATATTCTCCGCTACAGCACGGCGAATCATGGACCAAGGTCGAAATTCTGCCAGACAGACTTTAGATCCTCCAACCCCTCGCACCTTCAGACCCACCAACATGGTTCTCGAGCAGCATCGAATGAGTGTGGCGAATCTATGTGACCAGAGAAATTCGGAAGCCAATAGCTATCGCGGGGATCCAAGCTCGCAGGCCAATCGCTGTCAGATTCAACAGCTCCCTGATGCCCACAACTGCACTCTATGGCTTTGTAATATCCCAGCGTCAGTCCATGTAAGTGAGATCTTCGACACGATTGACACTGGAGCTGTTCAGTGCTTCCACATGGTACCACCGAATGACAATCATAGCACCTTTGCAGCAAAGCTGGCCTTCATGACCCCAGAAGCTGCAGCCACGTTCAAGCAAAAGGCCAACAGCTTCGAGGGAATCTGGCTCAAGAACTTTAAGCTCCAGGTTAGATATAACCGCGATGGAAATCTGCGAAATGACACTCGGCAATCCCGAGTGCTGATCATCGAAGGTCCATGCGAACTTATGACACTTCCATACTGGGAGGCATACTTCCGGAAAGTCTGTGTTTTCCAGTGGGATAGAGTCTTGGAGTTTCCATGCAAGGATACAAGCAAGAAGATTTTGCAGTTTTCGTTTGTTCGCTTGGATGGCCAAGCACAGGTAAATTTCTCCAAGCCTGTGAAAACATCGCAAAGTACTGACGGTGTTTGTTCAGGCATGTATGGGAGCCATCCGAAGTCAGAACGAGTTTGTTGGAGTCATTCGAGCAAGCTTTGCGCCAGATCGATGCGGTGACCCTGAAGCACACGAATTCGAGCTGCAAGGACGTCGTCTGTATTGATCGGATGTGGCAAATTTGGTAGAAGCAAGGACGATAGTCTGTGATTGTCCTTGCAAGTTTCCGAAGAAGCGATGGAAGCAGCTATATCGTATCCGATCTTTTGGTCGGTTTCTGGATTGAAAACATACATAGAGGAGAGGCGTTTGGGAATATTAGATGGCGTTGGGGTTCTTGAAATTTTGGCTCGGAGCAAACTCTCAGGAACGAATAGGTAATACATGACTTACCGCCTTTTATGTTGTTTGTCATAGTGAATGGGCATTACACCCTCTGTGATACTCAATATCAGAGTGAAAGAGGAAGCTTGTCAGATGTCTATCTGTCTCACTATGGAAGACCACCGGGTCTAGATCTGCCACTGAGCTCGCGGGAACAGACACGTACAAGTGAAGGTCAGGTGCCAGCCGGGAAAAGAGTCTTCCAGCGGCCCAAGAAAAGTATTTCAAGAGATCTGATAATTATGTAAATATATATGATTAAATAGCTGAGGCTTTGAAACTTTAGAATGAGATTTTTCAGTTAAATACCATTTAAGATATAATTTCTTGATATTAAATTCTTTTTTATTTATTAAGTAACAACCATTTTCAAATTAAGACGTGTAATTTTGATACATTCTTTAAGATATTATTTATTTGATTTTGAATATTATTTACTCACCAAATGAGTATTATTTACAGGTTTTAAAAAGAGGTTTCTTGAATTATAACAAGATTTAAGATATTATCGATTTATATTAATATTGTTATGATTTTCATTTTAATGCAGGCGTCAATGTAAGAAGAAGGTAGAGTAGCAACTCTATGGTGTAGAATGGTCGATCATGATCAAAAGACCAATCATGGCGCAGAAGGAAAAAAATTCAAGTTGACTCTTAAGCTACTTTGCGCGGTAAATGTTTTACTTAGAGCTAAAGTGATGCCCCAGATGGGCTTTGATATTGCTGACTTATTGCATCCCTTGGGATTGTTCTAGTCAGTACAGCATTCTTTGTCCAAGGCGGGGTACATCCAATAGCTGGTCTCTGTTGATGCATAGTCTCTGTCTTCAGCATGAATGGATGGAATGAAATGCCGGCCTCATAATCTAGTGTGTAGGAGCAAGGGCAGATGTTTCGGCGTTGCAAAGATGTGATTCCCAGCAAGTGTTCCCGGGACTCTGTTGTCGTCGCCCACTCTCGCTTACACCTCCGTTATCTGCGAATCGCTAGGCGGCCTGTAGCGGACGCTGTACCGAGCTTTGAATAAGTGAGCATCACCAAAAGTTCGGACTGCTTGCGAGCTAAAAGCCTGGCCTAATGGTTCATTAGCGTCTCGCTCCAGGTGGCATATCCCGAAAGAGGTGCGCTTATCGTAGTTAGAGATGACATTTTAGTAAGTTCGTGCTCAGGCACAGCTGCGGTGGTAACAATCTGGCTTCTCCACTTGGTTATAATCCAGACAATCACTACTAAGGTATTGATTATTGTTTGTCGCAAAAACGGCAGACTTAGAGATTTACATATATGTAAATGCTTATTGGTAGATTAGGTAACCGTGTAAGCTTGTACAGTTCAGCAGAGCGACCGCTGCAACAGACTACTCTGTATATAAGATTAAGTTTAATGCTTATACGTGGTAAGTCGACCTAGCATAAAGATTGATATTATCTTCGGCTCATCACTTACTCATCATGTGAGATCAAAGATATATTCGTGGCTATGAACTAAGTCCAATCAAGATAGTTGTACTCTGTTGCGTCGAAATCAGGATCAGAGCCTGAACCCAGAATCAGGTAGATCGAGACGCAGTAATGACTCTTCTTATAGCCTTTGATACACTACCGATGAAGTGAAATTTGCAAGGAACGTTTGCCTTGCCAGCTTGCCATGTGATTGGCTGATGGATTAGGTACCTACCATGCGCTTAGCGAGGCCAGCGCGACTTCAAATACAAATGGCCAGCCTCGTCACACATTCCGCTGATCCTGCTCCTTTGAATTATAGTTTTTCGAGATCTTAGTAACATTTGGAGAAACAAAATCCATCGAGACTTTGTATCGGCGGAATGGATCCTTACACGCCCTTCAATTCTCAAGGCAAGATGTTCACAGAGGACTCTGTCCCACCACGCGCTAGTCTGGAACGTGGGATCATCGACCTTTACGATGGTAGGTCATGCTCATATTCGATGGCTCTCAAGCTAATTTCAAGTAGTTCACACTATCGAGGCACTCGTCCGCGATCCTTACACCTTCTTATCGGGTCGCAGGATGTCGCTGCCATGTCCTCAGCCACCTCAAATCGAGGAGAGGCTGCGAAACATCCCACAATATTATAGGCCGTGGTGTAAAGTGACCCTCATATACCCTCGATGTGGTTTCGTTAACGTCAATAGTCATCGCCGAAGAACGTCGTATAGCGAATCGAAATGAGCGAGCTCGCCTTGACAAATACGTTCGATTCCTGAAAAGCAAGAACCGTATATTTCCACGAGGAAGGCTTTGACAGCACTGACATCATCATAGTCTGGATCGGCATGGACGCACACTTCCCAAACCTACAGCCCGATCAGGTCTTGAACGGTGTGGCCTATTTCTGGATGAATGGAGATGATGCCCTCCACTGGTCTGATGGACTGAGTACCTCGCCACTTCCCGCAGAATCTGGCGAGCAGTCACCACTCTCCCTACCAACTCTTCATTACTCTACCACTCCCGGAACACATACCCGTCAGTCATCAATCAATACCGTCTCTACTGTTCCAAGTGATCGTCAACTATTTCATCACGAAGAATTTAGTCCTTCTCTCGAATTGCTTGGCCAGCCAAAGGAAATTAATCCAGACTTACGAAGAAGGATTGTTGATGCAGGACTCGATCCAGATGGCTTGGTGTATCGAGGGGAAGTGAACCAACGCTTCATCGAGAACCATGTCTGTCCCAAGGAGTATAATTGCTCTGTTCACATCACCAATATCCACCCCAATGCAACGGACAAGGAGATATTCGCGTTGATCATTGAGGGGGGCATCAGCAAATACAGCAAGCGGCCTCCCTACGACGGAGAAAAGGGATGCTACTTCACATGTGCCGTTACTTTGACTTTTAAGCAGCCACATGCTGCAAAGAACTTCCTCCATCGATGTAATAGCGGCATAGGAATTCATCTGCGAGGCCTGAGGCTCAAGGCAGTGGAAAATCGGGACCGCATCAGACCTTGGCAGCCCAGCAAGATGTATCAGACTCGAATCATCCAGATCACAGGACCGGCGGACAAGATGACTGCTCAAGGCATCGAAGACTTCTTTCACACAAAGATCAAGTTCACTTTGGTCGATCGCCAAGAATGGCTGGAGTCGGGTGGACAATTGTCCGTCGTATTTGAGTTCACCTCGATCGAGGGTAGGTCGCGGGCCGCCATTCGCTGTTTTCTGGTCGAAACTGGTAGAACCGGCGAGCAAGCTCTGTACAACATCCGGTACGTTCCAGATTACTGCGCGGCAGGAGACGGAACTTAAGATAGCAACCTTTGATTCAAGAATTAGTGGCAACAAGTTTGATGTCAGAAAACAGGATAGGGTTACATGTTTGGAAATTAGGTGACCGTAAGACAGTCAATTTGGCTTATTCCTGGGCATGTTTCATGTTTTGCTTCTGAGACAGGAAATCATAGATACGGTGAAGACCTCGCATACAGCGGCACGCGCAAACATCTTCGGGAACAAGGAGCACAGTGATTCTTCGGCGCTTCTCTCAATGCACAGTATGAACTGTAAACAATTATACGTCCCTTCAGAAGCCTCCAGACTCCGGTCAGCATGTCTTTCAATTGAGAATCCATGACAACCCCATGACTATGTGCATGATATTTGACATCTAGCAATTGTTACTCATCATCTCAGCGTCCATCATTAGCTTGAATATAGGAGAGCAGATCAAAATTCAGATAATGCAAACATAGTTGCATCAGCTTAAATCATTCACAACAATCTTTTACCTGGTCCCTGAACCTACAGAAAAAAGTCCACACTCGCGCTTCAGCTGACACAATACTCTGTTCCAATAGGACAATGAACGATGCACCTGCATCCTATAAAAATAATTTGGGAAAAGCGGTCAAGCAAATGCTTGAGCATACCGGATCCGCAATCAGTCGATGTGCAAAGTTCCCTTCTCAAGGCTATCCACCAGTCCGAGCCAAATTACAATTAACCCAGCAGTCAAGCAATCACCAAAACCGAATGGTCTAGATTAATATGGGCCTAACTATAGATCAACAAGTTTCTTGATATGATTGTACCAGCTGATCTGGCGTGCATATAGGAAGAGCGCTTCAGTAACATGGAGCAGAGGCATACATATCACGTGCCACTCGCTTCGCTTGCTTAGCGCGGCCATTTGTTTACCTTCGTTACAACTAATCCCCTACGCCAGAATCCGATGGCTAGATCCTTAAACCGTGCAAGATGACTCGTAACATGTTTTATATAAATATTGTATGTTCGTGATACTCGCGAGTGTTTCTGGTAGCTCCAATCGATACCTCGCTTCATGTCACGAATGAGCATGGCTGGAAACCGCATCACTTCGCGTTATTTGGGGAGCTGATATGGTATTTCAAATACTGTCAACAGAAAACTCAAATTGAATTGATTATTACACTCCTGAATTATAGACTAGACAACGAGGACGAACAATTCTGACAGATCCACTCGGGGTACGGAAGCTTGAAGGCATCGATGTATTCCTGCGACATGTGCAAACGACCAGGCGTTTCACAAAAAACAGCCCCGCTAACTTTTAGAATTGTGTGATCAATTCCGTGGAATACCAGTCTCCCAGGCTCGGAATCAGCGTAGCCGTTTTCGCTGGCTTCGGCAGTCCATTACCCACGTGATTGGCTTCACTCAGCCTAGACCACTTCCGTCCCAAACAAAACAAATGAGTCCTCAACCATACCACGCGCCGTCCTCGCGCCAGTATCGGTCCTTCACCCAGATACTCCTGCATATCCGGGCCAGCCATAACACATTGATCAATTCAACAAGGCCACGCTCTTCCCATGATCTGTAGCACAACTCGACATTATCCTCATGTTGAACAAAATTCAACATACCTCTTTTTGCTTCTCTCTCTTGGAGCTCCTGCTCATTCGTCCAGTACATCCTGAGCAGCTTGGAGCTGGTCTTCCTTCCGGTCCGCCAACGCATTTGCTCTTTGCTGCCCTTCACGCTCAAGCCGGCCTCCACGTGCTTGTTTAAAACCAGGGAGTCTGGCGCCTCTCAGCAACGCGTCGTTGAAATTATTTCACTCACATTCAGATTGATCACATACAATGGACATTCCCAACTCTGATGGCTCCATCATGAGGCAATGTGTTCAAAATTCCGGCGAGGACAGCTCGCCTCCAGAGAAGCTCGGTAACAATCATTCAAGTCTTGTATCCAGGCATGATACTGATTGATCGTACAGGGATCACGATTGAGTCTACAAACCAAGACTCGGCAGCAGACACCCACCGGTCTGATAAGGGATATTGTAAGCATACACCACCCCACAGGTCTTTCAAGTATACTGACAATTATCATAGCTGGTATTATGTCCAGATCATCTGCCATCACCACGAAAGATCTTAAGGTTATCTACGCCGAGATTCTGATCAAGATAGTCCAGGGTAAGATTTATAACATTTCACAAGATACAAACGTATTGATTTTGTGTAGCTGGAATATCACGAAGCCCCCCAAAGCTGGGAGAACTCTTGGCGGCACTGAAGAGTCAACCAGGTTTGTTTCCATTCCCTTTTCAAAGTCGTTCTTGTCCTGATCAATCTTTAGGTTTCGACCCTGGTAGTCACTCCTTTGAGCACCTCCCACGAGATTTCTTTCTGGACCTCAGCACCGCAGACCTGGAACTTTGTGCTTGGAACTTCATCGACCCGAATAAAGCCCCAGCTGCCATTAGTGGCCTCGGTAGAAGTCGTGACACTATTTCAACCAACGATTCTCACGTTGCATCGTCTTCTTCTGTCAAAGGAAAGAAGATAGAGACCTTTGTGCCCGCAGGAGATACAATCCATGGCGATACACTCGGTACCACACCATCATGCCAGCAGTCACAATACCAAAAGCTTACAGGTTTCTCACATTCATATCCAGCTACTTGTCATAAAAGTCTGAACCCGCGAGTGAATACCTTTGTCCCAACCTGCCTCCACCGTCACGAAGTTCAGCGAGACTCGGCATCCAGTCAGGACGATCAGAGTAGTGCTGCGTCCCCTCGCGATGCGAGACGGCCGTCTTACCTCAATCTACTTCAAGAGTCCGTACCGCCTACCTACGGCTGGAACCCGTACGGTGCAGTATACTCTGATGTAATTAGACCATTCGGAACGTATCAGGCAGCCAGTGGAATGAGAATGATGCAGATGACCACTCGCCGTTCTCCTCGCAAGTCTCTGTCAGCGCATATTCCATTCTATCCTTCCCGAATCCGCCAAGGTATCGTTCCCGTCGCGTCGCCAGACACTTTACGGAGAATCAACGGTGGCAATTTGAGCATAAACCCCAATCATAAGGGTGAGATCAACGATCATGCGATCCAGAATGCCAGTTGCTCATTTTGGGAGAACTGCTCCATCCATGTCGAAGGATTCTCGCCATCTGAGTCTCAGAAGCAAATGCTCTCGATCGTGCAACATGCCAGAGTTGCTGCCTTGAATAGACACGATCCACATCCACCGAGATATCCCATGGCTGCTGCCGATTTTACCTTTTTCGACAGAGCATCGGCTGAGAACTTTATGCAGCGTGGTGGCCGGGGCATGATTTCGGCTCATGGACACCCACTGACGTTCAAATGGAACAAGAACAAAGCTCGTCCTGCGACACCTGAAGAGTGCCGACAGAGTAGGACTTTGTTGATAGAAGGTCTCGAAAAGACAATCACACTGAATATTATCATGAGCGTCTTGCATGGCAATTTGACCTCCGAATTGGTGGACAGCGAGGAAGTATACATCGGACATGGAAGGACGTCGCTTCATCTGGAATTCAGTCAGGTAAGAACTCAATCAAAAAACTGGATCGCGCTCCAAGTAAATCAAGATCTGACATCATGTGCCCAGATTCGTGGTCAATCTCGGCCCGCAATGAAGTGCATTTGTGCTTACAGAGACACGAACCAGCTCTCCGGTGTGAAGGTGAACTATGGGCTATGAGTATCTAGTTTCGGATACATTGGGCTGGCATAGTTCGCTAGTATGATGGCATTAGATCCATCTTTCGCCTCGATCTGTAGCCTTCAATCGAACATTGCGTACCATCTTGGGCTACACTTTGTCTTCAAGTCTGTAGATAGCTTCTTTGAAGGAGTATTCTGGTATCCTGTGTTTCCCCGCTTCTTCTCTGGAGCGTGCTTTTTTATCGATAGACCGTCAATGAAAGTCAAAATGTCCTCCATCGCGTCCTAATCACTTCTTTTGATCTTGTCATATCTGTCACCCAGAAGGTATATGTTCCTCCAAGACTATATTCTCTGCCTAATCTTTAGTTCTCCGGTCTTACTGTTTCTTTCAGACGGCATGAGCATTGTCAGCTGCAATATATTTCATTCCGTATTGACCGCGGCTACACAAAGAGAATGAGTTTACTGCTTGTAAACGAAGAGAGCTATCTAGAAATAATTACAGAGTTGTTATGTATGCAGATAAATCCTCCACCCTCTTTTTCATATCAAATGTATCATATCAATTCTGTCTCTGGCATAGCTACCCACACCAAAATCGCTCCAGTACTCTAAGGCATGTTCAGTGACACAAAATATTTGTGGAAGAGACCAGAAGAACCATACCACGGCCACGATGCCCCCCTTGTTGGTTGAATTCAGCCTGCACCAAGGAATTTCTGCGCATGCTCTACAACGGTAAAAATGCCACTGCTGCCTTCGTTGGCAGGGTTGGGGTAATAGAATGCAGCGACAGCAATGTTGACATAGACGATAACGCAAAGGCTACCTTCCAAGTAATTGCTTTTTTGGTCTCGTAAAAAGTTTCCAACAACCAGGATCGCCAAGATCAAGACGATGATGTTGAACAGGTCGAAGTTCAGATCCATCCTCTTCTGTAGTCCCCACCCCACAAGAACGACCAATGGACCATTGAAGAGGGACGTTTGGATTGTAGCACCGAGAACATGAGCCAGTGCCATGTTCATCTGGTTGTCCCAAGCTTCATCGATGGCAGTCAGATGTTCGGCAAATTTTTCGACGAGAGGAACGAGGATCAAGCCGACAAAGCTATCGGAGACATGCCGATCGACAACGATGAACTCAATCTCTTCAACAAGGCTGATTGCGATGACTGTGACGAGAGTGATTGCAATGACGAGAGCAATCATACATTCCGTGAAAGTCAATTTGTCTTTGGTGCCGCCTTCATGCGCGGCGTGGTGCTCATCTTCTTGGAATATTCCGTCATAGATGCTCTCATTTGTACGCATCTGGAAGTATGTGTAAACAGCGTATGCGATGATCAACAGAATGGATGTGATTCGAGAAATGTGAAGGACTTTATCGGAAACAACCTCGGGTGTGGTTCGGCCATTGGCGGACACCGCAGTGAAGAAGGCGGCGGGTACGATGAGTCCAAATCCGCTGAGGTGTATCAGCAACAGCACGTGCATTCTGGTGAAGTGTAAACTCACGCAGTCAGTAACAAATCACTTCCTACCTCACCTACGACCTCGCTGAAGTTCAGTTCGTTGTGACGAACTCCTCCAACCACAAAACACATTCCGAGACAGAGGAGTTGGGTGGCTAAAACTGAGCCAAGGATGGCGGCTTGGATGACAGCAAATTGATCGGTCTTAAGTAAGACAATGAACATGACGATTTCAACAACGGAACCAAGGGTGGTTTCGAGCAAGACACCAAGAACCTTGTGTAGCTTTCGTCCAAGCTCTTGACCAGCGAAACCTGAGTGAATAGCAGAAGTCAGCAACGGCTGTGAATGCTCAACAGAAGTGATGGCGACCACGTACCGATCAAGTTTGCGCATGGCACCATAGCGATGTAATTGAGAATGAAGATGACCAAGTGGAGGTCATGATGAGCGTATTTGACGAAAATGGCAGCGGGAACAACGGGCCAGAAGATATTGCAGATTCGAGAGGCTCTGCTAGTAGAACGCCAACAAATTCTGAGGATTTTTCCAAGTTGTACGCCCTTCCTGCCACTCTCACCGGCGGGCTGAATTCCCGTGGTTACTCGGATGGCGTGGGAGATGGTGTTATGGCGGGGCAATGAAGCTTGGGTGGAGGAATTTCCCCTTTCATGATGACTCGATGCGGTGCGTGGTCCCATCTCGACGTGATCTTTTTCTGGCCCAACAGGGGAAAATTTGTTGCCGGGAACTGTTGATCTGTTCTTAGTCCTTCGATGGAAATTTGTGGTTATAAGCTTGGGTGTGTTTGCTTCGAAGCAGGTACCTCTCCCAGAACCTGGAAATCACTCATGGTGGAGCAACTGCAGGGTAGCTCTTTCCACCATCGCCGGCCTTAAGTTACCAGGGAAAGCAGTTTCTATGTAGAGGCTCCCAATGAGTCGAGGCTAACAGTCACCTTCCATTATAAACCTGAGGTTGATGCGTTCCTGTTCCTTTGTCGAAATGTGGGGAACTTGTTCTCCTTGCATTGGACTCCCTGAATCTGAGCCCATGCAAGCACTAAAGTCGTGAGGTCTGTGAATTTTCAGAGAGCCAGCCCTCCTAAGATGTTGCTATCAAGACAGGGAGAAACGGACGATAAAGAGAGAAGTTGTACCTGAGATAAATGAGCGAGACAAAAAGAAACGCAATATCTGGGAACAATCGGGACCGACCGATCAGACAGACACTATCTACCTAAGTATAGGTATAAACTTGATGAAGGGGTCTCTGTAGCTCGCAATTTCCGGATACGGTCTTAGCCCTGGTTTTAATCCGATACGGCGAACGAGGAAAGAGGTGTGTTCTCGTTAGATTTTCAGGCGAGAGAAGCGACGATGCAACTCTCCTTGTCAGCGTTGTGCGAGGCATTGCATTGCACTTATTCACATACCTTAGATCCTGCAGAACTTCTCCCTGGGCTACAACCCGGCATCTGGGTCTCGCAGTGAGTCGTAGCACTGATGGGCCGTCCGGTGAGAGCAAGGGCCCTACTTTAGACTCGGCAATCTCGATGGTTCTCACACTCCATGTCGGGGCAGGAAGTTTGCCAGAGGTAGAGGTAAATATCACCAGACAGGCAGATGCGGGCCACCACTTTTTTAGCAGATGTTTTTCATTGGTTTTTGCTGATCAAGAGAGTGAGGTGGTTTGTTGAGTTTGTGAAGTGTCTGTGCTTAGGCAGGAAGCTTCCAGCTATCTCGATGGTTGGATGAAAACGTGCTGTTCATATGCTTACCCAGGTATGACTTGAAGCTTTTGATAAAGAATTGGTAGCACTATAAGTAGAAGATTTATACTTCTATGCCCAATAACTCTTAGCTATTCGCTGCGTATTTTTTTTTACCTCAGGTCTTTGTAGAATAGAATCTCATCCTTCAGAGAACCATCAACAGGTGATATTTCGTGCCCCGGAATTTCGCCAATCTACAACGCCAGAAGCATTAGCATGGTGGCATCTCAGACAGACAGCACAACTGTAGAAGTAGAGGAATAACACATCATACCTTCACATATCCCAACCTCGGGTAAATAACCTCCGCCGGACTTCCCTTGGTCGTTCCAAGCATCTATAATATCGAGATCAGTTCTGTTCTTGCAAGTATCACGTAGACCACGATGAACCAACAAGAACCACACCACTTACCAACAGTCCCCTCCCCTCCTTCTTAGCAAGCTCCTCCAGCATAACCATAACTCTCCTCGCAACACCTTTCTCCCTCCACCTTGGACTGACCAACAACTTCTCCACACCACCTCTGAAGGGGCCAGTCTCACTTTCCGGCATAGCCAACATTACGTAACCCGCGAGCTCTTGCTGTTCAGTTTCTGGATTCGTCGCAAGCTGCATGATGATATGTCGTAAGCCAGCAGTGACTTCTGCGGCTCGTGCTGTCCACCATGCTTCCATGCGAGGTAGGGAGAGTGGAGGGAGGAAGCTAGCGATGGTATAGGGTGGTGAAGTTATACATTCTGCGTGGAGAGCGGCCAATGAGGGTATCAGGTGGGTGTGCTTTTTGGGGTCGTACATGACTGGTGGATCCATGGTGAAGAGGCAGGTGCTGTCAATAGGCCGTGCGGTGATGTGACAACAGATGGAGGATCATTCCAGAGGGATATTTTTTAAACGGCCAGAAAGTAGAGCGTGAAAACTTAGACTTATACTCCTTGGATTCAAAGCGCGTATTTCTGACGCTGTTGAAGTATTGCCTATCGCGGCGCCCTTTGATTGACTTGCTTAGAACCTCTATGGTTCAACAAAAGTGGGGGCGAACATAATAAAGCGAGATTTCTTGGGGGCACAGGTACCACTCTCATCAAGTCGTGTCTCCGTCCAGAATGCTGTCATTCTCCGAAGCTTCGAGACTTCATACACCTTGCTCATCGTCGTCCACCTCTTCTTCCTCAAGACTGTTCATCGCCCGAGAAAAGTCTCTGATCTCCTCGTCTTCCCCTCCATCTCTAATTATCCGGTCAAACAATTTGGCAGCACGTTCACGCTCGACCTTTCGAATTGCCTGCCCTCGCTCGTGCTCAGCGACTCGTTGTCTATACAGAAACCTGCGCTCGGTACTCTTGTCTAATTCTCCCAGTCGTTGGCTTCTCGGAGCCGGTGCCTCGTTGTCATATTCGTCTTGCTCAAGAGGCATAGCCGGGACGCTAAGATCACCAATATATAGTGCCAACATTCCTCGAAGCCTAAGCATGTTGTGGCTGTCTGAGTACGGAGGAGTTGTCATGATCTCGTCAAGTTTCGCGGCTATCTTTCCAGACGCTGCCAAAGCCGATTGACGGACGGTATCCCTCTCCGTCCATCGCTTTTCAGCCCTTCTTCGACGTACTTTCCCCTTCCTCCTCTGATTGATCGTGAACATGTCTTCTTCGGGGTCCTCTTCCTCAATTTCATCGCTGTCCAGACTTTCGTCGCCACTCCCGTCGTCCTCGTCATCTTTCTTCTCTTGCTTTTCGATCTTCCGCAAGCCCTCCTTTTGCTCAATCTGCACTCCATAGATCTCGCATCCCACCATCGCAGGCCAGAAATCCAAGGCGCTCACACTTCGCTGAAACTGCCTGTTGTAAGGATATTCTAGGATCAATCGCTCGTAATAACTTTTTGCAAGCTCCAATCCTTCCCTGCTACCCCATCTTCTCTCTACCCCGGAATCTTCGTCCTCATCTTGCACAGGCTCCTCGTCGTCGTCGGCCGCTTCGACATCGTACGAGTACTTCTTCTTTTTATCCAAGCTTCTCATCAAAAGCGCAGCTCCTATCTCCCAATAACCATTCGACCTGATATCAATTCCTCTTCCCGATATTTGCGTCCTCAAAAGCATAGACCAAGCTCGACTCGCCCTCTGTATATCGCCCTCACCCAAGCACCTGTGCAATATCGTCGTGAGGACACTGAGATGCTGGTTCCGTAAGAACGGCCCACGGCTTATTTTGACACCACTATCTTCTTCCTGCTCCTCTTCCGCCTTATTGTCTTCTTCGTCGATATCGACATCCCCTCCATCCCTTCTACCCCGCGCTCTGCCCTTTTTATCCCGCGACCCAAAACTCTGCGGCAGCGCCTTGTGCGGGAAACCCTTCACATCCGGTAGCTCCTGGTCCAACTCTAGTCCAGCCAGTTGATACTGCGCAATTTCTGCCGGCGTCAGACTGAGCGGATTCGTAGTAGCTGGAGCTGCCGCATCGCCATCCGAGGAGGAGATCTCATCCTCGTCGGATACCTCTATCGCAGATGGACGCTTGCGTTTCCTGACTGGCAGATTCGAGAATTTTACTCGAGAGGTCTTGGATTCAGCATGTTGGGTTATAGAGGACGGCGCAAGAGGGAGGGCGAAGAGTGGCATTACTGGCGTTGTGTTCTGGTGTCCTATCCACCCAAGAGTCGAAAATGCTGGAGAAGGCTGGAGATCAGTTCAGCCTCGCCTCGCCAAGAAACTTACGCTGTAAATGCATCCGACCGTCCAGATATGGTTAAGCTTCCGGAGGGCGCGCAGCTTCCGGCTGGAACCAGCCATCACGTGGAAGGATACTTCCGAGAACCTGGTTGTTTCAAAGTTCGAGTCCGAAGGTTTGTGAGAAGTCCCCTGAGAATTAATATTTTTGAAACTTCGGACGGAAAATCTATTTGAGTGAGATCTGCAGCGATAATGCAGGTCCGGCTGATCCCTGCACGGTCATATCGTCTGTAATGTGGACGGAAAATCAGACGACATGCCCTGATCATCAGAATACTTTAATCGTAATAGTATGAATGCACGCCGCGTAGCACGAACTTGTTGTCGTGCTGCCACTGGAAGTGGAAACATAGTATGAGGTTTGTCATATTTAGTTGTGTGAAGTGCTCATGCTTAAAAGTAATGCGAATAGAGTGCAATTCTCAGCTTGGACGACTTGGGGAGCGTCCCCTGTGTATATAAAATCCGATAGATTTGTCATTGCGAAGGTCTATTACTATGTAGTAACTCCAGAGCCTTTTGGTTACCGTTGATTATAATATCATCCCCTAGAGCACCATGACCTTGTTCTGGAAATGCCGCTCTCATAGCCGAAAGCCAGAAAATAAACTCAAACAACATGAGTGAGATATAAAGAGGCTACTTACCAACACAAAGAACTCATAGCCTAGCTTCGTAGTATGGTCAGTAATCAAGGATATCCCTATTTTGACGCAAGTCTGTGATTGAAGAGTCACGATAGGTACTGTCGTTTGCGCTGGCTTGTCAACCACCATCCGGGAAACCAACGAGTCAATCACGGGAAAGCGGGAGCTGTTTGTTTGAATGTGCCAAAGCCCATAGAGCAATGACGCTCAGCATTCAAATTCAGATCTAAAAGACATGTTCTCAATTGAGCTCCGACAAATGTCGGGGCATCCAAATGAGAACTGGAGAAACAAAAAGGTATATACATGAAGCCAGCTTTTCCCAATCCCGGACATCCCGATGACCGATTCTCCCCTCAAGACACGTAGAGGAAATGTGTTGTACAACCGCAAAAGCGCTTAAGAGCTGACAACGTCAGATCCAAAGATGCAGGTCGTGCCATCGGCACCCTCTGAGACCTCAGTGGGCTCATTGCCTTTGGCAACGCCCTCAAAGTTGGTGCAGACGCTCTTGACATTGGTAAGCTTGGAGTTGGTGATAGTAGCTAGATGAAAGGTTAGCAAGGCTCTAGAAATCATGTAGCGAAAAACCTTACCAGTATCGCCAAAGTTGCCGTTGACACCAGCAAGGATATCACCATCAGTAGCCGTGATATCATCCATGATGACGTGGCGCTCAGCACTCGTAGCGCAGTTACCGCAGGCACGGTAGAGCTTTCCAAAAGTACCAACTGTGAATCCAGTGACGCTGAGAGTTCCGGCACCGTTGTGTTGGAGGACCTTGTCTTCAGCACCGAAAGCTCCGCCTCCAGTGATGGTTGTTGTCTCGCCGGCATCTTGGTTCTTGATTGTGAAAGCATCCTCGCAAACAGCCTCCCACCAGACGTTGGTCAACTTGCAGTTACCTTGGCAGTGAATACCCTCGATTTGGTTCTTGCCGATGATGACGTTGGAGATAGATCCGCCATTCTCGATTTGGAAAACGGCATCAGAATCACCACCCTCAGCCTGGCCAGTGCACGAAACACCACGATCGAAAGTGACCATTCCGCCATCGAAGGATTCGCCAGCGGCAATCGTCTGAGCTGCAGACAGAACGGAAGTGCCAGAGGAGTCTGGGAGGCTGCCACCGCTCGAGGAAGTACCATTTCCGGTAGATGTTCCGCTGGTTGTGGTTGGAGTGCTGGCATCGCCGGTTGCTGATGCCTTGGAGCCTCCAGATGATGCATCGGTGCTCGCTGGAGAGGAATCACCAGTTGCCGATGCCTTAGATCCGCCGGATGATGCTTTGGTGGTCTTTGCGGAAGATTTCTTGGTAGTAGAAGCCTTAGCTGCCTTGGTTGCCTTTGCGGAAGACTTCTTGGTGGTTGAGGCTTTAGCCTTGACAGCTCCAGTATCCAGGAAAGAAGAGTCGGTAGTGTTGGATGGAAGATCAAGGTCGCAGTCACGGCGAGGAAGTGATGGTGCAGCAGAAACGCCGAGAGCAAAGGCCAAAGTGACCAATTGAACGGTAGAGAACTTCATATTGATGGTTGATTGGACGGGATTTGAAAGTTGGTAAACTGGTATGTATGATACGAGAAGTCGTGTATGAATGATAGACGATGCTCAGCAAAGTTGATGTAAGTCGCAAAGCCAGGCGTGAAAAGTGAAAGTGTGTGTAAAGAATGATAGATGAGTGAAGAACTTGAAGATGAAGCTGGTGAAGAAAGAAAGGCATCGTTGGAATCGAGGGGTATATTTGTACAGAACATCTTGACAGGCTTGGACTCCGAAAAGGAGGCTGTCGTCGTCTTGTCTCCACAAGTTGGTTTATTGTTGATTAACATTGATTAAGAAGAAACTTAATGAAAGCAGGCGCCCAAGGAGGAGGATTGCTTGTTGAAACAAGAGCGCTTGGCGCCAAGCGCGATGCCCACCATTAAACCATGCGGACTTTCCCAGAACGTTCGATTCCGATCTGCAAATGTCATTCGGGGGCACAGGATGGCCTGTTTCAAATCGGCCAAGAGCACTGCCAGTTCCCACAATCATCTCGATGAGACTTCATCCCAACTCCCCGGGCCTGCCAACAAACGCCTCTTGCAAGGATTGGTCCCGTGGCCAAACGCAATCCATGGAGAGCACTTCAACTCGAACACGGTCTAAAGACTTCAGACTGTTGATCATTGCAGGACCCGATGACTCGTGAGCCGCCGTCATCCCATCTAGAGTATGTGGACAAGAACATAGCCGCAAGGCAAGCATCGACACCAGCCAACACTTCTGGATTGTGCAATCTTTGAGTTCTGCTGAAACCATCATATTGAATTCCTGAAAGGGATCTGCGCACAGTGTAGATTGAAATGTCTCCATGCAACCATTTTGGTGCAGCAGAATCTCTCGAAGTCCAGAGCCGCCGGCCGAGACAAGGAACAGCTGAAGACGTAAGCTGGTAGATCGCAATCATAAGTTAGAACGTGCGGCCATCGCCAAGCAAGAGAAAGATTCTTTTGGGATCACTTGTACTTGTCCAAGTGGATTAACGGTAGGCGCGGGGAAGTAGAGTATCTCAGGAGAGCCCAGAACGAGGAATTTTGTTTCCTCGTTTCAAGTCGCTTGCGAGTTTTTGGGTGGGTCAGTCTTGGCGCTTGTTTCGGATTCTCGTCACGTGGAAGTCATTTGAATCACATAGGTACACTCCAGCACGGATCACTCCTGCAGCTGTTCAGCTAGCATCAAGTTGAGTTTTCTGGTTTTAGATCTAAATGACACCAATTATGCCGCCACATATCATTCTACCTTGACAATTAATTTCCTTCCGCTGACGCCGGCTTTCAGTTTGTCTAAAGCTGCTTGTGCCCCACCCAGTCCACCTGGAACGACTTCATTTCTGGAGCAGGGACGATGGTTCCATCTGCCAACGATTTCGCAAGATAATCGTTGAATAGCCACTCCCCAATTTCGGCCTGATCAGCTCCGTGTCGATAAGCCATTGTCTGAGAAATTTGAAGTCCTTCTGGTTTATCACTTTCAGGCCATGCATTTGCCAAAACGAGTTTTCCCCCTTTTCCACCTGAAGATAGGATCACCTCGGAGCTTTTCTTTGCTGTATCTCCCTCTGTTATTGCATCAAAGCCGAGGCTGATTGTGATATCGTGATCTCTTGCAGAGGCGACGATCTTGTCGACTACGGAAGAGTCACGGTAATCGAAGACTGCGAATGCTCCGAGGGACTTCAGGTAATTGTGATGGATGGGACTTGCAGTAGCAAATACTTTGAATCCTAGGTTCCTCGCAATTTGGATAGTAGCGGTTCCTATAGAAGAAGACGCCCCCCAAACAAGAAGTCCGGAGCTTGGAAGAGTGATGGGCTCAGTTGGAAGTGGAATCTCAAGATCTACGAAGAGTGCCACTTGAAGAATATTAGCGATGAAGGAGTCAAAATCTGAGATTAGATTAAAGATCCTGAAACATCGATCCCAGAACATCTGTCTGATCCGAGATCCAAGACATTTGGCTAAAATAGGTGGGAAAGACTACATACTGCCTGAAGTTGCAATTGCCATCGGGAAGACTGAACCTTCTTCGAATGACATGGAGTCGGGTATCCTCGAAGTAGCGATGTCTTTGAGCACAGTGAAGGTCTGAAATGCTCCGTGGTTGATATCTTGGAGGTAGATGACCCCAGAAAATCCAGTCACTATTGTGTAGCAAGTACGTCAGCACTGGGCTTGTTCAAAGACGTTGGGACTTCTTAGATGGGCGCTTAGACTGCGATGGAGGTGTGCAATGCCTCAGATACTCACCTCTATCTCCAACTTGGAATTTGGTCACCGACGACCCGATAGCCGTTACTACACCGCAGCTATCACTGCCGAGGACGGCGGGGAACTCTTTTATCAGAACATTGAAATCCTGCATCTTCCACTAAAGTCCGGTCTTAGTTAATAGAACATCTGAGAACGTGTGCCACACCATCATTGAGGTGCAAACATAACTCTTCCACCCCCCGACATATTTCTTACCAAACAGTATGGAATTAAAAGAAGAGATACTTACGTCGGCAGGATTTGCAGCAACCGCATGATTACGAACGACAATTTCTTTTGGCCCTGGAGTTGGAATTGGTCGACTGGCTAATTTCAATTTAGCATACGGTGCATCAAGCACAGCTGCGTAATTGATTTCTGTAGTCATCCTTATTTGGTGGGGGAGGATTCCTGGAAGCGATCAGTGTCTGGTATATTAGGATAAGTTGATTGCATGTATTGTGTGTAGTTTTCCAGGAAGCAGCAGTGCTTATATGCCTTCTGGCTTGTAGTCACATTTGATGCGAAAGCGTGTGGATGTCGTTCTCGGCGGGAAGATTGTGACAGCTCGTATGCATCTACCACTCGAAATGGACCTGTAGTCCACCGAACACGAGCCTGTCACCGATGGTTTAACATAAACCCTTTTTCGCACGTTATTCCGACAGAAACGCTCATACCGGTGAGGAATCTGGTACTCGGTCAGTGCTACATAGACATCATTTGGAGATAGTGCTTATCTCCCTTATATCCGGAAACCAAATTGGACACATGCTAGTATTTTTCCTCAGGGTCGAAATTGAAAAGAAGTAGTCATACGAGATCCGGCGGATCCCACTGAGAACGACCATCGTGATCATCAACCCCCCGGAATATTCTTATCAAAACAATGGAAGCGAAGAAAGGGGTGGGTAAGCGAGTCATTGTGGATCATGTTGGGCCCGCACCGTGGTCTGATCTGATTGGCCAAGTCATGTGCCTTTCCATCTTGAACTTCGATCTGGAACCTCAAATCGCACGACTGTCAGAAACACAACGATCGCCAGTTGACGTTCATCAACAATTCCGCGGGCTACTGTGTTCCTACAATCACCATCAAGCATATACAGACTTCAAGCGATGAACGAAGAGAACAAGCCGAAAGCGTTGCGCAAGCATGACCCGCACACTATCACTGAGAAGCGGCCGGAAGGCTCATCGACATTATATACAGAATCGGAATCAGAATCGCGTTCATCGAATGCACTAATCCAGATTCCGGAATCCCAACCTCCAGAGCCCATAAGGGAAAAGCTTGGCAGAGTTGCGTGTTGTGAGTTCAGCTCCGGACAGAACTGCGTCACTGCGTGTGAGTCTGACATGGCTCAGCGACAGGTCTTGAGCATAATCCACGCCTCCCACTCATCTGTCTAGAAAATGTTCGAGCTCGTCTGAATCACCTCATAACTAAGAACCTATCGATTACAACAAAGCTCACCAAGTTCAGAGACTCCATTCTACGAGACTTGTATTCCCACTTCAGGATTCGGCACGTGGCCGCCGGTCAGCTAAGCCGTGCTGATACGGACAAGGAGACACGCGAAATGTGCATTGATGCTCTAAGAATCAAGAAGAATTTCATGATGGAAAGCCAGAATGACCTGGAAAGTGTGGATGAAGCCTTAGCAGGCCATGCAACGTTCTTGAAATTTTCACGAGATGCTTTTCACGAAGTCATTGCCAATATCCATCTTCTGGAAGCTAATACTTCCACTCGATGCGATTTTGTCGGCGGAAGTAAGGTTCTCGTGATTTCTTCCGAGTCGAGTTGAGCTAAGATCGTACAGGGTTTCCGATAGATTTTCCCAAAATGACTGCTCTCGCTCGACTGACCGCTGGTGAAGACTATGAAAGCATTCCATCAGCCTTTCCCAAATTACTACCAGGCGTGCAAGACTCCGCCGAGATACCGGAGCGACGATTCTCCTGTTTTTTAAAACTGCCAGTGGAGGTTCGACTTATAATATGGAAGCTCTCCCTGCCAGGTCAAAGAATCCTCACGCACAGTTCTAGGCACAACAGAAATCTAGCGCTCCTGTCGACTTGCCTCGAGTCTCGGAGAATCGTGAAATCGGTCTACACTCGCGTTCTGAGCCCCACATACAATACCACAGCGACGAATATGGAGTTTATCTGGGTCGATCTCGACAACGATTTCATAGTAAGAGATCTATCGACACCAGATTCGGACCAGCCTTCAAAGAGCCTTTTCGATCGGACCACTACAGATTTCAACGCTGGTTGCTTTCGGGTATTTACGGGTCTGGCAAAGGTCAAGCATCTCGTAGTAGCTTTCGATGTGCTACGGCAGAACGGCGGATCATTTTTCGTCGTACTGCAAGCTTGCGCCCCGGAACTTGAAACCCTGACAATTATCCCGAGTACGCAAGTCGACGGATCACCACTAAAGAAATTCAAGACAGCAGTGAACGACAATGTGCGTCTCATCGAGCTGGACTCGAACGTCCTTGACTATGTGTGTTTTCGAAAGTCGCGTCTACAAGACAGAACATTGAAGCAGAAAGCTCAGCGGGGTGTCACCACGATCGCGACTGCTCTGAACCACTCTCAACAGTACAAAGCCTTGTTCCCGAACTTCGTAGCCTCCTCGGAAGGTATTTGGAATCCAAGGATCAGTGTTGCTCTTGTGACGACCTGGAATGAGAACTGTAAGGGTTGGCAAACAAGACATCTTGACAGGGACTTCTACAATGCGAAATATGTCGGCGAGGATGGCAAGATGTACCATGGATTTGTGGAGTCTGGAATGATCTGCGGCGCTGACGGTGAGGGTCTGAGCCGCTACGATGGCATGGTGCAACTTTTCGAGGAAGTCTGAATCTGGTAAACATGCATGCAGCATGAAGAGCTTTCACTACCACATGGCGATGCACTTCGGCTGGTCAGCTCTCCATCCTTGGGGCGAGCCGCAGCCTGCGTATATGTCTTTGTAATATGCATTACACAACACACACCGGCAGAGCAAAAACACTTCCTTAGCTTGATGCACGGTATCTGGCAATTCATCCACAATTTACACTTCATCGTGTTGAGCATCATACGAGGATTTAGCTAGATTTCAGACCCCTTCTCGAGCACATACAGGGTCGAATCATCCCGAGGTACTCAATCTGGAGTACTGAATGTTATAGATTATGTTTATAGTTATTTTCCCGCCCACCAATCTATCTCTGGTATCATAACATGAGGTTGAAAGTCATTAAGTAAGTTGCGATTAATACATTCCACATTCTTTCAACGCTGAGCCATCCACCATGTAGCCAAAGGAATACAGGAATTCCGCAATTTTCGATCCGATCTATCAAACAAGCGTGGATGCCCAGCCAGACTTCCCCATCAACCCCGTCACCATTCCTCTTCCGCGTCTCGCTCGGCGAGCATTCGGAGACTTCAAAAACATCAGTCTCTCTCTTGGATGTGGTGTAGCTGTCCAGTACTCTGGCCGTTAAGATCGGAAGGCCGTAACATCGATTCGATCCGCTCAAGGCAAGCGCTTTTGCCCCGCTCAAATTTGACCAATTTTCTCCCTCGACCCCATCTCTCCAATCTCGTCAAGGAAGTAACACTCCTCCAGACTCCACCCACCTCTGTTTCAAACCTCCCATCCTACCGCCTAAAATCTCATTATCCTCCTCCAAGCGCCTCCTGTCCCTCTCCAAGTCTCGTATATGCTTCCGGGCACGCACCAGCACCTCGGCCTTGCTGACTTTCTTCCCTTCCGCTTCCCCATCTTCTCTGGGCAAAACCAACAGCAACGTCTCGAATTGACCGTTCAGCCGGTTTCGATACTGCTTCTCGACCTGGTTATGGTTGAGACGGGTGTGCTTTGGAGGTGAGTTTGAGCTGTACGAAGAAGTTGAGGAGGTTGTGGGACGAGAATTTGCTGCAATGGCTGTCGAAGTTGAGCGCAATCGTTGGTTAGGAGGACTTTTCTTTGCTGGTGCTCCTCCTCGGGATTGATCTTGAGTTCTGTATCGCTGGCTGTGCCGGGTACTGCGGGTTGATGTCCTGCTTGGAGGGTCGGAAAATCGCGAGCCGGATTGCATCTCCAATGGCGAACAGGGATATGAATTCCGTATCGGAGAGTAGACGCTTGAGAAGCTTGCTGTTGTTTGAGATACCGAGGTACTACCGCTAGCTGGTGCTGTTTGAGCGACAGACCATAGCTCCGTTCGTTGAGGTTCGAGGACATTGTTATTATGTGACCCTGTTGTGAACCTTTCTGGTGTGATGAATTCTGTGGAATCTGGTGTCATCAGAGAGCCAAAGGTACGGTCGAAAGGATCCCAGCTGATGTCATGATACGCGGTCGACAATGGTGTGTCGAGATAAGGACTTTCCGGAGATGGAAGTGGTGAGAACGACCATGAGTTGATGTCCACAGGGTTGCATAGTCGCGGGCTCATGTCATAGTCCTCTTGACCGAAGTCAAGGAAGTCCTACGCAAGCTTTTAGCGTGTGCATGTTTGATAGGAGTGTAACACAAAACGGTGGCTTCCTACGCTAGCCTGGTCCATGGGTTCGCCCATGTAGCAGTCCTCGACGGTTCTGATATTGCTCTTGTCGAAAGTTGTCATAGATGTAAGTAGGTGATAGAAGTATGTTGATTTGGAAAAATCAATTTTTTTTTGGCTCGGCACAGAACGAGTATGTTCTCGAAGGGTGACCAGTCCGAGATATAGATATTGCTTCTGTACGGAACATTCGATAGCCCTGGCGAGGATATCGCGGAGCTGCACAGACTCGCTGGGAGGAATCTAGACCGGCGTCGATTTGTGAGCTGTTATCTCCAGACATCCATCAGCCAGTGCTGGAAGTCCTTTCCGTTCTTCTTCTCATTGGTCCAAATTCCGGAAAGAAAGTCGGGCGAGCACGAGGCCCATTACCAGCACTCATGATGGAGGAGGAGGTACCTTGGAAACGCTAGCCTCCTACATCCGCAGATGCAGTCTTAGCAATGAGGAGCCAAATGTTTGCCAGAGGTGACATATCAATCGACGATCTTCCTAGAACACAAAAGAACCGGAGAAGACCTCATTCGTGCTATCTACCAATCATATTGAAGTATGAATATCATCAGTAAGACGTACTCGCCACTTCGGAAGGAATAAACGATGGTTTACAGGAACGTCGATCCATGGTATGCCTGCAAGTATGGAGGACGCACGAGAAGCTTCGGGTTGCTTCCCCATGTTGCTGGTGCGCTGGACCAGATATGCTCAAACCCTTGCCCATATGTCCAGGCGATGCATCACGTGGCCAGTCTTCGCTTGCACTTATTGGACAATGGCAAGACCCTGGAAGTTATGTCAGGCCACGTTATCGTAAGAGTGAGCTGATTTGGGTTAAGATCATAACTTAATTCTCGATGTAACGCGAAGCCCTCAAACTGCCGTTGTACGATAGCTAGTGACATGCAGAAAGCGGCTTCTACGGATGCCATTTCTAGATCGTCGATCTGCGCGGAGCGACTGGGGGCGCTTGTTGCAGGACCCCCTTTTTTGAATTTAAGCGAATATGTACATACTTTGCACGTATCTCTCAGCAGAACTATCGCAAATGACAAGCTGATACGATCTTATAGATAAGGACCGAAGAGATTTTCTGCTTGTCTGGGAACAAAATACCTAGATAGCATCGAAGACGTGTGATCAACACCACGCCATCCACAGCATTGCCACTGAACTGCAAATCCGCAAGAGAATGCTGGGCTTTCATCACTGGAGCCACAGAAGTCAACACAAGCTCATGCCTGCTTCAAATGTACGACATTGTAGCTTCGTTGAGGTGGTATCTGCCACCAGCCCTCCCGACCACGGGGTAAATCAGAGCACATTTTCCAATGGAGGTGCGAGACCTAATTCAGTCATAACAGTATCCATATTATCTGATTCCGTGATCCGAGGCGATGTCGCTCACAGATAACGTTATTTACCCCTCTATCCGTGCCACCGACACCTGCATCTTCAAAAGCTCGCACATCCCCGACCTTGGCACCTCTGCTTGCCGAACGGAAGCGAGCGGACTTCCAGAGATGGAAATCCCGGATGTCTTGGAATTATCACGGCATTCTTTTTTCGATATCGGCATGCAGGATCACGATGGCTGAGAAACTCACGATATTTTGTGCACACGTCTCGAAGTTTTGCCCAGACAAATCTTGAACTTCTTACCTTGGCACAGATGTGAGCAAAATCTCATGAACAACTCACTACTCGGCGAGAAGTGTGAATTGTGATCGGGCTGGCCCAAGGAGAGCGGGGTAACCCGTCCAACATTTTCGAGACAAAACAAACCTTGGAGAATTGTGGTGTCGAACCACTGATGGTTTTGCAATAATCTTCTTCTAAGAGTTCGGGATCTTATTGATTCACCCGTCGGGTCCTAGACATCGCAAACGAGAAGTTAAAATATTCCAGTGAAGGGGTCTAACTCATAGGCGGAAACAGAACTCGCGTATATCAACGCAGTAAACTATTCTTGAACAGATTCGAGCCAGGGAAATGAACGTTCTTGAAGTGTTTCTTCTATAAACAACCTCGCCGTTCATTCTCCGGGGAAGTGGCTTTCGGGTTCCTTTTAACCTCGGTGATGTTTGACTCAGTAGGGCTGAGCCGACCAAATCGTACGATTCGACGTCACGAGATTGCCAGGTATCCAGACTCATGGGTCGACTTCTGCACCCATTGAGATCGTGGCTTGGCTAGGGCGTGATCAAATAGGCAAGTCGAAGCTGATGGTGCAGACTGGTGGTAGATTCTGTACCGGGCGAGGAAGCAATTATCTCGTGTTTTGGGATTCCAGAAACAATCTGATCCAGGTGACAGAAGCCCCTTTGCTTCATCCGCTGACTCGGAGATGTGACTACTCAGATATCGGAAGCTTGTGGCTCTCAGTGGCACAAGATCCAACTCGGTTGTGTCACCAGCATCCAACAAGTCTGTGGACTTTGAGGCGGTATGGAGCTGATCGTGGTCGGTAGTGCATTTTCTTGAACGGTAATTCCAATGAATTTGTCTCTGCGAAGAACAGGGCCCAGCGGGACTCCGTGTTCTTCAATTTAGGCGTGCCGCCATCCAAAATCAAGCTGTCTAATGTCTGTCGATCTTTCGCCGCATTTGGCGATGTTTACTTTCTCGACTTGCAAGCGAAGATATCTGCTCTAGCGTCCACTTCATTTCTGCGACGGCTTTTGAATGGACACAAGCTCGTCACCTCCAACAAGTTGTGATTGAAAACAAGATGATCAAATCTAGAACTTTGAACTCCATTGTAGCAAATTGACCGACTCCAAACACCCCCACCCCCCCCTGTACACTCTACTGGCCGATGCAGGAGCGCATCTGGGATAAACCTCCAATTATGAAATTCCAACAGACTTGATAAGTCGTCCGCCTCCATCTCAAGGCCTCTCAACCATCTTCCCAAAAACACTGCCCCCTTAAACCCACGCCTTGTCCAAATTACTCTCGAAATTCCCATCCTTAAACGGCACATTTGCGCTCCCAAAATCCGTATCCTGAAGTGCCTGTCTCGCCGGACCAGGCAAATTATCCCAATGGATCTTCCAGAAGCCCCAACCCTCCGTACCCGAAAATTGCAATTCATGATTTCTAGGAAATTCAGTGTAATATTCGACCTTGACGCGATCTCCATTTCTCGATGGGTCGGTGGACGTCTTGTATCCTCCGTGGCCGGAGGCTGCGGCGCCGATGAGGGCTGGGGTCGCATTTTCGGGATTATCGAGCCAGACGACGGTGCTTTCCCATTCGTGTCGGTGGCCGCCAGCGACGTTGCCAGCGTTGGGTTGATCTTTTGGCCAGTACCTAGATCTTAGGTCAGTACAATGTCTTAAGCAATGCAATGCAACGAGGGTGCTTGAGGTTGAAGATGGTGAGAAGGTTTGGAATCAGTGTCCTGATGTACTTACCATGAATACATGATTGCAAACCGTCCATTATGCCAGGCAGTTCTGACATAGGTCTGCTGGCGATCTGTAAATCTGCACCCAGCTGAGGGGTTTCCACTATCTTGAAGCCCACCACTGCATGACAGTCAGACCAAATTCCCATCAAAGACAAGAGAGGATGAGTCTAACCTCGTATCTCCATTCTCATTGACAGCAGTCATCACCTGACAGCCATGGGCAATGTGCAAGTACGGCTCAAATCTTCTGATAGCATCGCCAATAGCTCCAGCAGGAAGACTCTCTGCCATGGGCCAAAGAGAATCGTGGCTGACTACGGCTCTTGACTGAAGTGATACTGGTGAGGCATTGATGCTGGCGGCAGTCGCCAGAAGGGAAAGAATGTGGTTGAGTTGCATGGTGTTTGTTGACTAATAGAAGTAGCGAAGGCGAAAAGAGTGTGATGTGCCGCCAAATAGAGTGAGATCGTGTGATGAACAAAAGGTTGAGGATATGGTGGAATGTTACACTTCTTATATCGTGCTCGTCAACTTCAGAATATCCATCTCAAGATGCCAAGTATGTCGACAAGACCGTAGGAATGATTCTAAAAGCGTACCAAACTCTCGTAAATTACAAGTTAAAGCACTCGGGAAAGTCGGTTGATGTTTTGGCTCACCTGTTGACCATGTTCTGAAGACTGAGTAAACTAACTCGATCCTTCGAAAACACAAGCCTTTCATAATCCTATGTTTCCATCACAGCCATGATAGTGGAAAATTGAGTTACTTGGCACAGCTCGTAAAGAGAAGATCCAAGATGGAGAGGTGGATCGTGTAGGCTTGGCTTCTGTCAGTGAGTTGAACCCCTCGTTCTTCAGGGGTAAAGCTGCACCCCAATACCTTTCCTGAATGACTCGTATGATAATCTCTACGAGAACATGTCATTACCAAAAACAATTACATTGACTCGGTATGTAATTAATTGAAGCATCGCATAAGTCTCGAACTGCTCTAACCGCTCCAGCTGCTCTGGACAATTGTTGACAAGTTGAGTATCCCTCGGTTTAGCGAAGCTCGCAACACAGATAGGAGGCGGTCCCCTGTTACCTTATCCTAAAATGACACCTAAAATAATAAGCTTTTAGTCTAATTCACCTGTCAAAAATCAATGCCTTAATTCACACAGGCCATCGACAGATCTGTGCTCAGATCAGCTCGCTACTGGCGATGCCCGGATCTCCGAAACGCGACGGCTCAACATCGGATGGTTGGATTCAGCTGTGATAGATATCTCCCTTTTTCAGGCTATCAGGAGATTCTGGCCAAACTGATTACGGCCCTTGAAACCTAGGAAGACAAGCCCTTTGAGCATGATTTCCAGTTGTCACACCTCCTTCGTAACTCTCTTCGATCAACCAACCACCTTGTTGGCTCTCGCGCGTGCTGAGATGAGGAGACAGTAAAAGCGACAACACTACTCGCTCGGATGACATGCAACCATATTGTCGTATCTATTAATACAACAAATGTTGAGATATACCGAAGATACCAACTCCTAGCAGGCCCAAAAAGTAAAATCCGAAACCATTCGCCAAACCAGCTCAAGAGCGCCGAGAAACTACATCCTTCAAACTCCATTACCAATCAGGGTATCATTTAATTTTCTGAGAACGCCGAGGAGAGAAAAGTCTGAACATTTCCCCTGCGCCTTGTCTCCCCATTTAACAACCTTCATCCGTTCTCAAATCATCAAACACCGTAGCTAACGCCGCTATGATACAGTAATTGACCTCTGGTACCACGTTCAAGATATACTGCATCGGAATCAGCGACGTTCTCAACTGGGAGGAATCTCAACGTGACTCACTGTATGCTTTCTAGCCCTTGATTCGAGCGAGATACGCCCGACTTGGAAACCACCCCAGCTCACGATGACACTTTCAAGAGACTCGTCGCCTCGAGCTGACCATTGCACAGAGTCAGCCGTGGCATTGGCACTTCCAAGATTGATTGTCCAGTATGGACTCGCTGAAATAAGTCAACACGTATTTCTACTCATTTGTAGTGATGAGGCAACTCACAATACAATGTGTTCCTGATGGTGAACAGCGAAGTGCCATTTGGGGCCTCGGCTACTCTCGTACTGCCCGTCTTTTTTTCGAATGTAAAAATTGGCGTGTCATCGATGTCCGAGAAATCTACCAAAGGTCAGCTTACAGCATGGTCAGGGCGAGGCGATTTACTCACCAGTCTTGCGACTCAGAGAAGTGCTGTGGCTAAAGCTTTTAAGTATCTTCGAACCATCATCACTCTCAATGACCCACTCCATCTTCGAAAAACTCGTCACCGTCCTGGTCATCTTGATTTGCATGCCTTCTCGTCCAGCAAAGAAACCCTTCGTGAACCAGACACCAGCATTGAATGAAGATTTCAACGGTGCTACTAATGCTTGTGGTTGAATTGGTACTTTCTCAATTTCTGCCGTCTTCTGTAACCGTGTGGTTGTCGGGTCTGCTGGCACTGGCTTTCTCGGAATCTGAACAGGGTGTTCTGGGAGCGTTTGGAGAGGAGAACGTGTAGGAGTCAATTGGATGGAGCTTCTCCTTGATGTCAAGGGACGCGGGGAAGGCAATTGAGCCGAATACCTAGTTGGGGAAGCTTTGATAGGGCAAATCTTGCTCGTCTCAAGGCTCCTTTGGAATTCTTGATCCAACGACTTCTGGGCCTGGTTATGAATGGGAATTTCCTGGATCGGGTACCTCTGAACCTGCGTGGGAATCTGAATCTGCATTGACTGCCGGCTCACTTTGAGACGACTCATGGATTCGAGACGATTGGTCGGGGAGGATGCAGCAGGTAATGCCACGGATTGCCTGCTGGGAGAGATCTTCCTTTCCTCCAATGTTCGCAGAAGCTCCTTGGTGTGATTAGGTATCGGTGCTGATTGTCTAACTTGATCCCGATACTTCTGTGCTTTCCTCTCGGCATAAGTCGGTCTTGTTGTCGGGAATGACAGTTCCCATTCTGGATGGACAAGAGGTGGTAGCTGAGGAGGGGCAGAGCTTTTTGTCGAGATCCTCAACTGTGGAGGAAGGCTCGGTCTCTTGCTGATTGAAGCCTGAGACGGTGTTGGAACAAGTTCCGGGTGGGAAACCAGATTCGTATTATTGGCCTGCATTCGCTGATGAGCTACAGGCATCTTTGGGACTACTTCCCGCTCGTTATCTGGGCTGCTTTGGCTAGGGAGTCCGAAGCTCACTCTGCGCGAAGTATTCGCAGCACGTGAAGGGCTTCTGACAACCTCTGAGCTTCGTCGAAGAGAGCAGTTACGATTGAGGTTATTTGCTGGAGGCGCTGGAGGAGGCAATCTAGGCTCAGGGAACATCAGTTCGTCATCACCTGCCGGTCCAGAAGCTGTCGCTACGGTGTTGTTGTTGATGAAAGGTGGAGTTTTGGGACCATTTGAATCGTTCAAACTCGAAGAATCGCTAAACATGGAATCCAGAGGAGATGATGATGAATGTACAGAAGAGTCATCGTGCTCTGAGTACCTCGGCATTTCCGCACCGATTGGAGAAACTTGGAAGTCGGGAAGAGAAGCTGCCCATGTCTGCACCTTTGCATCGACTGGAGTTGAAAGTGAAGGTTTTGCAGGGTCTTCTCTGAGATACTGGAAGATCATATCCATCAAAATCGCGCTGTCAGGGGATTCCACTGCTTGCTCGTATCGCGTCGGGTGGCCAAACTGGCTGTTGGGAAAGAGAGTTGACGCATCCATGACTACTAATACCAGTATGAAAGGGATACAAAAGAAGAGAAAAAGAAGAGTCGTTACTCAGAAGAGAGTGTCAGAAAGCAGAAAGAGGATTCAGGAACTAAGAGAAGGAAGCGGGTAGAGGGGGAAGGGAAGGACATAAGAGAAGGCTCTTCAATACAAATCATCAGACCCATCATGCTTTCAGGACGTGTCGAGACATACGAGTCCAACACGAACCTTAGTTATTTTCATAGGAATAGCCATCGTGGCGCGGGTTGTCTGATGGAGGGATGATCTGGGTTGTCGTTGGTAGGACGGATCTCGCGAGGTCAAGCTGAAAAGCCTGGGCGCATTAAGCGAGTCTGACGGAAAATTCTATTTTGAGGACGGGAAGTGGTCCTGAGTGGCTGGCTGCATTCCCCAGGATGGGAGAACGGCTCATGATTGGAG
Source organism: Cadophora luteo-olivacea (assembly GCA_026120085.1). Lineage (NCBI taxonomy): Eukaryota > Fungi > Ascomycota > Leotiomycetes > Helotiales > Ploettnerulaceae > Cadophora > Cadophora luteo-olivacea. Next base: position 791,721 of record JALRMC010000010.1, read on the forward strand.
CTCGTCAGCATCAGTCAAAGGCCAAGGCCAAAAGGTCAGCCATCATCCCTCAGCCTTGGGCGGCGAAAGGAAAGACCGTCAGCCGAAATAGCTGGAAGGGCTGAGCTTTGTATGGCTACACGTGATTTACACATGAGTTTAGGATTTGGAAGGATGAAGGAACGCAAGAAGGCTTGAAGTCATCGACCTGATTTGTGACTGGGGAAACACTTGCCAAAGCGCCTGACCATCGTAGAGACTTCATGACAGACCTTGGAGATTGAAATCGAGATTCGAACTATCCTTCTGCAATGTTCATCATTCGCTCGCCAAACCGGCTTAGGTAATCTTTGCTGCGCAAATCTCGTACAACCTCTCTAGTCAGAACTTTGACCCAAAGTCTATTTTCTGACGACATGTCATACGAAGTCTCGGCCCAGGTTTAGTGAAGTAACCATCCCGCCGGGAGAACGCAATACATTACATACTGTGGAGTTTGTGGATGCTTTGCCGAGTGGCGCCACCTCATGGCTGGGCTAGCCCGCTTTTTCACGCAAGATATCAACATCAAAGTTGGTATGAGGTTCAATGCGACGTCCCGGAAAATTGTTCCAGGCGGCAGCTTATGCATGGTCTGCGTGAGTGCCGGCAGCCACCGAGATGGCATCGGGTGGTACCACATCATATCGACCCGGAACCGTGTTTCAAAATATGGCGATGTATTTTCCTAGCTATGAAGGTTAAAATACCGATACTAACAGGTAAACTTTTGTCTGACTGGGAATGGGGACCAGCTACCAAGATAAGAAGACAATCTGACTGCAGCTCAAGAAGAAACTTCTACTCTTCGGCCCGCATTGAGGCACGAGTTCTCGAAGCTTAGCCGAAGTAAATAAAAGTGTTTGAGCGCCAGTCTCTTCTGCTTCAGCAGCTTGCTTCTATGACACTGTAAAAAAGAGAAGCGAAACTTCTGGTGAAAGTTGCTCGCTTAGCGGTATTCTATCCAATCAAGACCAGAAACCCGTTCCCAAGAAAAGGGCGCTAAAAATATATATCTTTACTTTTCCTCGATAAAGTTATGCCGAGCCAAAGAGGAAATAGAAAAGTGGTATCAACCAAAATAGCAAAACTCACGGACTGGTCGCGATGAGGCGGACGTATCCGACCGAGAAGCGACCAGTCTGTTAGAAACCATAAGCCTGTTATAGTTTTGAAGAGGCATCACCGTGACGTAGAAACGTGGGTGCTTGAAATTAAAACTTCTTAATTGACTAGATAGAGTAGCGACGAATTTAGTCATCACCTGGCGAGAAGTGGGTGGAAAGAAGAGATACTTCTGAACAAACGAGTTCACCTTTACTGATTCGGTGATTCACCGAGTGTTTCTTAACTCACAAAGACCCAGTGACTTTCCATTACAAAAACTTTCATTGATGGAATCTAGATATGCATAAAGGGTAACGACAGAGTAGTCTATATATGTGAGGCGGCTCTGCAGTTGGGCGCAAAGTCCAGTCAATTCAAAGATGAAAACGAAAGACAGACAAAAAAGCGCAGAATGACCTAAATCCAGAATCTCAGCTCCACGAACACATCCCTACATTAAGACCTCAACACCGATGCCTCAACATCTGTATACATCGTGACTATGATGTGTAAGGCACCTTACTCCAAGTCGCACTTGATACTGCCGACATGTTTGAACAAGAGGGCCTTGAAGTTGGCAATGTCACCAGCCCCCTTTGAATCAGAAGCCCCCCGGCACTTGGAAAGTCTGAAGGGAGATCAGTAATATCCAAGAGGGAAGAAGCTCAAATCATCTGGAGCAGAAATATCATACCTGTAGAAAGTGCATTTGACAGCATTGTCAGGCGTGGTAGCCGACTCAGTGTTTTTACCAATTGCCATGGGAACTCCGGCTGCTTACGTATTAGCAGTGACCATCGACTTCATGTGTGGTAGGTTCATCGACTTACTACAAGCGCCGTCCTTGACTGTGATGGGAAATGCTTGACCTTTGAAGCTCTGGTCGAAGAACAAGTTGACGACGTCGTTGTCTCTGGCTTCGATGAACGAGACGACGTTGGTGTCCGGGGTGGGAATAGCAACGACGGCGGTCGCGACGAGAAGTCCAACAATGGCGTTGAAGGAGAGTTGCATTTTGAAGGTTGTGTTTTGGTGGTGAGCGGAAGACGGTTTTGCTGTTTCGAATGATTGATGGCTGTGAATGGTGGTGATTGGAACTTGTAAGAAGTTGAAGAAATTGGGCTGTGTAGATTGGAAGTTTCTTGAGGATGATGATTTTTATTGTTGTTGAACAGTGGGCAAGCGACTCTTATACACAATTGAAGCGCTTGGTTGATGACCGGCTACGTGACTTCTGTCATGGAAACGAGTCTCAGCTTGAAAATATCGTCAAGCAGAGTAGATTGTGGAATGAAGGCTGAGGCATGACTGCGACGAGCTTACTTGGTCCAATTTCGCTACTTTGCTGGAATATTAAAGTTTTACGGGTTTCCAATGAAGAAAAAATTCATCAATCTACTTTGCCTTGGCGATGTCGGCATGTCCTATGAAGTCTAGAGCACTCTGCCGTGTTCGTGTTTGGTGACACCAAGAAGACAAGCACCATCACACGAACCAAATTATGTCGCAGTAAGCATAGAGTAGGATCTAGGTATCGCTGGAGGAGCTTTGACATAGTTTAGTTAAGTAGTGACGCTCAAGCAATTTCATGACCTGGTTCTTATGGAGATATCTTTGACAGTGTTGCTAAGATGTGAATGATTATTGAGGCAAAACCTGGGTAGAAATCTGATAGGCTTTCTATGGTACCTTTTCGTAGAAGTCATGGAGTTGCAAGTGTATTTGCGAGCCAGCGTTCACATTTGACAAGAGTTTCTACTCGCTGTCCCCTGAAGTACATTTGGCGGTCGCTTAATTTGTTGCTTACTCTTCGTCAAAACAGTTCCTCTGTTCATTCACCGCCACAGGGGGCAAATAGCGCCGCCTAATTCACGTGGCTTGATATTGCGCATAAAAATTGAGCTGAGATCTGTGTCACTTACTTACCCGTTGGACTTTCGTCTCCTTGTACGTCCGCTACTTAAGTGATGATACTTGGCGCTTACCCGATAGCATCCGAACACTCGGCTTGGCCAAGGTTATGGCTGATTCTCCTGGACTTCTTTCGAAAGCTGTCACATATTGGTAGGGAGGCCGCTTCATTGTTGGATATACTCTATTCTGCTCTCGGAATTGGCGGTGAGCTTTCAGCTCCCGAGGTCTTCTTGTGTAGCGTTGTCGCGAGGTGAGGTTCGAAATCACGGCGATGACCGGGCTTGGAATATATTGTACAGTCTCCTCAGATTGCCGCATTCAAGGAAATCGTCGAGAGCGATGGAAAACGGCGGCTGTACTCCCACATACAGATTTTCAAAAAGAGGTGCCGGGGAAGTCCCACGCCCTGGTGCACCACGGGTAAGTGGTCAAACATATTGTTAACAATGCTAGACCCCGACCTCGAGCTTGCCCGATACCTGGACGATGACTGCGCAGAATATCTTCAAGCCCGATTCATAATAGTAATGGAACGCCCCGGAGGTTTGCGTTGCCCCAGTTAGTGGATGTTGACCAGAAGCGGCATAGGTAATCACCTCGAAGTCATAGAACTCTTCCAACGCAGCTTTGGAGAAAGCTTGATGATAGGGAGCTGGTGTTGAAGCTGAATGGAGTTCGAGAAACGGCTGGAGATGGAAGGATCGCTCACAGGGCGATGCTTGTATTCCTGCATCACTGCTTGATGAACTTTAGCTTCGTTGACAGTATGTACTTAGGGAAAGAGCTGTTGTGGAATCAGGCGATGGCGCTGAGACCAAACTGCAATTGAGTCAGATAGCGTTCATATCTGCTCGATCATAGATCAGGCAATGTTAGCGACCTCTCTATCGAGAAGACTATCAACCGAGCCGAGTCCGGATGCCATTAGCACGTTTAATCTTGGTCAAATACGTCTTGAGATTTGACAAATCGACATGGAGAATGAGAAGCTTGATCCAAAGACAGCCTGTATTTCTATTTACAAGTCCGCAATACTATACATCCATACGTTCTCGCTGTCAAGTCGATCTACTTTTGTGGCGGCGAAAGAAGTTGCTCTATGGGTTTTGCAAGACACCAGAACGCTTGAAGTATTCCCATTGTCCCTCAACTGGCTTCTCCTCAAGATCTTCCCATCTGCAACTCAGTTAGTAAACCATACCATTCCTCCGAATTGGCATGCGGGAGAACGTACACTTTTGATTTAGCCAACACATCCACCAATTTCAGCTCCCCCTCCGCAACTTGGATAACCTCCTCAATCAAACCCGCACCAATCTTGTTCTCAATTTCCGAGACTCTGTTTCCAATTAGCAAGCTATACCTTTCAAGCTCATTCGGCAGCAACACTCACTGCTCAGAAGTCAACGGCGGCTCAGGATCCCACTTCACAGTCTTAATATCACTTCCCGGCCTCTCCTTCGACCACTCGCTCTGTCCCTTCCTCTCAGCAGCCGTCCTGCTGCCCTCCAACTGTGGTCCCTCATCCTTCTCTCCATCCCACTCCGTCAACAGCTCATCATGGTCGTCCTCCGGCTTACTAGTTACAAACTGCGCACCGCCAATAATCTCCTTCACATGTCTGCCCTCGTCATGCGCCACGCTCCCTTCAGCAGTATTAAACACCTCAGGATGTTCCTTGATCGTCTGTCGTGCCTTCTCAGCCCACGCTTTGTAGCCTTCTGGTTCGACGGCTGACACGATAGCCATGCGGTGTTTGGTCAGCGCCTCGGTCGATTGGCGGTATAGGGAAGTTTCCGGGAAGGCCTTGAGCTTCTCAAGCGTACTCGAGTAAAGGTAGAGGAGGGTTGAGCGAGGGGCGTTGTGTGTGAAGAGCCCGGTGAGACCGGTGGGTGTGCCGGCTTCGAGGAACCGCGAGGGCTTGACGGCTGCGAGCTGGCGGAGTGAACGTCGCATCGTGGAAAGGTCAATGGCGTGGATTGAGGTTGTGAGGTTGCGATTTGTTGTCGTGACGTTCGTGAGATCGGGAGCTCTCAATTGAAGGCTTGGCGCACTAAATTTAAGGTTGATGGCTGTTCCTAGCTGACCACTCAGATCGATGTTAAACCTCAGCAGAGGCAGACAGGATGCCGAAGTGTCCTGGGACAACACAGAACTTTTGAAGTCTATAATTGTTTGAGTATCCTGCTAGAACCAGTGTTTATTTTACGGACAGCATTCAAGTCGCGAAAGATGCTCAGGTCTTGTTTTAAACTATCACGTGATAATAAGAATATCCGTGAGGTTCTGGGTTCAGTTTGGCTGTCTGTAGCTGTTTTGATTCTGACTTAGATCCGTTCTTTTACCTACTTCCGAAATTTCATTAGACAATCCTCATGGCCGACGTCGATGTCCATTCTACACATCTACAGACCTCGAATAGTAATTCGACATCTCCAACTTCGTCAAAAGCTGCACAATAGTATTCTCCTCTGCCAGATCATCACCATCAAACAGACCTTCTTCTGCAGTCGTCCTACTATCAGTCATCTTCCTCTCTCCATATCCCTTCTTCTCACTCAGGCCCCTACAGACAGTGATGAAGACCCCAACCTTCTTCCGGAACCTCAAATATAGCGTTTTCAAGTCGTCATTAGCACTGTCTTTCTGCGACCCAAGTGTTCGCTCTCTGGAGTGTTTCGAAAACTGGAGAATGAGCGTGAAAATCTCTTCCAAGAGGTTCATGACTGGTTGTTGGCGCTTCCGTAATAAGAGTGCGAACATTATTCTGTCCAGAACCCGCTCGTGGTAATCTTTGAGTTTGTCTAGTCCTTCATTCTGGTCTAAGGTAACGTAGTCACCGTCACTCCTGAGTCTTTCCTCAATCTGATCTAGTTTGCGGTCGAATACGCGCCAAGTTGACTCGATTCCAGTGTCGAAGAAGTAGCCGCTGATACTTGAGATGAAGTGGTGAGCCTCGATTCGAAATCGTTGGGCAATGTGCTCGACTCCTTGCCAATTGGACGAACGGTCTATAGTGTCGCGGAAGAGTGCTGACACTACATAGAGCATCCGAACGACACGAAGTAACAGCTTGAATAGCTGATCGTACTTGAATAGAATCATTGGTGTAATGACAGCTTCGAGTGGTTGCGGGGGCTTGTAAGACAAGCGAAGGAAATCCAGAGCCTCAACCGAGTCGGGGTCCATACACTTGTCAATTTCTTCTGCTGTCATGTCGCGAACCGAGAAGCTCAAGTCGCCTGGAATCGTGCTTTGGTCCAGATATGTGCCAGCACGGGACTTGTTCAGCGGTTGACTGGACGTATAGCTATCCGTAAGGACTCCCATCAAGGCAAGCCGCAGCTCAGAACTCGCTGGAGGCCAGGTATCTCTACCGCCAAGTCGGAGACCCATCATGCCTCCTGATCGTGCAACGCCTCTTTGCCTTTCAGCACTTTCTAGCTCCGGATCGAAGAGTGCGTGCGATAGCCTGCTTGAAAACACACCGTTTCCGAGAAGTTGGAAGTTTCGTTGGATAGAAAGATGTTCTCGAAGCTTGTGAGAATTGAAAAACATTCGCATACAAGTTCCGTTAATGATGCGAGCCTGGGCTGCAATGATCGGGTTGAATGACAGGACTGGTGCTAGTGAGATTGGCGGAGCAAAAACAGACTCGTCGTTGCTTATCACGGATTGACTAGATGTAAGATAAGTGTTCAACCCCGACGAGAGGTAATCTTGTTGCTCGCTTGCCACGAATGGCTGATTAAGAGCATCTATCGATGCCAGGACGTGAGCCTCCATATCCTCCTCTGGTTTCCCAAAGAAATCAAGAATAAAGTTCTCCGGGTCGGCCAGGTGAGGAATGGACAGTGGCATATGCTGCGAATGTTGTTGTAGTGCTACCATCAAGTCCTGCTCGTATTGTAAAGCTTTGGCCTCGATCTGGACTATTTCCTGCCAAGAAAATTTCCACTCGAGGGGAGGTGGATTCGCAGATGCCACCACATCCGGCCTTGCAAGCGGATGGTCTGCATGATGGGATCTCAAAAATCGCAAACTCTTTCCGACTTCAAACATGGCTCGAGCGTCTTCCGGGGCGATGAATGCCGGCACTTTGTCGTAATCAAGAACATAGTCGGGCTCGGTCATTTCGAGACCTTGATCGTCAACCCATTCCCTGTTGTCCACCTTCACGAAACTCTTACCTGGACCTTCCTTAGTGAGTGGCAGCCCAGCTTCCCTTTGCAAGCCAAGCCACTCACTTGCAAACTCAAGCCACGGCTGCGAGACTCGGGCAAGTATTTCGAGCAAAATCTCCCTCAACGAATCCGTCCTGTGTTCGAGAAGCTGAATCTCCTCGAAAATCGTAGATAGCATCGATTCGTCACTCCTTGTGGCTGAAGTGTTCACAACTATCCGTCGAAAACAGGTAAGTATGGAATGCGCTGGTCGAAATAGAGACTGTAGCTGTAAGATGCTGCTGGAACCAGTTGCTGACGCACTCAGGCGTGACTGTATCGTTGCCAGAAGAGTAGAAACAGCATCTGCTAAAGCAATCCGGCCTGGGGACTTCTCACTAGCATAGGCCTTTTCAACGAAGCGTCGAAGTGATCTTGTGATAATTCCACAGTCCATGAACATTGTTGAAAGGCCGTCTAAGGAGTCTCCTGTGTAGCCTGATATTCTCATCAAGGACAGAGTAGGCACGAACGATTGCTTCCTTTCATCCCAGGAGAAAAAGACAGAGCTCCGTCCTAATCCTAATGATAAGAGAGATGACGCATAGGTTTTCGAGTCTACGACCAGATGTTCGGTGTTTTTGATGTGTAAAGAGTCTTCCCTTGATGCAATGACGGTATCGAGGACTGACGGGCCAGCCTCTGCTAAATATGGTGTACAGTAATTCTCATCTTTTTGTTTTTCAAACCCTTCCCAGGTCTGGTACTTCGCAGTCTTTATTGGGAGCTCGTCTGGAAGTGTCCAGATGTCGACCTCGACGCTACCCTCTTCATTGAGTGTTTGAAGTGACTCCTTGACGGAATCCTCGGTCTGAATGGGCGTTGGTACTTGCTTCGCAAGGTCGAATGGAAGATCCGGAATACTGAAGAATCCATCGTCTTCTTTGTGGAGGAGTTGCTCTACGATTTCTGGTAAAGCTTCGTCGATGTCTAAATGTTGTTAGTCAACAAAGTCCCCCCTTTCAATGTTGACAACCTACCAACAAGTTTTAGCTGGGAGAACAGCAGACTTTCCGGCCCTTCTATCAGAAATCTCGAAGGTGCCCAGAGGTCCGGTATTGCAAAGCAATCTCCATGATCGCTGCTGTCATCGTTCATTGTCGTATTCCATCGCAAGTCGCGTCTTGATGGATGTTTTCTTCGGGTTGACGCGTTTCTGCAGTGCCGGGTCATCGAAGCGGGACCAGCCGCCGCTACTGCTGGGGATTTTGTGACATGCAATGCCCGTCGTCGGTCCCTGGAGACAATTGGCGATTACACATCATACATCCCACTTTCAATTCGGGGCCGACGGTTCTCAAACATGCCTCCACGGAAGAAGAATAAAGGGAGTGTGCGCGCGCCTTCGACGCCCGTCGCAGATGAGGATGCGATGGCTGTTGACACGCCGCAAACCGACACAACTGGAGCAAAGTCAAAGCCTACCTATGACATCCTAAAGGACCCTTGGACAGACGAGCAGGAGACTTCCCTATTCAAGGGTATTATCAGATGGAAGCCAGCAGGTAGGATTCCCCAATATTGCCAGCAGGGCACAATTAACTTTAGAACAGGCATACACAAGCACTTTCGCATGATCGCAATATCAGAACATCTTCGAAACCATGGCTACGATCCTACCATTGAGCAGCACACGCGCATACCAGCAATATGGCAGAAACTACGCACGATGTACGACCTGGACATAATCGATGATCGGGAAAATTATATTGATGACCCAGACCAATTCATGGAATTCGAGTTGCCAGAAGATGACTTTGAGGACATGATGTTTATGAAGGGACAGAGGACTGCAGCTGAGAACGCGGCCAGCGAGGTTCCATCATCACCGCCTCAGCTGGGACGATCACCGTCACCAACAGGGCCCCGGAAGCGCAAGAGGGGAGATACAGTCACCACGAAGGTTAGGGCAGATACTGTAGATGATACAGATGAGGCGAGGACATCTCCAGCCAATTCTCCGCCAAAGTCAACTCGGGCAGGTAGAAGTACGAATAGGTCGATAGGCCGTCTGAAAAGGGATTCTACTTCGAGACAACAGAGTAAAGATACGTCTGTTACGGCAGATACGGCCGATGAGGATGATGGAGGGGAGGAGACAGAAGAAGTGGCAGAGGAAGAGGAGGATGCTGAGGAAGAGGAAGAAACTGCTTCTCCCAAACCTTCTAAAGCCTCCAAGGCAAAAGCAGATCCTCCCACAACTAGAAAGAGTAGGAGGAAAAAGTAGACGGCCTTCTTTCAGTTTACGATAAGGCGAAGGGTTTATTGGTGGGCATGGGCATGGTCATGGAGTCTGGAGGCATAAGGATGGGCGTAGGGAAACATTGTTATGTCGGATTTGTTATTTCGATTACCGGTACTGCAAAACTACGGGTTTGCTGATTGCAAATTCGCATGTGAAGGTTGTATGAGCGGGTTGTACATATAGAGCCTTTACTCCAGTCCTCTTGTTGAGGCAGAATAACATCATGTGGCTATTTTGCTGCATCAAAACAAATAAGATCTCACTCTTTGGTATTCGGGTTATTCGGGAATTCGCACGATCCCTCGGTCCGGACCAGAGAAAATGTCCCTTTGGAAAAATTGCGCGTCATTTGTCGGCTCGGCGTGATGCCATGCAGCACCAGGGGCTGATCTGGGGCTGTGGGGTGGATTTGAACGTAGCAGGCTTCCCCTTGGCCAGGGCAGACAGTAGGTAGCTGGTGGTGGTAGTGGAGTGGAGGAGTGCGGGCTCTCTTCCTCTCAGTTGCCTCGGCTTGAACAGAGCGTCGGCGCAGAACAACCGATGCAGCCCTTCATCCACCAACCAAAAGGAAGAGAACCACCGCCGTTGATCGCTACTGTACCCTGAACCGGACGAGGCTTGTGAAGGTTTACTAGAATCTTTAAATTCTACATCTCGGATTCTCCTCGTTCTCTACATAACATCGTTGGGAATGTTGAAGGCGATTTCTAAAGGTCGGACGTCTCCGTTGCTCAGAAGCAGCTTCACCGCGACACGGCCGTCACTTTCACGAGTAAGTATCTAGCTATCTGGCTATAGCAGCCGGTTCCTGGCTAACAGTGCTGCAGACTTTGGGAATGGCACCAGCAAATGCGCGGAGCAATAGCTCTGCCCTGCCAGCAGGTATATTCATTCTCTGACCCCTCAGTATGAACATTGGCTGAAACAATATCTAGGGTATAAGGAGGATTCCACCAAAGGACCTATGCTACGATTCGAAGATTCTCTGCCCAAACTGCCAGTACCGACTCTAGAAGAGACAAGTGCTAGATACCTGAAGTCCGTTCACCCATTACTGTCATCCTCCGAGTTCGAGTCCACAACGAAGGCCGTACAAGAGTTCATAAAGCCAGGTGGTGTCGGTAGCAAGCTCCAGGAGAAGCTACTTGCTCGAAGAGCGGACCCCAAGCACAAGAACTGGATCTACGAATGGTGGAACGATGCAGCATATCTCACCTACCGTGATCCAGTTGTGCCATACGTTAGCTACTTCTACTCCCACAGAGATGACAGACGGCGGCGGGACCCAGCCAAGAGAGCGGCTGCTATCAGTACCGCTGTTCTAGAATTCAAGAAGCAGGTCGATGCTGGCACATTGGAACCCGAGTACATGAAGAAGCTTCCCATTTCTATGGAGAGCTACCAATGGATGTTCAACTGCAGCAGAATACCTGCCAAACCCGCCGACTATCCCGCCAAATACCCTGCTCAGGAAAACAACTACATTGTAGTGATTCGCAAGAACCAGTTCTTCAAGGTCTACCATGAGGTAGATGGCAAGCAATTGAACACTTCCGAATTGGAGCAGCAATTCAGATCCATCTACCAGAGGGCGGAGAAGGTTCCAGCTGTTGGTGTTTTGACCTCCGAGAACCGGGACGTCTGGACCGATGCCCGAGAAGTGCTTCTCAAGGCACACCCTTCGAATGCTACAGCTCTGAAGACCATTGAAGCCTCTTCGTTCGTTGTCTGTTTGGACGATGCTAGCCCAGTCACCCTCGAGGAGCGCGCGCACGCATACTGGCACGGAGACGGTGCCAACAGATGGTTTGACAAGCCGCTCCAATTCATCATCAATGACAATGGAACTTCTGGCTTCACGGGCGAGCACTCCATGATGGATGGCACACCAACACATCGCCTGAACGACTACGTAAATGAAGTGATCTTTGGCAACAAGCTTGATTTCTCAGACCCTTCAATCCGCTCCAATCTCCCAGAGCCGTCGGTTGTCAAATTCCACCTCAACAAGGACGTACAAAATGAGATCGAGCAGGCCACCAGGGACTTTACAGAAGTGATTGGCTCCCACGAATTGCGAGTACAAGCATACCAGGGCTACGGAAAGGGCTTGATCAAGAAGTTCAAGTGCTCCCCAGACGCCTATGTTCAGATGATCATTCAGCTCGCCTACTTCAAGATGTACGGCAAAAACAGACCAACATACGAATCTGCCGCTACTCGACGCTTCCAGCAAGGACGAACCGAGACCTGCAGATCCGTCTCTGACGACTCTGTTGCATTTTGCAAAGCCATCACTGACCACTCTGTCGAGAACGAGACCGCCATTGCAGCTTTCCGTAAAGCTGTCAACTCGCATGTGGAATACATCTCTGCTGCCTCTGACGGCAAGGGTGTTGATAGACATTTGTTCGGATTGAAGAAGCTTATCGGGCCTAACGAGGAGCTGCCATCAATCTACAAGGATCCAGCATACGCTTATTCCAGCAAGTGGTTCATTTCCAGCAGTCAATTGAGCTCAGAGTATTTCAATGGCTATGGGTGGAGTCAGGTTGTTGACGATGGGTGGGGAATTGCTTACATGATTAACGAGAACAGGTGAGTTTTTCCACACAAGGATAAGCGCAACTACAGAACTTCAAATACTGATTGTGATATTAGCATCCAATTCAACGTCGTATCCAAGGGTCTCGGAAGCGAGAGGATGAGCTTCTACCTTAACGAAGCCGCAGGGGATATTAGGGATCTACTGATTCCTACGCTCGAGGCACCAAAGGCCAAGTTGTAAACAGACATTTTTCTTTGGAGTATAAATGTCCCTGGAGAGAAGTATGGAATGGGAGGAAGGAGGGAGATGTCATGTCATGAGCTGTCGCTGTACAAATATCGCTGTCGCGTAGTTAGATTTCCTCAGCCATTAGGTATTCATTCAATGACTGTTCTTGACTACTACATACAATTATATCATTCTTGACATCTACATGAGCTTCCGAACATCTCGACTTGCCATTCGCAATTCTCCATACATACCATCTCGACAAATCCTTGATAAAGATCTAATACCACCTCACCTATCTCTCCCTTCTCCCAAATATCATTTCGTCATCACCTTTACCCAGCGGAACTCACCGCCTCACCCTACTTCACATTCCTCAAAAGTTTTTTGTTGCTCATCTACAAAATCGGACCGGACCGCGATGTCTGGCACCAGCGAATCAGCGGCTTGCGCTGGCAACGGAAAGTCGTACGATGGTAGGACTTTACCGAGTCGACAGGCAACAACGGCTTGACGATATAGAGCAGTGGTGGTCATTGTCTATAGCAATATGGTGAGATCATAAGATCTTGCATGTCGCTTTGCGGAAGGGTGGGAAGGATTGTGGGGAGATGGGGCAAGAAGAGAGAGAGAGAGGTTGGATGTTGGGAGGGAGGAGGAAAATCTGGGGATGTGGTGTGATGTGCTGGATGGTGAGTCTGGGGTGCATATGGGATGTCGTCTATCGTTGGCAGCATCTACCGGGATATAGTGGGCAGACGAAGACTTTTGTTGGGCTGTGACCGGGACTGGAACTGAAGGTGTTTTTTCTTTGGAGTCTGGCAGGAAGTGGGTAATGAAGTATTGTACAGAGGGAAATGTACCTAGTTTTTGTACCTCTACTATAGTACATGATACAAAGGCAACTCGTCACATGCCTTCTAAAAATTCTCGACTCCATCCATGCTATACAGTACCTGGTACCAAATCTTACATCTCCCTACCTCCTCCTCAAATACCACGTGAAAGCCAATTGCTGAATCTCCTGCGGGAAAGGTGTGGGAACCTCCGTCGTTCCCGGTCTCGCAACCGGATCTCTCAAGTACACCGCGGAGCAAATCTTGTGATTGACCTCCAAATATCTCGGGATGAACGCAAAAGCACTCATATATGGCCTCGGGCGCCAAGGCGTGGCGTACGGCTTCGTTGGATCGTGTACCTCCTCCTTGATCTTTGCCATCCTTAGCTGGCGCTCCTCCTCTAGCTGCTTGGTGATTTTCTCGTTGTATGTGAGTTTCGGCTTCGCATTGGGATCCGCCGCTTTAGACGCAGCTGCTTTCTTTGCTTGTGCCTTTTCCCGCTTGGCTTGTTCTCTAGGATGCGTCCTGACTTCTTTCCATTCCGCTGAGATCTCAGCCCGTGTCTTCTCCAGCTTTTCAATAGATAACCTGAAGCACTGCGCTTGGAACACTCGGACTTTCTTGACCAAAGTCCGGAGACCTTGCTTCTGTTTGGCGCTTAGAGGTTTCCTCCTGTTGTTGAAGAGGAGGTCTGCTTGTTTGAGGAGTTCGACGGCATCTGCTTGCCGTTGCTGACGGATGACGATGTTGTCTTCCAAAGTCGGCTTTTCGGCCTTTACTCGAGGCTTTACAGCCTCTCCTGCTGCTTCGGCCGCAGCTTCTTTCTCCATCCTGGCAGCTCTTTCTGCTGCCCTCTTTTCTCGCCGTGCGGTGCGGAACTTGTCCATTGTGATGTTGACTCTTGTTGAGGACTTCCGCAATTGTCTTCCTTTCCGCTTTTGTTCCATATCTTTTGGTGCTCCTGTGGCGAATAGCACGGAGTCGGGCTCGACTTGGAATAGGTCTCCGGGGTTCAATAGATATCCTGGGTATGGCATCTGAACTAGCATTAGTGGCCATACTGCTAGGTTTAACAGTAATACGCACCTTCTTGCCATTGACCTTGACCTTGCCATGCGTGACAAATTGTCTTGCCTGCTTCGCACTACTAGCAAACAACGCTCTGAAAATGGCCATATCCAACCGCTTCTCGATCGGGGCATATGTCATATGCATGTATGGGATATTCTTTCTTCCAAAACGTAGTGCAGTCGGATCAACAGGCTGCTCCAGTCCAGATCCTCTCCCAGCTGCCAGTTCCGATCCATCATTCTCCGCCAAATACCTAGGATCCATGGGTACTACTGCATTGAGCTTTGGTGTAAACATCCTCTGCCATTGCTTCTCCCTGATCTGCTCGCCGTGATAAGCTCGGGACATGGACTTTGCTTTCCATTTCTGCTGATAGAATGTAAGGAACGCGGTATTGATGGATCTCAAGCGTGTGAGATTGTAGAGGTTGTATTTGTTCCAAGATGCACGGAATTTCTGTAGATGTGAGTTGGTGATAGGGGGAATTGTTGTATTCTCGTACATACCACTTGCTTCAAACTATGGAAACGTTTCCTCCCCATGTTGAAAGGATGGGCTCTTTGTGGATAGAGCGTAAGTCGAAAACCTTCAACCTTCAATTCGAAGCTCCTTGAATGGCGAGGTCCAAAGTTCAATTGGAATAAAAGCTGCGCTTGTCTCAGTTGGGGTTAGCCAAAATGCTAGAGGCGCGAGAGGCGGCCGCTCGCTCCAAGCGAATGAATTTTCGACCTGAAGAAGCTCTCGTGCAGATGTCCCACTTCGTTTTCAAGAAGAACTGGACCGCGCAAATTTACAAAACTTCAATTCAGCTCAACTGGCGAACAGTATTATTACGTTGATCGAAGCACCTACAGCTATCTGTACGTATATCTTCATGCGATTTCAATTATCTATATTTTATACTGCTAGTCGGTTTGGGATAGCTCTTGTACCCCGCCATCACTCACCTTCCGAGTCACTTTCCAGATCACTGATTCACCGCCGACAATAGGAAACCGCGCGCCCACCAACACCAGAGCTACTGCATAAAATTCTGTTCTTCGGAGGCAGATTTTTAAATTACAACATCTCCAGTCGCAATACTCTACAACATCTCCTACTACAATCAATCCAACATGTCCGACCTGAAGGTAGAAGCTACAGAGCCAGACCCATCTGCCACTTCTCTCCCAAATGACGAAACAGTCAATAAGGAAGGAGGCGACTCTTCTGCTCCAACAGATCCTACTGCCGAAACCGAGAGCAAGCCAGCCAATGGTGAAGTGAAGGAGGAGGCTGTCGAAAAGAAGGCTGAGAATGGATCCGATCACAAGGATGAGAATGCTGGCAAGAAGCAAGATCGCAAGCGTTATGACGAGAACGGCGTTCTGAAGACCACTGCCAAACAGGACTGGGACGATCACAAGAATAACAGCAAATACGATCCGTCTATCTTACCTACTACTGACGATCCAGTGAAGATCCGGGCCCAGGTAGACAGTCGCATTGCCCTACTTCTTCACCCATGTCACTAACATTTTACGCAAGGTTGAGTTCTACTTCTCTGACACCAATTTGCCAACCGACAATTACCTCAATGACTTAACCAAAGGGTCCTCCAACCTTCCTGTCGCCATCTCCAAGATTTGCTCATTCGGACGCATGAAGCGCTTCCAGCCCCAATCTGCCGTCGTTGCAGCTCTCCGCGACAGCAAGTTCCTCGTTGTTTCTGGCCCCGAGGGAATGGAGGAGGTCAAGCGCGCAGTTGCATACGACCCTACCACTCCAAAGTCTAGAGCAGAGTCCCGATCCATCTATGCCAAGGGATTCGGCGATGAAGAGCCAGGGTCGCAATTCGATATCGAGGCTTTCTTCGCTCCTTATGGCCCTACCAACTCCGTTCGTCTTCGTCGTACCGATCAAAAGCTCTTCAAGGGCTCTGTCTTTGTTGAATTCCAGGACGACGAAACAGCTGAGAAGTTCCTTGCTTTGGATCCTAAGCCTCTCTGGAAGGGACATACCCTCCTGATCAAGTCTAAGAGAGCGTAAGTCTTGATTCCACTGCGTCCTTTTTTTCTTTAGTTTCCCGCGATGTGTATGGCGCACTCAGTTGCTGAATCTCCTCTGACTTGAATATCCAGTTACATGGATGAGAAGGAGGAAGAGATCAAGTCTGGCAAGATAGAGCCTATGGAGCAACGAAACTACAGAGGAAGAGGTCGCGGACGGGGCCGAGGCGGTGACCGTGGAGGAGATCGCCGAGGTGGTGGTGACAGACGTGGAGACCGTCGGGAAGCTCGTGGTGATCGCGGAGATCGTGATCCTGATGACTGGAAGAAGCGTCGTGAGGATGATCGTGCCAGCGGCTTCAGAGACAACCGCAAGGACAACAGAGGTCGGGGCCGAGACAACCGAGGAGGTCGTGGAAACCGACGTGACAATCGGGGCAATGACAGAAATCGGGAGCGAGAGGACAAGGAGAAGTACGACAAACCTCCATTTACTTCGGGCCTCAGGGCTTTACTTACCGGAATGATATGCTGACTTTTGACCAGGGCCGACACTAAGGAGATCAAGTTTGACGACGCTCCTGTCAAGACTGAGGATGATTCCGAGAAGAAGCGTCCTCGCGAGGAAGCAAACGGTTCTGAAGAGAGCGCCGCAAAGAAGGTTGACACCAAGACCGAAGAACCAGCCTCCAATGGCAACAAGCGTGCTCGTGAGGAAGAGACTGGAGCAACAGAGGAGAAGCCAGCCAAGAAAGTCGACATCAAGTCCGACTCATGATACCCGAATCTCTTTGATTTCCGGTAAGCATCTCCGTACTGCGCTGTTGCAGTCGCAGTCTCAGAACCAGAGCCGATTCGGAGTCTGACATTGAATTCAGTTTGTCTTCATGCATCGATCGGGGCGGTATGTTATTCATTCACGGCAGGCGTTAAGGGATCTGTGTTCTCTCCTCCAGCTACTGTCGAATTGGTCATTGTTCTACGCATGACCATACCCTTGCTCATAAGGCGCGGGCGAAAGGAAATGAACAATTGTATTATGCAAGCAATGGGAGTAGTGGCCTTGGATTGCTAGGATATGATTGCACAAGGTGTTCATAGCATACACACTCTATAGAAACCAAAATCTGATCTTCATTTCATATGGCATTGCCATTCTCTTTGAGTATTGTCTATTTTACAATTGACCAATCAGACGCACGTATCTTGAGCATTTGTCGGCTTTGGTCTGATTGAAGAGATAGACCGGACTTTGGAAAGTCCCTTTGAAAGCTCATAAGGACAATATTCACTGACAAAAGAGTAACTCCTCAAGATTAGTGATGCGCCACTGTTCCTGGCTTCCGATGCTAGCAATATTCGCTCACGTTCACTTTTCATGCAATTCAGGTAGTAGTCAGTATGGGAGGTGGGTAGTGTACCATTGAATCTACCAGGTCCATCAATAAATTCTACAGCTGTTTACACATCTACTCCAACCCAATGATCTCGGCTCCTGTAATGCATGATTTCGACACTAAGGAGATTCCAATAATACACAAGGCGTCCGCTCTAATCTCGAGCTCGCCAGCTACCTCCTCTCCATCATACAATGCCGCACGCTCGCTTGCTATGCATACATCCATCCCGGACCGGCCCCTACCTCCTCTTCCCAAATCTTGGTCACATTTCAATGGATGACCTCTCCCATATCGATATGCACAGGCTCCCAAGGCCTTGCATTCGCCGACTCCGTATCGCTAGGCACAGGCACATTGTTGCCAGGACTATACAGATACCAAGCCTTCAGGGCATTAACACTAGCTCTGAGTCTCGCCTCCGGCAGACTCGCTCCAGCACCCTCTCCAAGCTGGTCATTCCCACTGTAAATACCCACCACAAACACAGGCGACCTACTCCTCCTTCCCGTCTCACTTAGTATCCTCGCAACGGGGTATTCGAATCCCTCACGCGCACATAACCTCGCCAACTCCCTTACCGGCTCCTTGAACTGGAACAGTGTCGAGATCTCCAGATGTCGGCTCAGAATATGCTGCTTGACAAACGTCTTCGCCGCTTCCCGCCCAGCATGCAGATACAGCGCTCCCACTACCGCTTTCACGAAATTTGAATATGCAGTTTCGGACGGCAGAGGCGCTGTCTCGTCCCTGTCCCTCGAAATCGTGTCTCCAAACTCGTCATCGTACACCACTCTACTGCTCATTCCTCTCCTGTAGAACCACGCTTTGTCCGGCCTCGTGGTTCCACCCTGCGCCTTGACTTCCGCGCCAGCTTGCAGCTTCGAGAATTGTAGATACCCCGGGTCTACTTCCGAGCCTGGTACAGCCGCGGTTTCCACACCCCATTCCCGCCCGATCATCTGTAGTGTTTTGGGGCCATTATACGCATATGCTGCTGCGAAGAGGACGGAGATAGGTAGGCGCGGGTATGTGCAAAGTAGGTACTCCGAGACGTGGAAAGATATCAGGGAGCCACCGATTTGAGCTAGCGAAGCATTGTTGAAGCGTGCGTTCGAATCCGCTGACGGGTCGACGAGCGTGCGTGCCATTGTCTGCAGTGGTAAAATCTTAGGGAGGGAGAGCCGTGCGTGTAAAGCTGCGAGCTTTGCAGAGCGTAATGCTGCGTCGGGGAGTGGTGAGGGATAGGGGCTTGAAGGATGTCTTTCTCCCAGCGGCTGTATCTCTGATTCCTCGCCATCTTCGTACACGACTTCATCTGAAATAGGAGAAGAAAATGAGGACTGTGACCGTATCTGCCGTTGCGTGAAAGAGCTAGCTAAGCAGCTTGTCGAAGGAGGGTTTCGAGGCCGTAGACAACATGGTCGTGTGTTCTTGCGCGGCGAGAGCAATTGCCCGCCCAACCGTTCCAATCTTATTCTCTTCATCGGTCCAGTCCTGAATCCTCCTCTCTCTAGCCCTGCAGAATAAAGGAAAGGAATGGCAGGGATTTCGTGAGTGGGATGCGGCGTTTTGTTGCTCCCTTCTGCGTCCTGCCCAAAATTTCCTCGAAGCTCACACGATGGACGGGATCATTGAAAATTTGGATCACGTGTTAATATGGACCCGCGTTCTTGAGCTGATCCGAGTCCAACGTCCGCTTTCTCCTCGAACGACAGACAAACCCGCAAATCAAAGCAATTGATCAAAATGGTATGTTCGCAAGCTCTATCATGATTTTGAGATTCTTACTGACATCTTCTAGGGCGGCGGCGGCAAAATCCCGTAAGTCAATCGCTCAGGAATCGCGCCTTTCAACACCATCCTTACCTCCCCTCCAATCCTCCACCGATGTCTCTTTTTCGAAGCAATCCAAGGCTGAATGATTACTGACGGTACGATGAAGATATCCTAAACATGTCTGGTCGCCAGCAGGTGGCTGGTACTCGCAACCCTCGAACTGGAAAGCAAACACTGCAGTCTTCGGCGTGGTTATCTTTGGGCTCACGGCGATGATGTGGAAGTTGAGCGCAGAGAGGGAGGTGCGGACGAGATTTCCAGAGGAAGGGCGATTCTACCCAAGTCGGTAGTACGTTGTCGTCATGCTCTTGCGAAAGGATAATATACTAATTGGGATGCAGCTGGAGCAAGCAAATCAAGGAGCACGAGGCCGAGAAGAAAGCCAATGGAGGATCATAGGAAGGCATTGGAGGGGTGGTAAAGGGGCTTGTACATATCTATGGAGTCACGAATTGACTGGGTCGAACAACAACTGGCATTTGGAGTGGGCTATTGCGACCGAGCATTGGCATATGGTAATTTACGATGAAAGTTATGTGATGGTGAGGCTATTGGAGCACCCAGTCTGCGCGACTCACGGAACGACCGGCTTACATTCGACCCGAGTGGAGAGACAGCCAGCCCTTGGAATCGTTCAACACCCATCCAGGCCAGTGCCCCGTTGTCTGATATGAAATCAGCCTTCGTGTCCGGTTGCATTATTTCCCACATCTCCAGGAGCAGACTACGGGCATTGGGTATAGTAAGTTCTGCAGCTCAAGTAACATCAGTTGTTACAAGCTCTAGTACTTAAACAAGCGTATAACAATGTTTTCGGACAAAGTTTCATGCTTGGTCAAGTTAGACCAACTTTATTTCCTTCACAAAAGTAGCAGTCCTTTGTATTACCATCACATATATCTACTCCACCAGTACTACGTTCTATCAGCCAAAGCATCTGAAACTGCATGAATATTCCAAAGCCCATGATCTTTTCAAACACCGCTGCCCATTCTAAACACCAGCAAAGTCACGCCCTATACCCACTCCACTCTCTCCTCCAGCCGATATCCTCCCGACCCACCCCACAGCCTTCACCATCCCACATATTCTCCTCCTACAAGAACCCAAATACAGCACTTTTCTCTTCATCAAACACCCCCCAAAAGCGGCTTTAGCTCACTTGGGAGAGCGCCAGACTGAAGATCTAACTTCAGGAATAAACCTCGAACTTCGAATGTTATCTGGAGGCACTGTGTTCGATCCACAGAAGCCGCATTCATCTGCGAATCGAGGATATTACCTTGATTATACGAACACTTTCTTTTTTTGCATTTCTGTCTTTGCTTAGTACAAAGAGGCTTCTGAAACAAATTCTGCCTGGATCAATCTTTTTAAATGGTGTGATTTTTCTTTCTATTTTTTCGTTAAGCGAATTGAACGATTGCAGTGAAGTGGATACAATAATACTCGAGTCTCAAGGTCATCTTCCAACCAGTGCAAGTCATAAATTATCAGGAAATAGAGAGGCTATGGCGACAACAGATGTTGTCAAATGCTTTGGATTTCTGGAGACTCAATTTACGAGGATGAGTTCCCGGCTCAACTCCTAAAATGATAAATACACGTCATATTCTACAAGAAAGTTCTAAACTTCAAGATGCCCACCACTCAGCAGAACATCAACCCACTCAGACTCAACCAGCATGCTCTACAATCTCCGTCTCAATCTTTCCATCCTCGGTAATGTACGTGCGCAGCTGTTCAGGCAGAGGAACCTCCTTATAATCCTCGTCTTCTTCATCGTCGCCCGAGATGATGTTCAAGTTGACACCAGAGCATTTACTGGTGAAGACTTCCGTCTGCATACTCTCTTTACCGAGGTATATCTGGGCACCATCCACAGAGTCCATGATGACTGTTGGGAGAGTGCCGAGGACTTGGAGAGCAAAGTTGGAAGATTTAATGACATCAATGGAGGAGACCAGAGATTCGATCACTAACGACAGTCGTGGTGAGTTGTCGATTGAGATGGCGTTTGCTTTACCAGTGACCATGATTGTCGTCTTGTTGCAACGACTGATCAGTATAGACTGTGACATGGTGGCTTCAATCTTGACTGGCGCAGATTCATTGTCGTAGTTTTCCTAGTCATGATTAGGACGGCACTACTGAAGGATGATGTTGTGAACTTACGACAATCCACTTGTTTCCATCCAGTCTCTTCACAGGAGGCTTCTTCGTCCGCATGCTTTCTGGCTTAGGCTTCTTACCAGGAGCAGGGCTCTTCCCACGATTCGAGGATACGCTCGATGCACTGTCGCTTCTTTGTGGTACAGTAGCACCGGCACGCAACGATGGATTCTTGTGTGTCATCTGGTCAGCGTTGACCTTTCGGAGACCTTTCGTGACAGCTTCTCCCTTGTTCAAATCGCTGAACACAGCATCAAGTCCACCTCCTGCGGTCGGTGGCGGAGGAGGAGCATTGTCAAACTTTATAGGTGGCGGAGGAGGTCCTGGGGGAGGGGGTGGTGGGGGCGCTCCTGCCGCAGCTTTTGGATGAGGAGCTGGGGGTGCTGGTTGGGTTTGCTCGACAGCCTTGATTGCTTCCTCTGCAGACAGGCCTTTGGGATTCCATGGGATGCTCTGAGGGAAGGTTTGCTTGATATACTCCGCAAGATCCTTAAATACGGAGTAGTACGATTGTATCCATTCAACTTGCTTTGGATCGCTGCCAACAGTCAGCATGTATTGCCAGAACATGTCCCCAAGACTCCTTACCTCTCCTTGTACTCTTTCAGAACACGGTTTCCCCAGTATTGCGCAGATCCTAATGATTCTTCAACATGCTTATGTGGCTTTGTGTCCATTGTAACCCAAGCAAGTACACCGATACTCTCGGAGACAGCACTGAGCTGGTTGAAAACGGGTGATCCACGGTTGGCATCTCGAAGCTCGCTGACGGACGTAATAGAGTCCTGGAGAGGTTTCAGAAGTTGCATGAAAACCGGACTGCTCATATCAGGCTTCTTCGCTTTCGTTGTAATCAGGATGAACTTTCGTTGTCCGGCAAAAGCTCGCAGAACGCTGGAGGCCTGTCTTGTTGTCAACCCCAGCTCTTGTAGAATCTGCGATTATTCATACCTGCTCGGCAACCGGTCCTCCCAACTCGTCACTGAGGTTGACGTACTTCTTCACAGTACCGGCAATGAAGGCATCGAAGTCCTCGACGGATTCTGGGAGAGCTTCTTGGACGGGCTTCGGCGATGGGGCTTTCGCAACTGGCGGCGCAGGCAGAGGGCCGGTTGGGGCAGGCGTAGGAGCTCCATTGATAGCTGGAATTTCAATGGAGGATGATGCCATGTCCTCCAGTCTGGAGGTGGCAGCTTCGAGCCTGCTCAGGATAGCTGTTAGATCCATTCTGTGGATGGTGGGCATGGAGTTGTCGTCCATGATGAATGCGGAATTGGTAAAAAGTATGTGAATTAGGAATGAAAAAAGGTATCACCATACCGTTTGATGAGGGTAGTCAGATTATGCATGTTGTTGGCTGCCATGGTGGCTGCAGGGACCAGCGATGCTGAGGTGTTCCAAGTGACAGGAGTGAATTGAGGAATGATCAACGATGCGCTGGGGCTGTAGACGGCTGACAGACTGACTGACGTGTGCGAAAAGAGGTGGATGCTCGAGTGAAGCTTGCGACCGCAATTGCGAGAGACGAGGTATTAAGGAGAGAGGAATTCAACACAGGACCCAAGCTTCGTTATGTTGATATTGATGCCTTGGACTTGCTTGATAGCTCCACGCAGACCAGACGGGATGAGGTCCGACGATCCCTGACATGATTTTTGTCTTGGCCGCCTGTACTGTACCACCTGCAGCGTAGCGCCTGAGGCCCGTCAGCAAGGCTACTGCATCGCTAAATGTCATTCAGCCTTGGCTTCGAGACGCACTTGAGACAACTACAAGGCACCAAGACCACCGTGATTACTACGACAAAAGATCATGGAGGACGAGGATCAAAATGGTCATGGTCAGGAGATAGATTTTTGTACACTTGGAATGTTCATAATAGGTGAGACAGCTTGTTCCTTTGTCTATGTTATGCTTTTGCTTTTTGTTTATTTTTCTGTGGAGCCTTTTGTCGGTGTGACATGTGAGCAACGTTGTTATTGAAACGTCTGTCAATATTTTGCTATGTACGCAATTTGAAATCTCAGGATCACGATATTATTTGGTAATGCAGAAGTCTGCACACCTGCGCTTTCAAACTTTCTCTTCAAGAACTGCAACAAAGTGACTTGAAGTCTTCCATAAGGTCAGTAAGAAGTGGGGGACACGGACATGAAATTTTTATACAATACCTAAGAAGGATCTCTACTTACACGACCGTCTGTCGACTATCTCTATGTTCTACAACTTCAAAAGTTCATAAATTGATGTTCCTCCATTCCTTCCAAGACCAGTCGTCGGATACATATGTTGTTTTGCCGTCATCATGCAGCCACCCGCATTGAGTTGAGTCTGACAAATGATCTCCAGATGAAATCCATTATCTCCCACCGAAACCGCCAGTTTTCGACATTCTTGGTGGAGCAGGATCGTTCTCAGCTCTAGGTGCTCGGTTATTCTCGCCGCCGCCATTGTCTAAGACTGTTTCCTGGATTGTTGACAAAGGATCTGACTTCCCGCCAAGTCTCACAGAGCAGATCGAATCATGGCAGACTTCATGTTTGATACGAGAGGATGATAGTCGCTTAACGTGAGTGAAAGAACTTTTCAGTATTATGAAACGGCTAGAATGACCAATCATTGTACTGTGGTCTCTGGCTTGGGAGACTGGCGTTTTTGTATCTCGCTTACAGCCCCCTTTTTATATCGCTTCACAACATCATCCTCAAGTGATGTTCCAGCTAACAACCCCAGAACCCGCGGCTGGAACGGCTACGACTCCTCCCAAAACCGCGCCTTCAAATACACAACCCCCAAACTCCGCCTAACAACCGACTCCCTAACCCCAACCCTCCTCCTCTCAAAATCCTTCCACCTAATCTGCTCCCCTACCCGCTGCATCGACCTCGTAACCGCCATCCTCCGCTCCCGCAAAGCTCTTAACAAAGACATCGAGAAACCCCTATTCATCTGGGAGCCCGTCCCGGATCTATGCCTCCCCACCGAGCTCCTAAATTGCACCAATTGTCTGCCCTACATCGACATTCTGTCTCCTAATGCCAATGAGCTAGCTGGGTTCATGGGCGATGTAGGATCTGAAATCGACCCTGTTACGAACGAGGTCAGTAAACCGTGGGTTGAACGCGCCTGTGATCAACTCCTAGGATCCATGCCCCTTCAATCATATGCCCTCGTCATCCGGTGCGGTGCTCAAGGGTGCTACGTCGCTAAGAACGGCGGACGCTCACGTCGGCCCAGCATGAAGAAGAATAGTTGGAAAGCGAGGAGACCCGCTAATCATGCGAGGGGCGGGTTGACATTGGATATGGATATGACAGCTTTGTTTGCGGGCTTGTTGGACGAGAGTGGAGAGTTGGTCAGGGAGGAGGAGGTGGAGATGGATCCGGGGATTGAGAAGTGGTTGCCTGCTTATTTCGGGGAGGGAGAAGGAAAGAGGGTGGTTGATCCGACGGGCGGGGGAAATGGATTCTTGGGTGGGTTGGCGGTTGCGCTTGCGAGGGGGAGGGGTGTGGTCGAGGCGAGTGCTTGGGGGAGTGTGGCGGCGAGTTTTATGATCGAGCAGGTTGGTGTGCCCGTTCTCTCTTCCTCCCCCTCAGATGAGCAAGGTAAGGGGAGGATAGAACTTTGGAATGGTATTCATGTGGAGGAGAGACTCGACGAGTATATGAAGAGGGTTGGGTTGTGATTTGGAATAGACAAGTGGCATTATCTTTTTGTTTTCTTCACTACCTAGCAGCATGTTGGGCGAAATCTAGACGGGTTAATGCATTACGGCAAGAATACAATATCATAGACTCTTTCTCTCATTTACTGTATCCCAACGGATTAAAGCGGGCATGTATATCTCATTATAACCGTGAAGCAGAACGCCGTGTAATCAACCCTTGCTCATGTCAGGCATCACCGTAACGCCTATGGCCATCTCCTCCGACCGCATCACAATCGTCAAATCCAACATAAGTCTAGCCAGTTTAAATACCCTCCATCATTCAACACGATGACCTAATACTGCGAAAACCAATACTGCAACCCAACACTCTTCAAATCTTGTATACAAGATCTCCATCGGTGTACCTAAATCACGTTAGTTGATTGCGTTATGATTTCTCGGTTGAGGGTACTCACATGATATTGTTCGCTTCATCCATCTTCTTCAAGGCAGCTACAGCCTCTGGCTTATCAAAAGCGCCTCCACCCGAGCCACCAATGCTCCTGTTAATCGCCGTGATGATGTTATCAACCTCAGCAGATTCATCTTCGAAGAGAGGTGTGCTGAGAAGTTGACCAAGAGTGCTCCTGAACAACGTCAATCTCGCGGGAGTAATTGCTGGCGCAATGCTCAGTGCAGCTGCTCCACTAGCAAGTTCAGTGTCCTCTTCTTGAGACTGTGATTGACTTTGCAGTTGAGATGCAGGCAGGGAAGAAGCGAACGATGTTTGCGAGGCAGCTGTGCCGTTGGTACCATTCGGTCTGGATCTCTGGGTGGTTCTTGGCGAGGCAGTGTACAAGTCATCTTCCTCATCATCGGAGATAGTGTCGCCGCCATTGTCACCATTAGTGCGAGCACTGGAGCCATTCTGACCTCCGCTTCTACCATTCACAGCGCGAGTTCGTGATGCTGTGCCTGGAGTTCGGGTCCTCGAGGTTCCTGCTCTGGTAGTAGGAGGTGGCGAGTCGGAATCATCAGAGCTCTCGTCGTCTGAAGACAGATCCTCAAGAGGCCTGGTCTTGCGACGCTTGCTTCGCTTCTCATCCTCGACGACTTCCTTGAAAAGGGCGAATCGAAGAATAGCCTCTGCAGCAAGAGCGTCACGTTCCTCAACACGATTTGACAAGCGAGATTTGGCATGAGCTGTGGAGAGACGGATGATGGTCTCAAGGGTACGGACAGTCATGGGACTAGTCTTTCTCTGGTTTCCCTGCATATCGTCGTTCCTCAGGGAAACGTAGATTTCACTGATTCTCTCAGAGGCCTCTGCTGTCAAGACTGGCTTTATTCTCGATTTGGCGTATTGGATGTATTTCTTGACAAACGGAATGCTCAAAACTTCAACCTTTTTGTTGGCACCACGTCCAGTAGTAAGCGTGACACCTGCGTGAAGCATTTGGTTGTACTTCTCAAACACATCAGTAGGTCGGTTTGCATCAGCTTCCTGCTCGACTCCAACACCCAGAGTCTGTTGTGATTGCTCTCGGACTGGTGCCCCTTCTTCTGTGCCAGGCTGTCGGTATCGGTGCATGCGTAGAACGTGCTCAGAAATTTGACGATCCCGCGCATCGTCAATATCATCCGTGACCACGAAGAGCAAATCGAAACGGGAAAGTAGAGAATCTGGAAGAGCAATGTTCTTGTGAGGATCCTTGTGAGTATCGTATTGTCCGAAAATTGGGTTGGCAGCTGCGATCACACTGCAGCGAGCGTTCAACGAGGTGTGGATACCGGCTTTGGCAATCGTTACTGTCTGTTGTTCCATGACTTCGTGAATGGCGACTCTGTCGATATCAGACATCTTGTCGAACTCATCAATACAGACAACTCCGCGATCCGCAAGAACCATGGCACCAGCCTCAAGTCTACGTTCCCCAGTTTCCTTATCTGACGTAACGGCAGCGGTGAGACCGACACCAGATGATCCCCGACCGGTTGTGGCAATAGCAAGTGGTGCAGTATTCAAGACGAATCGCAACAATTGAGACTTTGCTGTCGACGGGTCACCAACCATCAGAATGTTGATGTCACCCCTCAAATGTGTCCCGTTCTCCAAATTCTTCTCTTGCCCACTGAGCAACATCAAGAGAATGGCTTTCTTGATATGCTCATGGCCATAAATACTTGGAGCAAGTGATTGAGAGAGCAGATCAAAGACGTTTTTCTTCTTCGCGATCTTGTTGATGTTACGAATATCGGTGTCAGTAATTGTGGCTGCAGCGATCCCTCCTCCTGACTTCGATGATAACATAACCACATTATTGGCCAAAATGACTGTTTTGAAAAGAGCAGTGTTGTGCCCGGCATTCCTGTTACCGAGGGATCGATAGATACCAACGAGCTGAACTCTGTCTCCAGGTTTGCACTTGTCGACAAGATCATCGTCCAATATCACATCAACACCTCGAGGCAACTGTCCAGCTGGCGCACGCTCAGGCATTTCTTGTATGGAAATTGTCTGATGATCTCTGTATGTGCAGTATCCGTACTCAGTAACAAGAGGATTTCCTTCTTCATCCTCCTGTGGGTATACGCTGGAAGTAGTCGCTCCAGAAGTCATGGTCTGATCTTTGTACTCGCGGAAGTGGAAGATCTTCTTCTTCTCGTTGTAATGAACACTCTTGACTACCTTAGGCCTCACGAGAGAGCACCTAGTAACAATGCCTTCGAGAGAAACCATGTGGTTGAGGTATGAGGATGAAAGAGTTCGTGGATTGCAGGCATATTGTCCAAAGCTGCCAGAGAAGGCACAGTAGTACATGGTATCATCGGAAACTTGCTTCGAATTCGTCGTTGGAAGGGTTTGAATAACCTCCTTGAGGGCTCGGTCGAACGCCTGGGCATAGTCGAATGGCTGCTGCAGCAGACCCTCCGCGAGCTCGACGTTGCGTGCGCGGATCTCATCTATGCTGACCACTAGCCGTCTTTGAAACTTCTGTAGCATCAAGATAATATCAGATCTGTAGCTTCGTGTCGTTGGATCACCTATGGGCGGTTAGCATGGTGGGATGTCTTTGGAGAAAGGGGGCATACTTGGATCAAGAAATTCAGCAGCGGCGCGAACACGGTCGGCGACCGCCTCATCTTTCAATTGCGATGGATCCATCTTGAAAGTTGTGGTCGATTGTATTATGAATTGTGGTGCTGTGATATCGTTCGATGAAGTGGAGGGGAAGGGAGCGAGGAGGTTGAAGTTTTGAAAGGGGCTGACGCGAAACTGGAATTGAGACGCGTCTACGCGTGAGGAAGTCGCGTTGAGTGCTTGCATTAGTGGCTTGGCGATATCATCTCTCGCTTTGCCCCTGATTCCGATGCAGCTGAACACTCGCGCTCACAACACCCAAAAGCAGATAAATATATCTTTAGGAAAGCGATGGTCTACCAATGCGTATTGTTTCCTCACATCTTCGCTGCCTTGAAACCATGTTCTCGAATATGGGAGCAATTTGCATGAGAGCTGGTTGGCTGCACGATCATTAAGAGTTCGCGGCATTCCGCCATTCAGGTTTATCAATGACTGAGCATGTTCTTGTTTGTTATTCGTGTCCCCTCCAAAAACTTGCAATTGAGTGCATCATGAAGTGATAAATTTCAAGCATCGAAGGGAGTACCGCTAGGCCTTCTGCTGCCTTAGCTACTGACCAATTTTACTTGGCTGAGATCATCGTGTCTCGTACCGGTCTGCGCCGCATTCTAGGAGGTCAAAGTCTTCGACGGATTTCCTATTACCATTTCTCTTCCTTCAAAGATTACATCGATATCATAACTTAGAGCCAAAGGAAAGGATGGGGTACGTCGGAACATTTTGCCAATTGGTATGCCCACCATTTGCCAAGCCCCCGCATATTCGAACTTTACAGCGTCCTTTCTCAAAAGTCAACTCTGACACTCACTAAGTGCGGGGTTTCCTTTGCTATTGCAAGAATTCGCGGTGCCCACGAGCCTTACGAGTCTGCATGGGAATACTATGGTTTAGACTATGTCAACAGCAACTACATGTGTGAAGCAACTTCTGGTTGCCGACCTTTCCAACGTGAAGAAGGTGGAGACGAAGAGCATGTGGCTGGTCCAGGTTGTTATTCTGGGCAGGGCTACTGCGGATATAGATTGTCTTTAGAGGAGATGTCTGGATGCAGGGCTCTTCAATGCATGATCAAGAAAGGCGAAGATTGGGAGGTGGAGGGCGATGACCAAGACTTTGAGAAGACTTCGGACTATTTTCTCACTGGAATTTCGGACGGATCGCCCGATGAGGCCCCGGCAATGGATCTGAAGCCTGTCAGACATGGTGTAGAGGAAGTTTGGGTTTCTAACATAGCGTACGATTCCTTCGTAAGTACACTCCGTATTATGAGAATCAGGACGCTGCAAAGAACTTTCTAATCCGTTTTCAGGAAGACCATATGGGACTCCCATTTCACCCCACTTGTTTTGAGATATTCAAGAGAGTTTCAATGGAGCGCTTTGGTCTCATCGATGTTCACGGCCTGTGGTCTTGGCGAGATGTAAGTTATTTATCGCATATTTTGTTGGTCATCACTGACTCTTTTCAGCTGGAAGGTTCATACGAATATTTCTTTGGACAGTTCCCTCGTGCTCTAGAGGTCAAGAATGGCAACCAGCAGACGTGGCATCACGAACCTGGAAATGAGTATCTCGCTGCCAACCCAGTCGACATCCCCGGGCTCCCGATGCTGTTGAGAAAGAGCGAGAAGGAATTCGTCTACGAGGGCAATAAGAAGGTGCCATACGACACCAACAGCGGCGTGTTTACTTTCACTTACAAAACTGGACGAGACACCTTCAAGAGCATGCACAAGACACCACCGCCAGGAAACACTTCCGATGTATTTTCACGTCTTCCAAACGAGCTTCGATACATGGTCATTGCTCAGCTATCGGCTCGGGATATTGCGAATCTGAGATCAGTTACTCCAGCCTATCGTCAACTGTCGATCTCAGTCTTTCGACATCTGATATTCCATGAAATGCCATGGTTGTGGGAAGCTCGCGACCTGCCTGTCGGAAGCACTGATTGGTACTTCTTGTACACGAAGATGAAGTTCGCTTGGCAGAATTTGAAAGGTGTGCAGAATCGTAAGAGGATCTGGAAAGATGCCAATGAGATTGTGACTCGGATAGAGAAATACAGGATAGAGGGAAGTATCTCGGATGAACCTGACGAGTCAGAGGAAGAGTGCGACGAATGAAACATCCTAGGTGGACTATTCCTTTCCTTTCGGTGCTAGAGGTCTATACCGGCTTCAGAAGCTTTGGAATCAGAAACCAATTGTGGCTCCTGAAAGACGAGCATTGAGCGAAATTCAGCAAATGAGTACTACACGGTTGTGTACGATCGGAATTCATGTACCAGCTGCTTTTCAGAGGCCAAGGCTTCCTGCAGTCTTGTTTTGCTACTTTGTAGACCCATACTCATTTGTATTTCTTGCAACAAACTATAAAATCGCCGTTAGCACTGATGCTTCGTATATTGTGGTTCACGTGGTGGGAGTTTGCAGGTCGCATCGGAATCGAATTTAGTGCCGCAGTGCCCGGGACGCTACTGTAGATTAAGTAATTGGCTGACTGGTTCAGTGTCTCGCTTGTATCCCGGACCCGAAGCTCGAAGCGAGGAGAACCAAAACAACAACATGCTGCGAGGATTAAACACAGAAAATTCGGCCTCTAGGGGAATTTATCTCAACTTATGGAAATATATAATTAGGCACTAGGGATCGCTTACTGTTCTTCTTTGAATACCTGTCCTTTGGGTCAATATTGGCGTGCCTAGACTAAGAATTGACCCGTGATCATACTGACTGAACACAATTTTCTGGCAAGTCTGTGATGACGAGCAATCATTTGTACAGGAGATTGGTCTCACTCTATATGCATTTGATACATTATGTTTCAGTATTGTCAATTTCTTATTTGTTCGCCATTACACTTTGACCTTGTGCCGCAACTAGCCATCCTAAACCTCCAGAAATCAAACATATCCATGTTCGGACTCGAACATACATAAACTACACTTCGTCGCCTTCGTGAATATCTGTCACTCGGCTTGAAAATTTTCTGAATGGAGCCAGTCCTTTTTCCAAACGCTTCTGCTCGGCTTTTCCGAACACATAAAATAACGAGGCAGGGCGCTGCAGCAGTTCCCAGAGAGCAGGGCTTATGAAACCTCTAGGATGTAGCTTTTTCTCGGCTCTAATTTCTCTCGCCTTTTGCTCTATTGCAGCCTTGAACTTTTGGCGTCGAGGACGTACTTCTGCTAGTTTCCACTCGTCTCCGTCAACTGGTGGAACTTGTTCATCTGGAGAATCCACTCTTTGTCGATATTCCCGGATCAGTCGCTCTTCATCAAGCCTATTCTGCTGATATGTTGCATCCTTGTCTGCAACAGTAGTGAGATAGATCTTGTCGAAATCAGCTCTCTCCTCATCAGACATGAAGTCACGATGCTGAACGATTGTTAAGGCGTCCCTTTTCGAAAACCACACGGCGCTTCCTCTTTCACCATTTATGGGTGTCACGCAGTGGTCTATGACACTTGCGTGAAGAAAGATAGCATTTCCAGGGAGAAGACGAATTCGTTCGTTGAGCAGAGGGAGGCACACATAGCACCGGTAAATTCACCCGGGCAGGTCCAAAGTGCCATGACACCACGAGCGTCTCCATCGTCCTTGTGATTTGACGTGTTCTTATTTGTGACCTTTGCTTCGGTCAAGTGGCATTGCCACTCACCATATCGCCGGAGACCGGTCCCAGCCTCAATAATAAGTCTCTGTGTTTCTTAGCTGACGCCCACGCCTCGGGATTGAGCGCTTTGTAGAGTGCCGAAAGCCCAATCTCGATCGGAACAACTTTCTGCATGTAAAACTCCACAGCTGCTGCTCTCTCGGCATGTCTCAGGTCAGCTGATCCACCGCCGCGTGTGTCCAATGTCACAATATGGCACCATGGGCCACTGTGAGGCCAGGTTTGATCCCTTTCATGACCCTGGGCGCCCCAGACTCCAAGATGCTTGACTCCATATGGCAGATCGAAGTCTCTCATGTATTGGTATTCTCCTTCATGATATTCGTCGTCTGGATGCCGGTTGCTGTCGGTGTTTGGCTTGGGTCGTTTGGAAGGATCACGGGCTCTGTCCACTAGGACTGTGTCTCGCACAAGGTTGCTTTCTTTCTGGACGAGTGGGTTGCGTTCGGTAATTCTAGGGTTGTGTTCCGTCACATCCGCAATGCTGAGTTGCGGATATTTGACGTTATCAAAATGGCCCTTAGTGTTTCGAGGTAGTCCCTGATTCCCTCTAGTCGTGGCTCAATAGTCTCACTATATCCGTCTTCGATCTTGATGAGCTTCCCTAGATGAGTGTTACAATGATTCAGGTAGCCAGAGAAAAAGCATCTATTTACCTGCAGCGATGCGTTGCTTTTTCCAAGTCTCAAAAAGCGAGTCACGCAAGCTTATGTCTTTTTTGCGCTCCTGTACGTGGTGCGCGAAGGTATCGCTCGCGTCCTGCACACCTTGTGCAGTAGGTCTGACGAAGTGTGTTGGGTGGCATCGCTCCATCTCTATTGTGGAGTCATACTTTGACATTGTGACCCTTGAAATAGTTGTGTTCTGGCGAGTTTTATAGTTTGCACACGGAAGAGTACTGTGGGAATTTACGCCAGGCGTCGGAAGTATACAGCTGCCGCTGCAGAGGTTCGATACTGTGAGTTTTCCTATCGGGACTCCGATGTGTCCTCCGGTATTGGGACTCGAATTGGGTCGAAGTGCCCGCTGCTAAGACTAGAATCCTTGCGTGGTTGCAGCAAAGATTGTATGTCGTTGTTGGACTTCGTAGGTATCGAACTTTTGAGGCGTAAGGTATCTTCGTCGGTAGGAAAACAAACATAGAGAGCACGGCAAGCGAAGGGAGGCCTTGCTAGCGCCTTTCCAAAGGGAGTTATAGCTGTCTAGCCGGCCACAAACCAACCCTAGCGAGACGCAGAAGAGCACTTGTATGTGATCCAGTAACGGTATTCCTCCAGATGAATCATGAGCGATAAGCTAGGGAGACCATGAGTCCGTGAGACCTCCAGTAGTCTCAATGCCAGACGCGAACGTAGCGACATATGAGGGTAAGCACAAAGGACAATATAACTATAGTGTATTATGATGAGCCTAAGCAAGCTTCCTCCACCCCCTTCGGAAGCGCTTTGGCAGATGGCGGCGCCTCAGCGAAAAGAATTGCTTCCACAAAGCCGAGTGACGATCTATGTCGAGTGCTTACAGTAGTGGCAAATTAGGAATAGGATAATGAGAATGAAAAGTACGTGGCAGAGGGAAAGTATTTTAACTTCCCATAGGCTACCATAAGTCAGCTAGTACAAGAGCCTACTTGGTGCTTATCACCGGGATTCAGACATAACGTTACTCAGTAGAGACCGTGATGTCGAATGAGTCAAAGTATCGACTTTTCAAAGGCTTAGATCAAGACGCATGCTGCAACTGTATATGCATATGAACTTTGATGATATCCAAGAAGCTCAGTCTTCTGTCAAACATCACGAGGCGGATACTGTCTGATTGCAGAGCAATCTACACTGTGTGCTATGCAGGTATGGAAATTGTCCAAATGTCTAACACCTTACAAACTAATTTCAGAATGGCAGCAAATTCCGTCAATTGGTCAGACTGGCTGTAGACATGCCTATTATAGCATGACAACCAAGTGATGCTGAACACACATTGCAAGCTTGGTCGATAGCCTTGAACAAGCTGGGTAGGCTCATGTGGACATCATGGACATTGCACGAGACGTCAA
Source organism: Cadophora luteo-olivacea (assembly GCA_026120085.1). NCBI lineage: Eukaryota > Fungi > Ascomycota > Leotiomycetes > Helotiales > Ploettnerulaceae > Cadophora > Cadophora luteo-olivacea. The sequence continues at coordinate 825,834 of JALRMC010000010.1, forward strand.
AAGCCAAACAATTACTGCGAACACGATGGCGAGCTGGTTTCCCAGACCTTGATGACTCGAAGCTCTCTCCGAATTTGCCTATGATCTTGCGCTGCATCAAGGCTATGAGGCATAGGAAATTGAAAAACGGGTGTGAGCGAATAAAGCAATCCTGAGTGGCAACTGCCAGGATTGCTGAGAAGTTCTAAAGCTGTCTATGAGCAAAAGGTTTTCCCGAAGGCAGCCTCGCTTTGGCCTCAGTACAAAGTATGGTCCTCTCGCTTTGCAGTATTTACCAAATCCGTCAAGACTGCGCATCGCAGTAGCTACAGAAATTAGGCTCATCATCCACCTAGACTCTCAGATTTCAGTGCCGTACTTTGGGGTGTCATGCATGAAGTCACCAGCAATTACCCTCAGGTACAGATCGAAGCCTTCGGCCCAGCCTGTGCTTCAACAATTGAAGGAACGCTTGAAGCAGCATCCAGGGTGTACTTGTAGAAATCAGCAGGCTTGAAAGCAGTCCCCGAGTTCGCAGCAGTGGTCCCAGTGCAAGACTCAAACACATTCCCACTCGCCATCAATACAGCTCCCGCATCCTTCTGTATCGGATTTTTCACCTTCTTGAAATACACATTCTCAATTATCGCATTCGTCTGGCCTCTAGCATAGTGTCCGTAGGAAGTCACATTGTTGACATAATTGTTGTAGAGATGCGCGTACTTCAAATTATCAGCGCTTGGGTTGCGCTGGTTGAGGTTGTGGAAATAGTTGTGGTGGATGGTGGCTTGTGCGATGAGATTCTCGGTCCATCCGATGCCGAAGGCTTTGTTGTGGTCGCGGAGAATGGTGTAGGATACAGTGAGGAAGTTTGTGTCTTTCCGGCTGTCGATGAGGCCGTCGCCGGCCCGTTCTAAAATGCAGTGGTCGATCCAAACATTGGAAGCAGTGTCCTGAATTGATTCAGTAAAGTTAACACACGAAATACTGCACGAGCCCTCACCATTTGGATTCCATCCCAGTCTTGAGTCTTTCCATCATAATCTCCATCAACATATGTATTGCCTGACCCCGAGTCAGTTTTCAACACAGTGCCAGGAGAATCAGATGTCCATACCGATCTTGAGATTCCTGATGATTACGTTCTTGACGCCGTTCAAAAAGAATCCTCCGCCATAGATCTCCCCAGTAGAGCCAATGCCGATGATCGTTTTATCACTGGCGACTCTGATTTCTGTACCCTTCGGTGTAATGGTGATCTTTCCGGCTACCTTGATGACGTACTTTCCCTGAGCTGTTGCATATGTATTGAGATCGGCTTGGTTCGAGACTGTGACAACAGTTCCACCAGATCCTCCTGTCGTTCCACCGTTAAGACTTGAATCGCTATTAGTGAGCTGCTTTGAAAGAGGTAATCCAGCCGGCAGGGGTGACCCACGAAGCGAATCCATCGGCAGAGTCAGTACATCCTGCCAGAACTGGGATGGTGTTTAGGAGAGCGACGACAAAGAGAGAGAGCTTCATGATGAGTGAAAAGTAATGAATGACATCTAATTGGGTTCACCAAGTAAACGTTCACGTACTCAGATGTGCGTGTCAAGACAGGTGTTTATACTCGCGAATGGCCATGAAGTCCCAGACTTGGTGAAATAAACGATGCTGCATCTCCCAACTCACAAATATTCCACAAATCGAGCATCTGCTGGGACCCTCCAATGGACAAAATAGATTGGGCATTGTGCTGAAAGAGTAAGGTACGAAGTAGATCTGCGGAGGAATTCGACATAAGAACCCCTCCTTTGTCTGCCGAGCATCATCAATCCGAGGATCTTGGGATGCCTCCAAGAGCTTGGCAACAACTCCCACAACCGAATTCCACTTATGGGAATCGTGCGGCTATTTGCGAATTGTAGATTCTAACAATTTGTCTTGGAAGCTCTAGGAGACTGTACCGCTGGCCATACAGCCACTAAGACGGTCTTCTTTCATCTCCTTTCACAGGAAGGACTTGGCTCGGTATTCAATCGAACAGTAGGATTTATTCGCCTTGTATCCGCCATCTAGCGTCCGTATTTGATAACTTGTGGGACAGATAGTTAGCTTACGTACTTCGCTCTTCCTGTCTGGCTTCGCTAGGTAATAGATCAATAGTCGCCTCCTCGAAAGACTCACAAGTAGCGTTGGGTCTCATGATTAGCTGGTGGAGCAACAAAGGGTGGAAGTGCGAGGGGGGAGAGACTCAATCCCGAAGTCACATGATTTGGGTCCACCGTCGGTACCGAGTGTCTTTCCCGCCACAATCAGAATTCTCCTCACAAAACAAACAAGCTTTGCATTATAAACGTCAATCAGCGCAAACTCCTATTTTAGCTTATCTGATCTCTTCTGAGTCGCGTCCACCAAACATCGAAAATGCTCCATCACGGATTTACGGCGCCGGAAATACATTATTGCATGAGTCTCAGCATTTTAATTCGCTGTTCGACAGCGGCAGAACCGTGCGGTGGACGATACTGCAGGGCTGATGCTGAGCGTCGTCACCCTCCAGCATGAATTCGGTTAGTGACACCCCACTGGCGACGAGGCCTGCGAGATTGCATGGGAATTGGGTTGCGTGCGCAGCCACTTTCAAAGGGAGGGATGGCCAGATGAGTGTGCTTTATCACTCCAGGCTTCCCCGAATCTGCATCTGTCTTCTTGTTAGTTGAAGGAATTTAGGTATCAACTATTCAACTTTTGGTTCAATAGCAGGCATTATTGATCATTAATTATATTGTTTGTTTGTCGGTCATTGTTTGGTTTAGGCGATTCTCGCCTCGCTTTCAGGCATGCGCGGCCTCTTCAGCGCTCTGGCGCTTTTGCCAGTAGTTGTGTCTGCTGCACCATTTGTACCTGACGACCAAGTTGACCAAGAATGGGAACGAAGAGGTGTCAAATCACTCACTGGTAAGAGCGACATCTGTTACTATTTAACTTGAGTACTTTCATGCTAACTCCATGCTCTAGAGGCCCGGGCACTTGCGCATATCGATGTCGATGTACCAAGTAAATCACCTGATGTTGTTTCGACCACACTGGGCTTTCGTATTGAAGTCTTGAACTCAGAGACTGCCTGCGGATTTGGAAATGTAACAATCGATGGGACTGTCCTGCCACAGACTGTGGAAGGCGATGTCTCCACTGGCAAGGGTTCTGTCTCGACAAATACCAAAGGCGTCGTTGTTGGATCTTGGAAGTTTCACTGTATCCGAGTCAATGGCATTCCGGATGCGCAACTATTGAAGTTTAGTATCAACTATGTCGATGGAAGGGCCATGGAGGACTCCGGATTTTCGATGCTCTTCAGGCAATCCGGCATGCCTGAGATCATGACCATCGAAACTGATCTTTCGATTCCGGATGAAATTATCGCCAATCCGAACCCCGAAGGTCTTCAACCAGACCATGGCAATTCTCGAAAGCACCATGGAGCAATAGAAGATGACTTCGCTGAGCTGGATTACCTATGGAGCCAATTACGAGAGATCAAGTACCTCATTCATCAGAAAGAGCGATCAATCGCTCGTCACGCTAATCAACATTACGAAACTGATATCAAAGAGTGCGATAGCCTCAAGTGCGTAGTGAAAGCTATGGCTCATCGGGCTAAACATGCTGCTTTCGGAATTTATGGCGCAATCAGCGGCGATGACGGGGAGCCGAGACATGGTCGACACCATCCCGATGAGTCCTTTGACAAGTTCCGTGGGCATAAGAGCGGCAACCATTCTCATCATGGAAATCATACTCACCACCTACCACCATGGAAGAGGCCACACTCACGTCCATTGCCTATCTGCAGATATCCTCCCCCACCTCCACATGGACATCACCGTCCCAGCCATCACGGTCCTCCTCCACCACATTCACCTCATCACGCACCAGATATGCCTCCACCAGAGTTTGATGGACCTCCACCACATCATCACATGCCTCCGCCACCTCCAGAGTTCGATGAGCCACCCCATCATGACCATCACGAAGGAGAAGGACCGCATCACGGCCCAGATTTCGATGGACACGTTCCCCATCACGGACGTCCTGACTTTGATCAATCCCCTCCCCCACCACCACCGGAATTCGATCATCCGCCTCCACCTCCCCCACCACCTCACCACGGCGGCCCTCCAGGACACGACGAGGATCACGAAGGCCCACCTTCCCCTTCCGCCTTCTACGAGCCCGGTCCACCACCACCCGGATCGCATCACCGCGGCCCCTCCCACAACGTAGGCCGAGCCCTCCAAATCGTGAAATTCACGTCCATTGGTTTCCTCTTCGCCTTCCTCCTCGCCGCTCTCCACCGCCGAGTCTGCACTCCTTCTCGCCGCGCCGATCGTCATGAGCGTCGCCGCCTGAGACGAGAGCGTAGAAGAGTAGCTCACAAGCATATCATCACAAGACTACTTGCTAGAATGGCTGGTAACGACTCTGATGATGATGACGATGATGAGAAGACAGAGGGACTGCTTGAAGATGCAGAGGATGGAGTGTCGACTACCATGAGTGAGGATATTTCACAGTTGAGGAATGCAGCGGATGTTGTAGGAGACATGGTTGAGCATGCTGCCGTTAATACCGAAGGCCGGACACAAGCACTGCACATGCCCGCTCCAGCTCCTGTAGCTCAGCCGATGTCTATCCCGGTCTCGAGTACCATGCCTTTGATGCAGGATTTCGAGGAACAGTTGCCAGCTTATGACGATGATGAAGGCACTGAGATGGACAGTATTATCTCGGATGGATACAGACCGGGTATGCTGTATACTCCAAGTCAAAGCTCGGATGGAAGCTTGAGTGATATCCTTGGTCCAGATACCAAGTCGTAGAGTTGAGAGGGAAATGGATGGTAGTAAGACGGGCAGATGAGATACCTTGCAGCATATTTTCTTTTGTCTTTGGAGACGGGCTGGCATAATGGAGTTTTATTGATTTGATGAGAGGGAGATTGAGGGACTATATAGTGTATGATATCAAGCTGGACCGATTTACCGTGCTATTCAGTTTTCTTTCTTGAAACTCTTTCGAGGTTTGCGGTTCGGGTATTTCCTCGCCGAGGAGAGTTCACTTCTACTTATGCCTGCTCTATTGAGTTGAAGAATTCGAGAACCCCTACTGCACCTCATTGAGTAATTACTCGCCATTCTGACACTCATTCCCTTGCGGTAGCCAGCGTCAACTGTTAGACAATAGATCACGATCACGTGATGATGGTACAGGTGTGCTAGGTTGCCGATCCACAGGCATAGAAGACGACTTGAAGTGGCACCATACTGACAGAGAGTCCGGTATAGCGTGTACATAAGAGCGATCTGAAGTTGGCGCATTATCTTGCAAAAAGGTGTTGTGTTCGGCAGATGTCTACTTTTGTTTCCTTCTCGGCTAATAAGTCTGACGGTGGGAAGGTAAGAGGTTTCATACAGAGCCTAATTCTTACCCAGCCTGACGCTTCCCGATTCAAAGCCTGCAAGACTTACTCATCCAGCAATATCGACTATATTGTACTTGCGTACCCCTCAAACCGGGATCGTAGCCGTCGGCAAACAAGCACAAGCACTCGAAACCTGCGCCTTCAACCCAATCGTCCTCGTACAAGCATTCTTCGCATACGCCTTCGTAACATCCCCCTCATCCCTCTGCCTCGCCAGATAGCTCGCGCAAAACTCCTGACTCTCCTCCAAGCGCCCCGGAATATGATTAGCGCGGAACGCTCTCAGACAATTATCAGCATTGCAGACGGGCGCCTTTGCAGGTGATTTATCCGTGGCTTTCAAGATGAAGGATCCGCGTTCGATCGTGTTGACGTAGATCCACCCTGACTTGAAGCCTGCGAAGGATGACCAAGTTCCGGCGAAAACAACTGCGCCTCCTCCGGGGGTTTCGTCGTCTTCCGGGTAGATGTCGAAGAATGCGGCTTCGTAGACGGATTTTCCTGTGGGGTCGCGGGGGATGGAACTGATATCGTAGATGTGGAATCCAGCGCCATAGTTTGACTGATACGCGAATCCGTCATAAACGTACTGATTGTGATCGATGGTGCGGACCTTGCCTTGGTAGAAGCCTGTGTATTTCGGGTTCTCGAGATCACGGATATCGAAGATGTGGGTGGTGGGGAGTTTGTTGGTGGCTGGGCCGACGGTGGCGCGGACTTCGTCGAACTCGTCGTCGAGGATCAAGTATTCTTGGTTGTGAAGATCGAGGACAACACCTTGGTGGATGTACTCGGCACCTTCGTAGGAGACACGGGCGATGATCGTGGTTTGGTTGCCGATCTTCTTGTCACCTGTTACGTCGAAGATGGTGACAGTGTCCTCATTGTAGCCGTAGCAGATGTCGCGACCCTGATATCTCTTATCAGGTCTAGGTAGAAGTCAGTATTGATTCTGTATAGGATTGCTTTGATGGGCTTACCCTCTGTAGACAACACACTGGGCATCGTGAACATAGAAGTCCGCTGCAGCACATCCGGTTGACCTCATGTTCGAAGGGTCAGAAATATCGAGGAAAATGAGACCACCGTTGCAGGGCATGTTCTCTCTGACACGAGTGGTGACGTTTCCACCAACAGAGCCAACAGCCAAGGCATAGCCGAGCTCCTCGTTGACAACCACATTGTGAGTTCTGCCGACAGGAAGCTTATCCCAAGGCTCGGAAGCATTTCCTTGCGACGTGACACCCCAATGACTAGCGAGGTCATTTTGAGAGAATGTCGTGGGGTTTGCAGGGTCAAGGGTGAGCAGCTTGGTCAAATCGAATAATTGAATGCCGTGAGCGAAAGCTTCAGAGCCAACGACGAGCAAGTCTTTGACGACTCGAATTTCTCTCCAGCGTGCTCCGAGAGCATCCCAAGTTGGAAGACGACCAAGATAAATCATCTTGCCCTCAGAGCTGATCTCAACGAAAGCAGTTCCGTCAAATTGTCCGATGGCGACAAATTCTCGGCCGTCTGCTGAAGTCCAGCCCCACGAGGAGGATGCTTGCCCTTGGACGGCACTTCCAAGGCTCGCGTGGGAGCGGAAATGGTAGAGATCCATCTACTCACATATAAGCATAGATTCGACCATTGTGGAGAGCGACTCACATTTCTACACTTAAAGGTATTGTTGAAGTCGCCAGGTATCGCGGCAGCGAAGCCATCGATACATTTGGTGTACCCAAGCTCAGGGTACAATTCAGAATTCATAGCACCCGAAGCAACCTCAAAGTCCCAATGCGCCATCTTGATCTTCATGATCTCGTTGTGCTTGGCACCAGAGATGTACTCTTCCGAGTGAGCTACACCCATCATGTTGATCTCCTTGCCCACCACTGCAGAGCAGAGCAGGGCAAGGGTACTGAGAGACAATACGCGAACCATGGTGACGGAAACAAAACACCAGTGCTAAGAAAAGTGAAAGTCTTGAGGGAGATTGAGAGATTTTCCTGCCATATGCAGGAACAGGAGTTGCCATTTATACTTTGCGCCTTTTTGCCATTGATCAACTTGCACTTGCGAAGACGGTCTTTTTGCAAATTGATGCACGACCCCGCTCGCATGCCCTTGGCTAGATATCACCGGAACGGCGGATTTCCAAACTTTGGTGTTGATGTTGTATTTTGCAGGGACGCGGTCGCTTGGTAATGTTCTTGTGTTGACCCAATGCGGAAGGTGGCAAGAAATGAATGCTGGGTATTCACGTGCTTCAAAGTATAAGATCTTGGATGCTTGGCGGAAACTTCGAAAGGAAGGAAACAAGAACTTGAGAACATGTTTTCTGGGTGGGAATTGCTTAGCAGTCAGAAACAAGGACTGTTCCTTATCTTTTCCGGGTCGGATGAGATCAGTGTATTCTCTTGGGCCGAGAACCTTCCATCCGACAGGCACAGAATTCGGGATGAATTGTTTGAGGCTTTGGTACAGACTCGAGCAACTGCTTGAGAAATAATTGAATCCTTTGACCTAAGATTCGATCAAAGATTAATCCAAAGCGAAATTGGGATCGGGGGTAAGAACGTGGTCAGGGAGGTGCCAACATCAGAACCGCAAAATGCGAAATCTCCTATAGCAACCTTTGCGACTCGAAAACTGTCATTAGCCAATGCGTGAATTTCTATCGGCAACTTTCCGGTATCAAGACCCAAGACTTGGTTTGTAGCGTCGCCGTCTTGTCAAGTGTCTATGGGCTTATTGTAAGATCGGACGAACTAAACTCTGTCTTTGTACCTGCCAAGCACCACTTCCAAACGAATTTCCGGACAAAATACAAAGACTACATAGGGAATAAAACATCAATACAGAAATTATTGCTCATTACGTTCATCTGATGAGGCAGAGTCGATTATCGCATTCTGGAGATTTTCCGTTCCCAAAGACTTCCAGCACCAACGCAGGGTTATCAATACCGAAGGGCTGGGCTGCTTAGATAGTGCCTGGGCAGCGGCTGAGCGTGCAGTTCAACCCTCACTTGGCCATTCCGTCATCTGAACCCAACCCCAGAATCTCAGAAAACACCTTCCTAATTCTTCAAGCTGCACAATTGCCAAGAATGTTCGAATAGTGCTTCGCATCTCCAGAATAAACAAACAGGCCCACCTATTACTAAGCGAGACGCCGGAGGGAAGGTGGTCGCTGATTGGCTGCTCTGGGATGGACCCTGGACATTCTTTATCTGGTGAGCATTTGTCCTGTCCGTTTGAATACCAACTTCTCGAAATCGTAATTTCTGTCCCGCCTTGTTGGAACACGATATCTGGTTACTTTCAGGTTCTAGACGTGGTCGTTGATGGCTGCAAAATCACCCGACAGCTGATTCTGACCCGTGTCACCAACATGCAGCTGCACCGATTTGGTGTCACCCAGGCCATGTCTTGCACTCGTGACAACACGTTGCAGCATCACCGGCTTATCTGCATTTGCTGTGATTTAATTTTCTTGGGTCTCTGATTGCAAAATGAGCCGCAATCGCTTCCAAACGGCCCGTAGCCCGGACTGGTCTGATCGAAAATTGTGCGCGACTTGTTTTGCTGCGGTGGGCCTTTGCTTTGAGAAAGCTCGAGAATATGGTCTCTTCGGAGATGTAGCAGATGACTTCCGCTGTTTGACAAGTTCGGTGCATTCATGTTTTCTTCCCTTTGTCTGCTGCAATCCCCGAATACCTCAGCCGCCGTTTTTTGTTTTATGTTGGAGATGGTATTTGTTGATGCTGTATGTTGAAAATTGCAAGACATGTTCACCAGTGTGAGACCAAAAAATTGTGTTGAGATTCGTGGGGGCGTTATTTGCTTCTTGTCCCGTTGTTCCTTCCTCACCGACAAGCGCCACAAACTCACTTATACGTATGCCGAGGTCGACTTATTATCGCAGACCTTCTTTCACTCTCCTTTCTGCTCATATATGAGCAATGTTAAAGGTTTCCGAAAGTCCCTATCTTTGCCTCCATATCTGGAAGACCTTTTAGATAATGAATTGAAAGCTCTATTGTGAGCTGTTGGCTCCGCATTCAAGACTTCAAGACTTGAAAGAAGACCCTCAATCGACGAGAATTGGCCGTCAATGACCGATATTCAAGGAGCTAGCTTATTCAACTGACTACTCGAAGTTTATTATTCGACCCCAGTTTGGATATTCAGGCAGCACTGATTGATGTTGGGGTGCTGGATTAGTGTGGACGGGTTTGCACATGATACTAAAATCGTCGAAATTTCTCCTGGGAAGAAGACCAGCTAAAGGCTAGTTAGTACCTTTAGGGAATTTCCAGTGAGCTTTGGTATCGCCAAAACTTTCCCGTAGCAACTAGGTTATTCACTTGTTCGAGTGGGTCGGTGAAACCAGCTACCAGTATCCTTTTCCTGACCCTCCACTTCGAACTTCTCGAAATCCACACCTCTGCTTTTAAGGAGCTCGGTTCATAAGCAAGGAATCAGGACATTCAAAGCTCTTTCTTGGCCAGCGAAAAAGAACGATGGCTGTCCTCGCAAGCCGACATGCGATCAAACTTAAAGGGGACTCTTTGGCGATCTCGGACGTAGTCGCAGTTGCACAGTAAGTTGAACCAGAACTGGGCTTGAAGTAGTATCCTGACAGACGTTGCAGATACAAAGCGAATGCCAGTCTTGACGATCTGCCATCAGAGGCTGTCGACAAGATCGAGGAAAGTGTTCAATTCCTCCGCGAATCACTCAAGCAAGGCCACTCCATATATGGTTTGTGATATGTTGCAGGAATACCCAAGACCGTGCTTATATTGTACTCTAGGCGTTAACACTGGTTTTGGCGGCAGTGCCGACACCAACACAACTGCTACTGACACGTTACAAGTTGCTCTGTTGCAAATGCAGCTGAGCGCTGTCCTCCCAAGTTCCCCTCAATTTGACGATGCTGACATGACATCTCATCATCAAATGGGTGGTTGCTTTGGTATCGATGTCGCCACACTGTCTATGCCAGAGTCTTGGGTCAGAGCTGCCATGCTTGTTCGATGCAATTCTCTTCTCCGTGGGCATTCGGCAGTTCGTCTCGATGTCATTAAAAGCATCCTCAAGTTACTAGAACACGATTTGATACCACTTGTTCCTCTCCGAGGCAGCGTCTCTGCTTCCGGAGATCTCTGTCCACTGTCATACATTGCAGGTGCACTCGAAGGAAACCCAGATGTAAAAGTCTGGCATGGTCGCGGTAACGATCGAAAATTACTTTCGGCAGACCAAGGACTGAGATCTGTTGGCATGGAGACTGTTCATTTCGGACCAAAAGAAATTCTTGGGCTGTTGAACGGCACTGCTTTCTCGGTATCAGTTGCGGCTCTCGCACATCATCAAGGAGAGACTCTAGCAATTCTCGCTCAAATTCTCACTGCCATGGGCGTTGAGGCGTTGCTGGGTACTGCCGAGAGCTTTGATCCGTTCATCGCGGCTGTCAGACCTCATCCGGGACAAAAAGAAGTTGCAAGAAACATTCGGATGTTCCTCGAAGGCTCGAAGCTTGCCCACTTCCATCACGAAGAGAGCGGCCCAGGCCACTTAAGACAGGATCGATATGCACTGAGGACGAGCAGTCAATGGTTGGGCCCGGGACTCGAAGACCTATCACTTTCTCGTCGTCAGCTTGAAACCGAGCTCAATTCCACTACTGACAATCCTCTTGTCGATGTGGCGAACAAGCAAATCCATCATGGCGGCAATTTTCAAGCGTCCGCTGTCACTTCGTCTACTGAGAAGACTCGAACTGCGCTTGAGAAAATCGGCAAGATGATTTTCGCTCAGAGTTCGGAGCTGCTCGATTCTAGACTCGCTCACAATCTCCCACCTAACCTCGCAGTTGACGAGCCAAGTCTTTCATACCCGATGAAAGGTATCGATATCAATATGGCAGCATACATGTCGGAGCTAGCATACATTGCAAATCCTGTCAGCAACCATGTTCATTCAGCAGAGATGAGTAATCAAGCGATAAACAGTTTGGCTCTGATCAGCGCGAGATATACGCATACAGCTGTGGACCTTGTATTGCTGATGTCCTCGGCATATCTGTACTGTCTATGCCAGGCCCTAGATCTGCGAGCAATGGATGTGCAGTTCATGGCTCAGTTGCGACCGCAAGTTGAACGACTCACTTCGCAGACCTTCGAAGACATCACAGCGGATCCACAGCTAGCCAAATTGCACGACTCGATCTGGGAAGCCTTGCGAGAGTCGTTGGCAGACTCGACTTCGAAAGACTCTTCAGATCGTTTCCATGCCGTGGCACAATCAGTCCAGCCTATCGTCGTTGAATTCCTAGCTGCTTCGACTCGTTCGTCGCCCCTTCCACTGGATTTGATCATAGGGTGGACAGCCACTCTCGCAAACATACTCAAAGATACCTTCTGTGCGAACAGAACTTCGTATATCGCCAATCCAGATGCAACACCCTATCTCGGCAAAGCATCGAGACGTATGTATCTATTCGTCAGAAAAGGCCTAGGTGTGCCGCTTCATAAGGGCATCGTTGATCATCCGACTTTCGGGAACATGACCGCCGAGGAGAGATCAAAGAAACGCAATACGGGAAGTCGCATTGGTTGTATTTACCAAGCTTTGAAGGATGGTGGAATTGCGAAACCGATCTTGGAGTGTCTAGAGGGCCAAGGAGAGCCAGACACGCCGTACAAGGCGAAATTGTAAGCAAGTATGGCACCAGGGGTGGGGCTTTGGGCAAGCTGTGAGTGCGTTGCCGTGAATTGAATATCCCCGAGACCACTTGAACAGTCTTAGAACATGGAAAACAATATAAACTTAGTCCTGAGGTGGTATGAGATTCCGACGCGTTGATTTTGCAGCGTATTGCTGGAACTTGGATATTGTGATGTGAGAGCACGATCGGGAACTCAGCAGAACACGACTGAAGCTCTCCTAGAATCTTGCTGAAGGCTGTTGCTGGGAAAATATGCGTGTTTGCAGCTTTAGAATATTAAGCTCATGATCGCATGATCATCATCATCGGGTGCTTGCGATTGCGTATTTGAAGCTTCAATGTGAAAAGAAACAGGACGGCCCTAGGAATGCCTCCATTGACAGATAGAGGCTTTGCGCAGTAGAGAACTCCCAGGAAAGACTCAGCCTAGTCGACTACACCTGCAAGTCCGCTAATCGAGTAGCTGTTCAACTTTGACATGCTTCAATCTTGAATAGCCTACGTGCTCGATCGTTGTGACTTTCCTCCGGACGACACCTGAATGTCAACAAACATGCTAGTCACGTGCGGTAGCTTCTACGGAGACCAGTTTAGCCACAAATTGCAATATCAACTTGAAGTCAATCAGCTTTCGCCATACCAACAAGCACAAAACACAGCCCACAATGGTACGTTTTCTTCTACTCGCGCGAGGTCCATTCTCAGGATAAGGTGTTTGGACAGCTTTTGACAGCCAATGGACAGCGCTGACCTCTTCCCAGCTTCCTCTTGGACTTCTCACAGCGGCGCAAGGCCACCCCATGCTTGTAGAGCTCAAGAACGGCGAAACTCTGAACGGACATCTGGTTACATGCGATACATGGATGAATTTGACGCTGAAGGAGGTTGTGCAAACAAGTCCGGTGCGTTTTCTGTGTGGATTTTCCCTGCCCCAGCTAGAAGAAGGCTCTCGGTATACATTTTGTGGCATTGCATGCTAATTGGAATTTTGGCTTAGGATGGCGATAAGTTCTTCAGGTTACCGGAAGTTTATGTTAAGGGCAACAATGTAGGTGTCATTCTTCTCTCTACTGGCATATGTTTGGGGCAAGAGGGGCTAAAGGGAAAACAGATCAAATACCTGCGGGTACCAGATGAGATTATCGATGTGGTAAAAGAACAGCAACAACGAGACCAAGGTAGCGGATACAGAGGCGGCAGAGGTGGACAGAGAGGTGATTACGGCGGAAGAGGAGGTGACAGAGGACGTGGAGGGCGGGGTGGAGGACGAGGCAGGGGTAGAGGTGGGAGGGGCAATTGAGATCTTGGGTCGATAGAGTGCAGGTTGGAAGTTGGGATACCCGGCGCATAGGGATGGGCTGCATAGCGTTCTGCGATTCTGCTCAAGGAATGGCTCATGGAAAACTTACATGGAGCTTTGCAAATGCTGATAGCTCTTTGACCGCGGCAATGGAAGGATGGCTTGAACAATGGGTCTTCGCTGCTTTTCAATGGAGAACAACCTCAGAGCAGAGCATACTAAGTGCAAAATAAAGCTTGCAAAATCAAGCCCAAATGAAGCAAATTCTAAGCTATTCATATTATAACAATTGCGCTCTTAATGCAGGTACAAGGCGCTTCGACGTAAGGCTGATTAGGTAACGTTCGCAGATTCGCGAGGCTGAATCGAATCCAAAATATTTCCACTCTCAATTGCACCCAGCTAGCTCATCAACACTCCTCATGCCCACCACTCGAATACCAATTGATGGACTATGGCGATGCCTCTGCCCTGCCATCGACGGCATTGCTATAGCACCGCATCCTCGTATTGTACTTCCTCCTCGAACTGTCTCGACTGGTAATCTATGTCAATCGAATCGTCCTCGAACTCACCGATTTCACACCGCGACACGGGCTCGAACACAGCAGACAAGGAATCCTACGGACCCTTCGAACCACGTCCTTGGACATATAGCCCACATTAACAGCACGTCAAGAAATGCTGTACCTCACCCACCTCTTGCTTCCAGCCAGGGGCCCGGTACATTCTCTGCCCGGTGGAAAGTCCCTACAGCTCCTCGCACGAATTCCGAAGTTGCTTTTGATACTTTGGACTCTATGTCAATACCGCAGATACACGACCTTCTCCGGAAGGTGAGAACGGAACGGAAGTCATATTCGAAGGTTGTGGAGTTGGTGGGATATTTGATCAGTGAGAGGGGAGAAAAGCCAGCTTTGATACACTACGATTCCTTGATTCGCGCCAATGCGAGTGCTATGCAAGGAAGCGCGGCAGCTGTGAGGACGCTGTTGGAAGAAATGAGGGAGTATTCGATTGCCCCGGATTCAGGACTATATCATGGTGCGCTGCAGGTTCTGGCTGTTCATCCAGACTACGTCCTGCGTGCTGAAATCATGCAAGAGATGAAGGAACGGTGGCTAGGATTATCTCCGGAAGGATGGCATAGTCTGGTCGTGGGTCTGATCAGAGACCGCCAATACGAAGTTGCAATGGACAAGTTGGACGAGATGCATTCGGACGAGATTACAGTACAGCCCTGGTTATACGACATATTCATGTTCCAATTATGTGAAGCTGGCGAGTTGGATGAAGCATTTAACCTGTTGAAATACAGGTTCGACAATAGTAGGAACGAGATATTGCCGACAGTGTGGTACTACTTGATGGATGCTTTCAGCAGTGCTTTCCATGTACGTTCCCTCTCTAGTACAGCATTACTTTATACTGACATAAGATAGTATGAAGGTACGAAGTACATATGGAAGAGACGTGTTGAGAACGAAAATCTGGTCCTCTCAGACGGCATGTGTATCGCAGTTCTCAACTGTGCAGCGCGCTATTCCGACCCCGAGCTTGCCACAAACACAATCCGTATCCTCTCCGGTCGACGATCAGCACTCACGACTTTCCATTACGAACCTTTACTTGCTGCTTACGCCGGAGCTAGCGACCTAAAGACGGCTCTACGTGTTCTGGTAATCATGACCAAAGCTAAGATTGAGCCTGACTCCAGTACAACCCGTCCTCTTTACTTGACCCTGTCCAAGTCTCGAGACCTTGCTCAACAGGCCTGGAAGGATCTCCAAGAGCTCGCTGAAGACGGCCACACGATTCCTGTTGCAGCAGTCAATGTCATTATCGAAGCTCATATCGAAGTGGGCCAGTTCGAACAAGCTGTTGAGCTCTACAAGAGCTTGCATGAGATCTGCGAAAGTGGGCCAAATACAGACACTTTCAATATTCTCCTCCAGGGAGCAGCAAGGCAGGAGCGTAAAGACCTGACCGTGTTCCTGGCTAGCGAGATGCGAGCACTGGGTATCAAGCCCGATATGTTGACCTACGATCGTCTCATTCTAGCTTGTCTGTACATTAAAGATGATTATGAAGATGCATTCAGGTATCTAGAGGAGATGGTTGAGGTCGGCGGGGATAAGCCCGACGGCGGATGGTGGATGAGAGGCGGTACTGCGACAGTGTTTGTCAAACGCTGCGTAGAAGAGAAGGATGTAAGGGCTTGGAGTCTGCTCGATGAGATGGAGAAGAGAGGGATGGATAACTTCAAGCTGAAGGATTGGGTACAACAAAATTGGAGGGGCCCGGCGATCGAGGGAAGGGGTGGGGAGGCACCAAAGAGGAGCAAGCTGGCTTCTTGGTCGACCTTGTAACATTTAGATAACGAAGACTGTGATGGAATCAAATGCTCGCTGTGACTACATATTTCTCAAGTCTAGAACATATCTATTTGACATTTGAACAGAATTAAATCGTCCGCTTTCGAAAAGTTCTTCCCTCATCATTTGAGAAAGACAATTTCCAAGCAAGGTCAAACAGTAAAATAGATGATATACGGCATAATGGCAGCCAGCATACTCTGGTGCTCTTGCCACTCATAGGCTCATCCATACTGCTCGTTCTCCAATTTGCAAATTCCTCGAAGCCTTTACGCTAAGCGAGATGCAGGATGCAGCGGATTGAACGCATCCCAACATATCGATCATTGGATACCAGAGTTGACTTCGAGTTCAGACTAAAATACAATATGATAGGGGATGTATGATTTATTGTTTGGACAGTGCATTATCGCGAAGTGGTGCTTCATTTGTGCCACGGTCTCGAACGACTGCTCTACCCGAGGTTCCGTTTGCCCCATAATCTCAGCTCTTTTGAGCATTCAAAGTCGCAATGATCAGAGTAGTGAAACAGAGCAACGATACCATTTCTCAGAGTCGGTATCTCATGAATGACTTGCTCTCGGTTGCTAAGACTGACTGGAAGGTCCGATGACACACAGTCCGTCCAGTCAGATGGCAAAAGATCAATACGGCGCAGGATCTGGTGGCGCTGCGGAAATCACAGTGGCCGTCGGGAAGTGGACCACCCGTGACTGAACACATTTGTGCTTCACCACGATTTAGAACAACTCGAGTTTAGAAGAATGCACAATCATATTATTATCTGCCTGCTAACAATTTCGGCATACGCAAGAAGAGCGACTAGACGCTCAGTATTCCTTTCCCAGACCCCACGCGACGCGATGTGAAACAATGCCCTTTGAATGACGAAAATGTGGTAATAATAATACAGCACCACACAAAACTCTCCATAATCATACTACGCCGCCTTGAGTTCCTCTGATGCCATCGCCTAGTTTGCGCCAATCCCAGTGAGTCGAGGTCTGAGATCAACACCGCCCAGTCGCTCAAGCATCGACTCAAATTCCTTGATCTGACTATGGATATCCATCCACTTCATCTCATCCATGGTCGCGGTCCCTTTCTCGCGCCTCAGATTCTGACCCAGGGACTTCGCCCGGTCAAAACTGCCCAGCTCGCTGTTGAGTCTGAAGGCCAACGCGTTGATACGCTGGTGCAGTTCAGCTCTCAAAGCAGGCGTATTAGGCAGCGCGAGATACCAAGCCAGATGATCATCTTCAACAGGTGGCCATGCTATAGAGCGATCGATCTCTACGGCCACTGTTCCAGCATTCTTGAAATTCTTGATCTCCTTCAGCATGAAAGCAAGACGGGTCCGGCGAGAGCGCATGGAGGCGAGTTTTACAAAGACTGAGCGTGTGAGATAGCGGATGTTGACAGTCCAGGTGTATCTTTCAAAGGCTTTGAACTCCTTGTTCACGCTATCGTACAGTCCTTGATACGCGTTGAGGACTTCTGAGATGGGGCGTGAGATGATGGCCAAGCTTGGTGATGTGGGTGCTCGTTGCTCGGGAAGTGCGGTTCGTTTGGCGGGGAGGCTTTTGCGAGGTGCGGGCATGCTACCTGGAGCGGGTTGGATCGTATTAATGGGTGGTTCCTGATTGATGTTGAGAGCGAAATTTATTTCGCGGCCGTGAGGATATTTGTTAGCGCCATTGGTGGCGGGAGTTCCATAGGGTGATTGGCCGTACACTGACTTGTAGCCATTTGCACCGAAGGGCGGAGTGGGAGAAGGAGCCGCCTGAGGAGCTGGAGATGCAGTGGAACTGGGTTGAGAGCCATGATCTGGAAGACGCTTTCGTGTTGAGATGCCGGATGATGGTGCTTGAGATGTTGATCGAGCCGAAACTCGCTTCTTCATTGCGGGACCCAGCGACTCAGGCTCAGAGGCCTCGTGAGCAAATTTACGTGTCTTCGACAGCGAGCGACCGGATCGCGAGGTGGTGCGATCACCTTGATTAATAGGAGTGAATGAGTTCGCTTGAGGCGTCTCCGCTGATGAGGACGTCGGGCGCTTTGATGGCGGAGCAGGCGTCGAGGATGAAGACTTTGACGGGGATTCGCGGGTGTCATCATTGTTTGAGAGCCCTGACTTGCGAGCGACGCGATCTTTGCTGCCTTTAGGCCTTCCTCGAGTGCGCTTAGCATCCTGCACGGCGGGCGACATGGTTGAGATGGGTGGAATCCTGGGGGTGGTGTTGTTGATAGTCTGTTGAGGGTGACGTTTCGTTCTCAGAAAAGTGTTTGCAGGTCCTGGTGGTCTTCGTTTATCGCACGCCTCCCTCCACTAAAAGGCTAAGCGAGACGTGATCTCGCTAAGAAAATACTCCCAACCGGTGCGTGCCCGAAGGAATGCACAGGTCGTGTTCGTTCTTGCGCCGCTGTATCTACTGTGCCATACGCCATCTTCACCTTTATCGACAGGCGCCTGAAGCCTTATTACGTATCTCTGTCCTTCGTCTTTCGCACGCCAACTGTATGTTTGGACGGGATCAAAATTCGCAAAGAATTGCTTTTGATTGCCGTCGCTTATCCGAGACACGTTGAATCGCTGATACTCACATTTTCGAGGCCATGCTTATAACTCAATGATCATCTATAGGGTGCCAGCTTGTACGGTCTTCATTCTCCAAGCATCTATAGGCAGAATCTGGTGCCGTCTCGAAGAGAATTGTAAGGCTGAGTTGAGAAGCAACAGACATAAACAATACAGATTGCCTCGGCGGCTTCGTCGGCCAAGCCAGCTGAAGAGACATCGCAGGCATCGTTGCAATGCTTTATATACAAGATTCGTATCATTCACCGTCGATTTGAGTATCAATAAAGTTTGGAGGTCACTAGAGATACTTATTTCCTCTTGTTCATCCGCTGGTCGAATGGTTTTGGTCTACCAACGCTGCATCAGTCAACATTTCGTGAGACAGCATTTAGGTATCAATCCAGAAGGATTTTCCAGCTATCGATCGAAGTTCCCTCCCAATCTCATATATCCGCTCTGGGTCCATCTCCTGTCTTCTCTGCTGGCTTCTTGAAATCTCCATACGGCTGTCCTTCTTCACATGTTTCAGATGCTCTCTGGCATGTGGTGCAAGGATATTTTCTTTCGACATCGCAGCCTTCCAAACGTCGTCTCTCGCATCTAGCACACCTATTGCTGTTTGTTGTCCACTGCGGCCTGAATCTTAGCTGGCCTGTTGTGTGGTGCTAAGTTCCATACTTGTAAGCAGGAATCTAAGACGTCTGGGTGACATGCTGGCTCTCACCGTTCCACTTGCAGAACGTTGACTGGCAGCAGGCTTGTCCTTTAGTGATTGGGCAGTTTCTGAGTGCTGGAGGTCATCTCTAGTCAGCAAGGCTTTTGGCAGTGTCAGCTCAGTAAGGAACCAGAGCTTACTGATCTAGCTATGATAGAAGACGCCACGGGATACATGTTTGACTGAGATGCTGTGACAGGTGCCTGTTGGAAAGAAATCAGCAAAATGATTCCGGCAGCTCCAGTAACTCTGTATAGTACATTGTCAACCACCTGCGCCTTTTTGCCTGCTGGCTCTATCTTGCCAGTGGCAGCTTCATTCTTATGTGCCGACTCATCCTCCATGCTTGAGCTCTAGACGTATCAGGCCTCGAGTTCTGTGAAATAAGTTAACAACTTCTCAATATCATTCCGAAACTCTTGCCTTCTATCAGTCGACCTGAGATTCAGTATCTCGGGATTCAATATCGAGTCTTTTGATGGACTGAGAGGGACAAGGCTGTGAGAGCGGTGAAATGGACTTAGGTGATGAACACCTACCATTCAATAAATGCTCTGAACTGCGATTCAGCTTCTAAGCTATATAACCAATTTTCTAAAGAACGTACGCCAGCGTATGGGAAACCTGGTCTGATTCCTCGAACTCAAAAGAGCCTCCCGGATCGGTGCGACGTCTCGACCGGAATCGATAGCCTACTCTTTCACGATGACTCTCGAGGCCACAAGCTTTGTATTTCACTTTGTGTCATGTCTTTCTTTCAAATTGAATGTTTCTTATGATTGAAATCTAGAAGTCTCTTCCGGTACCTTCATTGAAAAGCTGGCCTTGGGGCTCGTTTTCTTTGGCATAGGAAGAGACAAACATCCTGAGCAGCATTGTTTCCTACTTTCAATCTCGACGAATCTCCGTCATCGTGGAAACCACCATATGAGCTTCAGAGTCTTGCATGGTGCCAATCAGAAGCTACCACAATAAGACGGAAATTCAAGTTGTCGGCCATGTTCGTCACCTTAAGCCAATACTTCACAAGTAAACGGCTGAAATCTCGTAGGTTCCAAAGCTCATTGAATCAGCCCGAAAGGGACAAGACAATAAGCTAGCACTCCATGACTTGGCCTCAATAATGAAAAAATGCCGCTCGCACCCACCATCGTGCCAGCCAAGGCCATCGACCCCGTACTGTATCCCTAATATCACAGAACTTCCCTTCAAGATGATTGCAGGCTCTGATCACTACCGCTTCCTGCCGGACCCTCGGGTGCAATTTCATCCCAAGATCCCGCAGGCTCAGGTGGTCGCAACGTCTCTTCCTCAATTCCCGCCTCCTGTTCCCAGGTGGAAAACTGTCCCATCCGATCGAAACAGCGCTTCAAGAAGAAGGCTCGAGCTGCATATTCCACAGCCTCGACCGTCCATGCTCTGTGAATGTCCTTATTCTTCTTGTCACTCTCATCTTTGATATTTGCTTTCGCAATCACAGCATTAGTGTTTCGGATAGACAGCTCCTTGTCCACTTTTCCTCGCTGGGACTTGATAGAGGCGACGATGTCTTTGGTTCTGACGCCAAGGTTCATGAAATGGACAATCATCTGAATTCGATAAATGCCTGAGGATTTCGATGCAAGTCCAGTCTTCTCTTGTCCCTTCTGCGGCAAGGATCTATTCAACTCAACGAGGAAGTATTCGTGTCCTGCCACTTTCGCTTCAGCTTGAATTAGCTCAAGTCTGGTTCCCCTCGATGCAAGTCCAGGCCAGTTCATGTTCGGCTTGCCTGCTAGAGTAGCGACCTCCAACTTCAATGTGTCCAATATTTCCGTGACGGCTGAAATGATATGGCTGATTTCGATGAATGATTGTTCATGTGGCTTGGCGTGAGCTGGGAGAGCTGGTTTCTTGAAGATGGCAGCCGAAGGTTGTGCGAAAGCACCGCCAGCCGCATTTGACAGGCCTCGTTGGTTGTTAGGGGGGTCACGAATATTCGCTGTGGGTCTTTGACTCGGTTGACGTGGCACATTTGGCGTATTTGAGGAAGAATAAGTGCTCGAGCGCTGGGTACGACTTTGATATTGAGGCAGAATTGGGGGGTAAGGAGAAGAATATGGAACCAAGCCTGGTTGATCGGGTTGACTTTGGAATCGAGGCAGTATCGGGGGGTAAGGAGAAGAATATGGCAGCGAGCCTGGTTGATCGGGTTGACTTTGGGCTTGAGGCACGATCGAGGGATAAGGAGAAGAATACGGTGGCGGTCTCGGTGGCTGGATCTGACTGTGAGCTTGAGGCACTGCAGAGCTATGAATCGCATTGATCCTCAGCTGGTATTGTTCCATGTCATTAATATAAGGCTCAGAAGGCCCTGGCAAGCTTGCATTGTATCGTTGGCTGGGAACATCCTGTATGCTGGCTGGGGTTGCTTGATTGGGTTGAGAGGTTATGCGGCGGGTCATCGACGAGGTCGGTCGCTGGATTTGTCTTCCGCTTCCAGCAAACGCAGGAGGATCTTCATTTTCACGGGCCCAGCTTCTGTATTCCTCAAAGCTCTGAAAATGCGTCGGAGTCGAATCAGAAGGTGGTGACGATCCTAGGACTTCAACAGTATTAGCGCTGAAAGAGTCAAAGTATCAGAATATCAGAATTAGGATCTCGGGGTCCTAAGACTTCGATCCCAAGACATACTTCTGATCCAAGATCCCAGATCCTTGGTCAAAACAGGTTGGAAAGGATACATACTGAGTGCGGGAGGTACAGGCATCAAGTTTTGTGGATTTGCAGCCGTAGTAAAGCCATGCTGAACTCTTTGCGAAGGCTGCTGAGCGAATCCAAAGGAATCCGTAGTATTTTGAGTCTGAGGGGCAACGTATAGGGGATGATATGGGCTCAAGTCCGTCTGGGCTGTTTGGAATTGAGAGCCAATTGGAGCTATAGAACTCGTCTGGGTAGTCTGCACGCTGTTCTGGAAGCTGGCAGGAGTAGCATTGATCCAAGTCCCGGAACTATGGGCAGTTCGATTTGGAGCATTCTGTTCACATTAGCATCGTGTAGGGATTGAGCGAGGGTAAATTGCACCACTGCATCTGATCTTCCGCCCACAGGAGTCTCCACTGTTGATGTCTGAAATTGTCAGCGAAGCCGCAGTAATGCAATGTCAGCAGCAACTTACTTTTCGCTTCTTTTGAGGCTGTCGTCTTCTCTGGCCAGGTGCGACAACGGAGTTCTGGGTCTGTGGATTTCCAAACAACTGTGTTCCAGGGACCTAGATGGGTCAGCTAATACGGTGATAGCTCAGTCGAGTCCCCATTTCGGACAAGAAATAGCCTTCGAGTGATGTTTGGACGACATACCGTGTTTGTATTACCTCCACCTGGTAGTGGAGGACCACTAAGCTGCATAACGGCTCTACTCTGTTATTGTTGTCAAAAGGGACACTTTCGAATAACTTCCAAGCACCTACATTGTCCACAACAGTTTGAGGCTCTCTGGTAGCGACTATCGATCTCTCATCATGCTCGACATTGTTCGACCGGTCTTGTTCCATGTTCGGTGTCGGTGGACTACAGCTGTCTAAACAAACTTTCAGCAAAGCTCAAAGAATTCTCGCAGATGGTAGAAGAGAGGTAAACTTACTCCTGCTATTTTGTGAATTTGGGATGATTTATTCGAGTGATTAGACAGAATTCTGAAGAAGATGGCTGATCTAGAGTTGGTAGCAGATTTAATACTGATCAGACGGTGCTGGTGGTCAGTGGTGCCGAATCGGGCCTAGCCTACTTCAACCAATCGGCAAGCTAATGCCTTATATTCACTGCATGAGCATGTCACGGGTTCTGGCTACATCCTAGCCTGATTGCTTGACAAGTACGGTACTTCATGTGGACATATTTCGTGATGGCGGACTTTGAGAGTGCTTACAACAGCGTTACGATGACCTCACATGCGGGGTATACAATACTGTACTTGTAGCAATCGACTTTCATGCATCTTGAAATCAAGGATTACATTAAACGCCAGGAAACTCCAGGAAATTGCTTGTCCTATATGGCAAGAAGCTAGTGCAGAATATGCTTGTAGAGCCTAGAGCACTTAGAAAAGCAAAAGTTCACGAAAGAGCAGCTAGATGGAATGGAGGACTTGATTGATGCCAGATGTAGGGTAATTCAGAGACCTTTTCTTGCTCCCTGGGTTCATAGACTCCATACATTCCATGTCCAACTCAATATTTTGGTGGTGATCTTACAGGTACCCAGACAAGCTAACCGCCGAAAGGCTGGCCTCAAAGACCCAGAAATCTGCAACACACCACTTACCACCAACCGCGACATCTTCCAGTATTGAGTATTTCCTACCATAAAAGCACTTCTAACTCAACTAGAGCTGTGGAAGATCAGTCGCTTCTCCACATCATAATACGTTGCGATAAATGACGTCAACGCGAGCCGGTAAACAAGACATGTCGCTTGCCACTCCACAAGAAGTATTCGGTATCCTCGCATTCGACTTCCCGAAATACTGACAGAATTCTCCGAGATAATTGTCTCGAGATCCGCGGATCTTCTCGAAGCTTCTTCCTGTTGTTGCTGGAGCTTATTGATGATAGACCGGAATTGAGTCTTTGCCAGGACCTTGGAAGTTCTGAGGCAGAGCCGAGTATCATTTAAATTTGCGAGGATGCCTGCCCGGCTTGTAGGAACCTTCTGATCCTCCATATCCGAAGATATGCCTAGTTGATGTAGCATGAACTCCAGACCGGCTAGTCGAGCACGGTGCGCCATACGCTGAAGGCCGGCCAGTTCCAGAGAGCAAGCAAAGCGGAGGTGATCTCTCTCCATTCTAGCCACTTCCTTGTTCACGACTCTAATTCTGTGGTATTCGTGACCGATATCACCTTGAATGCCAATAAATATTGCAGGAGTGCTCATGCTGACATATGGTGGTAAGTCATCAAGCGCTGGAAGAATCATGCTGATGCTTTGTTGCTGGGCCATGTGGTGAGAGCAGATTGTGCAGTCTTCGGGGTGCGATCCACCGGCAGTCGATTTCCGGGGTCTGAGACATTGACGGTTACGGTATAATTTGACATGCCGTTGAATATTGGTTTGAGCTCCCTCAAGAGGGTCGACTTCGGCCAAGGCAAGTTTTCTCATCCTTGATCTCTTGTCAGAGAAGTGCTTCTGTTTGTTGTTAGATACTCTCCATACCAGATTTCTATTCAACAAGAAAACGATGAACATACAGTGACCTTTCTCCAATCCATACCGGTCATCTCCATGATCTTGTATATCTCTGCCACATCGGGAGTGTTGTTCTTCCTGAAGCTTGCTTCTAGAATTTCGTACTTCCATTGTAACATCGGCCCATAAGAATTTCTGGCCTTCTTTTTTGGAGGTGATTGTTGTCCATTTTCGGTGTTGGCGTTGGTGGGGAGTCGTGTACGTGGCTCTTGCTGTTTGATATGGGCTGTCGTTAGATATGGACTGGTACTCGCCTTTGCTTGAATGTTCTTGCAGATGGCATCTGGTTTCGAGAGGTACGATGAGGAATCCTGAATGGGGCGGTCAGAATTTAGTCGCCTGTGTATACTTAAATGCTTACCTGATCACCGATAACTTCAGCCGCTGCTCCAATTTGAACATTGTGTCTGTTGCTAGCAGTTTGTGGTCCTAAAACAGCCAATGGATGGGCCTGTACACGATCTCTAGTAATGAGCGCTGTTGCGGTACAAAAAAACTGCTCTTGAGAGTTTGGGAAACATACATGCTGAAGCTTGGCGGTCAAGGCGGAGGTAATGGGAGGGGCAGGGTCAACGTAAATCTGTTCGCTGTTAGCAGAGTTCTCTTCAGGCTGATGGAAGTGAGGTCAAACATGCCAAAGGTCCAGTAGAAAGAGCCCCACTACTGCTCATAGGCGTGTTGCCCTCCTTCAAACTTTTCTTCGCGGGAGAGAATATTTCCTCCATTTTGATTGACTGTGTGGAAGCTTGTAAACAAACCTTGACCAAAGTAAAATGTTCGCAAGAACACGGACAAATTGGTCAGTGCAGGTTCAAGCTCACCTCACTGCTCGAGAGTGCTAATCATTGGGTGGTATTGCCCGTCTGTGTTCGAGGTAACGCGTAGTATCTATGGGCAGAGTTGAGGTCGCGCCGAGCGTGAGGTGAAATGGAAATAAGCGAGATCAGCTATCCCACCAACACTCGAACGACATTTGCCACGCTAGGCTCCTAGTCAGATAACGATAGCCTAACGAGACTTCCGCGAGCCTCATCGTTGGATGAGAAGAGCCTAAATAGTCATTCGCGCAATACCTTGATATTGATGAAGAAGGATCGTAATTCACCAATTCCCGTCTGATGAGTCGCAGTCACAGGCAGAAGAACAACCTTAATGCATCAAAGGAGCCATGGAACTAAGAAGAATATCTTATTCTCGTAGTTTCTGCTTCTACTTTCCAGAGACGCCTACAATGCCCAACTCCAACCTCATGATATCATACAGTGCCCAAAATTCTGGTCTATCATATTGCTAGTTGAGTGACCAGCTGACCATATGTCTGCGTCCATAATTATACAGCAGACGCGGATTTGTACGATCAAACTCCCAGAAAAGTCATCTCGTCAAAACAATCAGATGATTTCTTCCACTTTGTGACAAGAGAGGCTCCGGCTTCGAGCACTCTCAATTTATACCATGGGCGAGGTGTAAAGCCCTGTCTTCTCCTTCTGCTCGTCACCGCCCTTCTGCGAGCTCGCCAACTTCGACCTCTCTCTCAATTTATGACCGAACTTGAACATCACAAACGGGATGAAAGTCAACAGCGTTCCGGCAATAGCTAAAATGAGACCAGCATACTGACTTCCAACGTTATGGAAGAACTGGCTCGCGAACAAAGGTGCTACAGCCCCGAGACTGTTTCGCATCAGGCCTTGCCCTGCGATGGCGGAGGAAGAGTTCTCGCCGTAGCAGTCGGACGTGAAGCTGTAGGTTGACTCGAAGATGAAGAATATTCCCATCGAGATCGGAGCGAGCGCGATAGTTGGCGCAATCCACGGTAGGTATCCGTACTGCGTGAAACTGTATATGAAAAGACCAACAGGAAGGAATCCCGCACCGAACATTGCGCCGTAAAGCCTGGATTCTGGAAGGATCTTGCGATCCCGAGACTTGAGAATGGCTTTATATTTGCGAATTTGAAGAAAATTGAGGCCGAACCCGATGGTGACGCCGATGCAGAGAGATATGTACGGCAAACCGGCAACGCCTTCGGGCCATCCTCGTTTCTCTTGAAATGTGATAGGGATGACCGAGAGGAATAGGAAAGTCACGAACCATGCGAACGCGATCCAGAGCCCAAACGCGAAGACCACTGGTTCTGTGGCAAGCATATGGACGGCTTTCACGGAGGAGTTGTGGAGCATCTCTTTAACATTCTTGGCTTCGAGGTCCATCTTTGCTTTGTATCGCTCGTCTCCAGTGGCAGCTCGGAGTGCTTTTGCTCGCTTGTGGAGTGTGACTCCTCCCCGCGTCTCTCGGAGGG
Source organism: Cadophora luteo-olivacea (assembly GCA_026120085.1). Taxonomy (NCBI): domain Eukaryota; kingdom Fungi; phylum Ascomycota; class Leotiomycetes; order Helotiales; family Ploettnerulaceae; genus Cadophora; species Cadophora luteo-olivacea. The sequence continues at coordinate 852,501 of JALRMC010000010.1, forward strand.
ATACGAGGATTATGAGGAGCAATGGGATATTGGAAAGTCCTTGAATGCCCTCAATCCATCTCCAGCCAATTGTCTCATTGATGAAACCGGCATAGATGGGGGCTCCAACAGTGCCCAAGATGGCGACGTAGGAGAAACATGCCATTGGTGTAGCTCGCTCGTCGGGCCGGTAGATATCGCTAAATGTACCTCCAACAAGAATCGTTCCCACGCATCCGAACAGGCCGGAAAGTGTTCGCATGACGAGAATTGTTGCGATGTTTTGGCCCAGTGCCAAGCCGATGAAGCAAATCACGAAGAGTGCGTATGCTCCAACATACACGACCCTTCGACCGACCAATTCGCAGAACGGAGCCAGGAAAAGAGGTGCAAGTGCACACGCCATGTTGAAGCAGAACAAGCCGAGCTGCCCCAGTTCAGTCGAGACACCAAGATCGTCCACCATTGAGTTGATTCCACTACTGTATGCAGTCGTTGCGAGACCGATAAATAATGTCATTAGACAAAGTAGAAGGGTGATCCAGGCTTTCCTCCCATTGCTCCAATTGAATGGGTCCTGGGAATCTTCGTCTGTGAACTTCAATAGGATATATTCTTGGTCGTCTTTGGTGATGATCTCGGTCAGGGTGAGAGGTATATCGATGTCCACTTCCGTCAGAGGTCCATGTTCTGCGCAGGCAGATTCATTTCCTCGCAAGTCTTTCAAGAATGAGCCGCCCACCACTCGTCCATTCTTATCATTCTTGGTTGTATTCTCTTCTTGCTTCGTATCTGGCAAGAGATCGGCCGTCGATGAATTCTTCGTAGATGTCGGATTCGAGTTGTCTCCCCCTTTCACGGCTCCAGGAATGTTAAGTCTGTCTTCGTTTATTTCTGCCATGATGTTCAGTTTATAATTGTCATAAGTTTTGTGCCATTTCAAACAAGTAGGGTAGCATTAAATGGAAAATGTAATGAGGGATGAGAAACACATAACCAGTCAGCAATCTATGGAGCCTCAACATCATGGTCTGATGCCGAGTGTTCCTATCTCTTTCCATCGTCATAATACAGGGTCACCGAGATAGGACCGTGGTGGACGTGAAGGAATTCTCGGTCAAATTCGATTCATCGATATAGGAAAATACCCATATTTGTCGATTCCACTTCCCGTTAGTGGCCCGTTTATTTGTTGTTGGTGCGGATAATACTGCCGAGATGGTTTCGCTAGATCCTGACTAGGTAGATGGTTGAGGCGGAAAGGACGGGAGGCGAGCTCTCTCAGCACGTGATTAACATTCCAAAACGAACCCTCCAAAATGAATATGTGGCCCCTGAAAAGCTCAGAAACTGCGTTGAGCATACCAAATCGTTGTTTACCATCTGGTCAGCCATCAGAGCTCCTCAAGCGCTAACACTTAATTGCTGGGGAGAACAACAACTGTCCTCAGAAGAGTCACGGGACTATTCGAGGCTCTTCCGGATGCGAGAAGCACTAAGGCAGAGCTACGTATGGTCCCGGTTTTTAAACTCCACCACTCCCGCGCGCCAAGTGGAAATCTTCAAATCCGACAACGACCATGAAATCTCGTATGGTATCGGTAAGGCAAATTCTCATTCTTGCATCAGCTCGAGTCAAGTACATATGTCCATTGAATCTTCCACGTTCTCCCCTCCACATCTATGGATCCCATGGTACTGCTCCCGACGGCCGGCACTTCAGCTCAGATCACCCAGCTGGTGACTTTCGCTTTCGCCTTTGAGACCCACCGCTGCTCCTGCTTCTTCTCGTTCCAAACAAACTTCACCATATACTATTTTACCAGTCATTATCGCCATTCTGCTACAAATATTCGAGTGCTAAGATGATAAAGGGAACAAGAAGGCTAGCTTTCCGGACAACTGTCTTGACTCTTGCTTCTCGGAACACATTGGGACAGGTGAAAAGGCATTTGAAGAAAACTCACGATGAATGGTGCCTCGTACTCCTCCCGGGTGCAGCCGGGGAACAACTCTTTGGTGGTGCCGGGCATGTTGAGGAATGCATCCGCACCCGCGCTGCAGTCCTCGACCCAGGAGATGACCCACTCGAAGACCAAGGCTTGGCCATCGACCACAACGTCGTAGACGAAGGGGATTGCCCTCTCTTGGTGGAGTTGGTGGGAGATGGGGCCATCGTCGCCATCGAGTGGCTCTGGGACGAGAGGAACGTGGGCTCGGAATTTGTGGCCATTCATCTGGGAAGGCATGAGTATCGCTCCAAGCAAAATATCCACTACCTAGCAGGATTGTTGACTTACCCGCTTAAGCAGATCGAAGACCTTCTTCTCTGCGTCGGTGACCACCATGACTCGGAAGCGAGGAGGGGAGGGGTCGTCAACACCCTCAAGCCACTCCAGGATTGGCTTGTTGCTTGCGATCATCTTTTTTGGGATGGCTTTCGCCAAGTATCCGATGATCTTGGAACCCATCTTGCTGGATGGTGATAGGCTTTCTTCTGACAGATCGACTTGTGACATTTTGTATCTTGTTCTGAACACCAAAGCCGATCTGTTGTTGATACTCGAGTCTGCTTTCTTCCACCCATGAGTTTGCCATCGCTTTGCATTGTCAACATTCGAAGTCAGGCAGAAACTCTTGGGTTCTTTCTTGATTCATTGACAATACTTGTCGAGCATTTGTCTACAAGTTCTTTAGCGTGGGGTTTAAGCGAGCTTTTGTTGAGTCGGAAGCACAACCAACAGCATGTCAAAGTGAGCATTTGCACGGTCAACAAGCAAGGTACTAAACATCGTACAGATCATTAATCCAGGTGTGATATATTTGACTAAGCATCTCGCGGCATTCGACTCAATCTCTTTCTCATCTCTTTCTCATCAGCATTGGCAATTAGCAGGCAACGCCCAAATCTTTGTTCGGTATCTCAAGGCCAGCTGATTTGGCCTCAAGCAGAATGACCACTGCACAGTATCTTCAATCGTTCTAATGGAAGCAGATCTGTAGTTTCTAAATATCAATTTCAGACTCATGTAACAGAAATTCGCTGATATACAGGCGTAAAGTCATAAGTTCACAAAGCTTGTAGCAAAATAGCAACATCGGTTGTCCTCTTTCCTCGAAACGGACTCTCATCTCTTGGGCTTTCCACGTGATTTGTATTCACCCCAGACGGCACAACCCCATTCAAACCCCCTCTCACGCTTCCATCATCTCCAATATGTACTCTTACTATCCCTGATCTCCATGGTATCAACATCCATCGGCTCTAACCTTCTCAAAGAGTATCTAGCACTTCCACCTCTCTCGACTGCTTGCCTCTCAGAAGCAAGTCTCGCTTCTAGCCTATTCATCGCGCGATTGTTGAACCACTTCTTCCAGATCTTCCTTCCAAATGCCCCTCCTCTCGAAGTATGAGTCCAGAAATGGTTTCCAGACTTCCGTGCCTTCGCTGCACCATGATAGCCTGAAAGCGGTCAGGAAGTATTCCCACAGCATGACGAGAAGAAACAGGGTAGAAGACTCACATCTCCCATTATGGCTCCTCTTTCTCTTCGTGAATTTCGCACAAGTTCCACAATAATTCAGTCCCTTTGGCATCCAAGAAGACAATCTGTAATGTAATTTCGTCCTCCGCGTGTAACACTCGCAATGATGTGACGACCATCTCGTTCTGCATTTCTTCCTCATCTCTGGCGTGGACTTCCCTAATTGTTCATTTCGTGCCTTAATTGCTTCGTAGGAGAGCTTGTGGCATTCTTGACGATGTCTCCAGCGACTTGACCAGTCTGAGGAAGGCGATGTCTGGCCGCATAGGACCTCGGAACCCAAGTCGATCGTCTCGAGAGAGATTGGTGTTTTGGCTGAGGGGGTATAGTAGAGTGATTTGCTTTGGGACGTTAGGGCGAGATTGGGTATGAGAGTGTATGACTTGAGCTTACCAGGTGAGACGGAGGCAAATTTGATCATTCGGTGGACATGCTTCAAGCACCAGACCTTGAATTTCGGCTGGGAACGATGAGAAGAGATGGAAAGACATAGTCGATCAATTGGATAATCTCAGTGATTGTATTATCAGAACAGTTGTTCGATGATAAATGTATCTCCAGATTTTGTGTTGTATTTCTAGATGTCCGAGATGACTTCAAGTCAACCCTTGAAGACTGAGAAGCCACTTATATGCATTTTGGTCGTCAAAACGGACCGACACGCCATCTCAAAATAGAAAACACCGAACACGTATCAGACACGGAATCACGAGGTGTTGTCAGGCAGCAGAGGCGAAGTGTGCTGGGATTAGTGGGGATTTCAGGCACGAGTTGGTCATGTGTCAGGTTTTAGCAGGGTTTAGTCAGGCAGCACTCGCTAAGCCACTTGGCGACGGCCGGGCAAAACAACCACCCTCGCTTAGCAAAAAGTGATGATGAACAACATTCGAGATTGAACTCCATCTCTTGATCCTGCGTCCATTCTCTCCTGGGACACGACTGCTCTAATGATGCATCAGAATTTCGTACCTACTTCAGGCATTTACAGTTCAGGTTCTCCAGGCTTATTCATTACAATCGTTTCCAAGGTTTCCCAATCCACAAAACAACCATGTGAGCACGTAACAAATAACCTTTTGGACGGGCTGCCATGACTTTCTTCGGGAAGTCTTTTAGCTTGAGGACATTGTTTTGCAGATGTTGAGACTAGAGGTCCTGGACAATAGATTCTAGGTCTCCTTTAATCGGCCTCGGAGCGCGCTGCCTCGGATCGGAAGAACCCTAAGCGGAACTATGTCACTCCTGAGCTTCGCGCTGTCATTCCCAACAATAGGAGAGGAATCTATTGTGCTTTAATATGCAATTGATGAGTATACACGTAGGTACCAGCACTGCAACATCCTGCTGCTTGTTTTGGCGCTTTTGTAACACTCAACCGCTTCTCCTTTGACGACCCCATCACAAACCAAATTGATGTTTCTCGTTTCTTTCAGAACTTGGAACAGACCACAGTTTACTTGCGTACGTTCTAAGCGAAACTGCAAAACTGTTTCTGTCAATTGCCACAAGCGATACTCAGCATTGCCATCGCGTCCTGCCCTTATCCAGATTCAGCTTTCTCAATTCACTCCCGATTTCCTCACGTGGCAGCACTCAACCTTCGAAGCTAGCCCAAAATCAACAAAAGTTCTGGCTCTCCTCAAAATCTGCCCGTTTCTCTGTCGCAATTCTTTCCGCAGGCACCAAGTTCAAAATCTTGGCTCCAGAGCTCTGAACGCGTCTTGACAAAGGCTCAAACCTCACAACCACTGTCCATTACATTCGATTCTGTCACAGCACCCACCTTTCCTTTTAAGACTCGATCACCAGCTGAAGAGATGGAGAAACCTTTTGAGGGTCGTGTCACACGAAATGCAGCTGTACTTCTCGAAAAGGGTACAGCCTATGACGAAATTGTCTCCTCAATCATGAAACTCCACCCAGACGACTGGTTCAGCGAGGGTCAATCTGCAGTCAAAAAAGAGCAATCACAGACTCGCAAGGGCGCTGCATTGCTGCAAGAAAAACTCGTTCATGCTTTCGAGACTGCCTTGAAAGCTCAATTGGCCTATTCTGAAATCCTTCGCGAAGGTCATTCATTGGAACCAAACACCTACGCCTTCATGGTGTTTAAGACGTGGACTTTGGCTAAAATTCTGTCTGAAAAGGTTTGTTTCAAGTATTCTAACTTGAAAAGTACTTGCTAATGGTTCACTTAGCCTCATCTTGCTGCGCAATTGAAGACTGAGGTCTCAAATAGAGGCTACAACCTCGGCTACACCAGGATTTGCGAGTGGATCGATGTCGTTGCCGAGAATCCGAAGAGAATATTGGAGGATGTTGCGATTCTTTGCTCTCAAGTTGATCTGTTTGGGTTGGAAGATGGTGTCAAGTTGCGGGAAACTTTGGTCTCAATGGCTCATCATGTTGAGTATGACTACGAGGAGCTTTGCCGGATTTATCCGGAGTATAAGAGTGTTCCAGTAGTACCTGTAGAAGAGGAGAGCATTTCTTCCAGTGGTAGAGTCACGAGATCAAGACGATAGACAGACCTGGGGTATTTGGATTGGGCTTCTTGGCACAACTTTGGTGGATTTCTTGGCAGGAGGGATATGGAGGGGTTGTTGTGTGCAGCATCACCAAAACAAAAGAGACTAAATTCCACTACTCAAAAGGGATTCCGGTATCAGATCCTTCATTTTACTGTGACAAGCTGTGTCTGCCTATTCCTCAACCCAGTACGCATTTTTATGAGAGGTTTTATTGGAATGAAAGCAATGCCAAGCCCATCGCTTACTTTTCTAGCTGCCTCACCTCAAATGCATCTGTTGTCATTGGTACAACAGTCGAAGATGTTTAGCCATATGTGGAATACCGAGCTACAAGAAGTATTTCATATTAACCTCCTTGATTGTCGAATCCTACTTTTAACACATTATCTTTCAGATAAGCGACTGCAAATCCTCACGGATGATTTTGATCTTCCCTTACTTCACGTCCACACCAAAATCTATCTTCTACAGTTCCTCTCAAAGTCTCAATCATTCTCAGATCAAGCTCTTGATTAATTTCACACCTTTCTCTAAGATCCTCCAAACCTAATTGAGCCAGATCCGCGATCCCATCCACATTATATCTTACAGCATCAGTCAATCCTTCCAAGATCGTCCCGGCATCTCTCTTGAAAAGGCAATCAGAGGATGCCTATAATCCAAAATATTCACCACCATCGCTGGCCCCATCTTTCTTATATTTTTTTACCTCACTATTTCTAACAAATAATGATCACCACAATCCAGCGTCTTTAATTGCATGATCTCTTCCACTTCAACGGGTCTGCAGCCAGATGATCTTTTCAGGTCTGAGAGGTCTTCCTAGACTGGGCGTAAGCCGATGAGATCCATTTCACCGGAAAAATTTGATCCCAGAGACATCCATGACCAATATACATGGAACTTAGGACTTCTTCTTCTTCTTCTTCTTCTTCTTCTTCTGTGCCAAAAAGTACTGCACGAAGCCCTTGCGGTTGTTGTAGTGGAGCACTTCATCAGCCTTGCTGAACCCCAACATAATGGTACCCTCCATTACACAGTTAATCGAGTCCCCAAATAAAATCATTTGCAAGTCTGAGTTTCGCCTGTACCTCACCCCCATAAGGGGGTACCGGAGTCTGAGCAGCTAAAAGGCGAAGATGTGGACTATGAGGATCTTTCATGGATCTTTTTGGGGCTATTGGGATTACCTTGGTATGTTAAAGGCTTCGACTGATTTGAATAGTTTTATCAATAGTCTAATTCAAGCGCCGAGCTGAGGTTACCACCAGTATTGAATGAACACGTCGCGTCTTATGGGGGAGAGGGTACCCATCCACACACACCACTGGCAGTGTGATCGACCATGCGCGTGACAGGCCGAAACAATTAAACTCACCATAAGACTCAGAACTGTTTGTCAGTGAGTTTCTGATGCATATATTCTCAAGCCTGCAGTTGACCATATACGATGCTCACTTTTTTGAACAGTAGCCCAGTCCAGCCAGTTCCTGGTTTTGATCCAATGCTGAATGTGATGTTCTACTTTCCCTACGAGGCTATCGGGCCCAATGAAGCGCAACGCAGAACTTGACCTCGATTACTACCTTTCGCTAGGCCGCCGCTGCCATCTATCCAATTTACACTTCATACTTGTTAAGTGATGGAGATTGAGCAAGTGCTTGCCTTATGACTGGCGCATCTGAGGTCTGCTGATGAATTGAATTCACGAAAGTCGCCTCACGTGAAAAGGAAGCGACGAAATAGTGAATGGAAGGCTGCCATAAATACTAGCGCCTAGCTTTAATTTGCCTATTTAGTCACCTTTCACAATCTCCTCCGCCTAGACCTCGACCTTCTGACTCCGACCGCAAGACCAGCGACAACTTTCTCCTCCTAGCCAGCGATACAATGGCATTGCGTTGAGCGATCTCAATCCAGGAGTCTAGGTATTTTTTGATCCTTTCAGCTCTGCTGTTTCTGTTGATTTTCCATGCTAACTCGTGTCTTGCTCGGTCTTTTAGCTTAACGATGTCTTCTGAAGAGAACTCAAGCCCCACGACGCCAGTACCTGATAACTTGAGCCAAGCCGCCCCTCCTTCTCCAATTCCAACTTCCGCTGCAATAAGTCTTCTGATTCCAAACCCCAATGGAAAGCCCGCAGAGGAAAAAATCTGTGCAACTGCTTCTTTCAACGAGTGAGTACTTCTCGAAGCTCAGCAGAATATCCTCTGATAAGTTCCATAGGACATTCGGGTCCGAAATTATCATGATCTCGGTCGGCAGAGACACCAACGCGCTAGAGTTTCATTTACATAAAAAGGCTCTTTGTCAAGCGTCCCCGGTCTTCGATCGAATGTTCAACGGAAGTTTTACTGAAGGTCAGTCGGGCCAGGCATTCCTTCTTGAGGATGATCCAAAGGCTTTCGACATGCTCGCCTCATGGTTGTACTCCGGCAGAGTATACGATGCAGATCGTCGCCAACGTTCCTACATCGAGCTTCTCATTTTGGCTGAGAAGTATGACATCGTTCGTCTCGCTGACAATACCATGGACGCATATGTTCATGCCGTGATTGTCACACGACACAGACCGAGTTCGAGCCTCTGGGCCACAGCTTACGAAAGAACGCAAGCAGAATCCAAGTTGCGGCTGTTCATATCAAGATACTGGGCTTACGGAGTTATCAATGACGAGGATAAAGGCAACTGGTTGACATCAACTTTTGTCCCACTCGGAGAGAAGGCACAAGAAATACTGATCGATGGCATGGGCCATCTGCGAAAGATGAACAGTATTCAGCTATCTAAAGGCAAGAAATTGATGTGCAACCCAAAATTCGCACCATCATGCGATTATCATCAGCATGGAAAGGACCAAGTCTGCCCGTACGCCAAGCAGACGAAACGAAAGCTGGATGAGAGCAATGTTTGATCACGGTGGGGGTGGGCTTACGTGCGGAAATTGATGGAGAGTGAATGGGGTACTTACATGGTAGGAAAGGGGTCATGTATGCAAACGTGGTAGACCGAAAAAAGCTCTGATCATCTGGCTGATAGGTCTGGAATTCTTGCAGGAGTCATACTGGAAAACATCTTCCGGCCTATGCATAGACCAACAGGACCAAAAACTGTGTGGAGAGCATAAAAGAATTCTTTCAAAACATCGCAGAGTGATTTGTAGAGCTATGAGCCGGAGTGGCGTGCATTCTGGTATCTGATCGACTGAGTACGTTCTCGAGACACATTCCGAGGTGACGAAGAAGTTTCCGAATTCAAACATAATCTTGGTGTCCCGTGATCCGATGGTGAATTTGAAGTCGAAATGTACCCCAACCATTCACTATCCCAAACGGTTGACAATATAAGCAATCGGCGTTCAAACGTTCGAGTGCAGAGTCATGGCTTAGCCGCGCTTCGGAAGCTAGCCTGGCTGAACAAACATCCATGGCTGTTCCTCCTTAAATTAAATGCTTCGTGTCGAGATATCAAGGCCTCAAGTCCGACCAAAAAGAAACAGTATCACGTAAAGATACCGTCGATCCATACAAGCTCCCATCCCTCGAAGCTGGCCGACATCAAAAAGACTCGATCCCGGATCCTCAACATATGTATTCCTGGATCAAAGGAATTTGCACCAAGATGAGTGCATCCTTCGGCCAGTAAGTATATATTCGCCCCAAAATCTGGCAGCTTTGACATCGTGTACTGACTGGGGACTAGACAATTGAGCGGTGATGTCATTACTATTGAAGTTGGTGGACACGGCAAGACGTTCAAGGTCCACAAGAACATCCTGTGCAACAAAGCCCCTGTCTTTGCTGCTATGTTTAAAGGCAACTTCCAAGAGGCATCCACCGGACTTGCGAGATTGCGTGAAGATGACGAGACGCCTTTCGAATACTTCCTAGGTTGGCTGTACCGAGGCACCCTTGACACTCTCCACCATTCGTACGAATTCTATGACCTTTATGGTTTTGCAGAAAAGTACAACTTGGTGGAACTGATGGATCTGACCATCGATGGGTTGAATGGGTATGTCACGAGCAAGAACATCATGCCCGCCGGGGTCGCTCTTGATTACATATATGAAATCACGCACGAGAAGTCGAAGCTCCGAACCTTAGGACTCAAATGCTACACCTATGCGACGGTAGAGCTCACGGATAGCGGACCCTGGACGACTGAGAACATGCTCCCAAAAGGTCCTAACGCCATGGAGGTGATGACCGACATCTTCCGCCAACTTCGGGATCTCAAGAACTCGACAGGTAGAAGTTCAGGTGTTGGAGGCACACTACTGTCTGACCCTAGAAAAGATCCACCATGTCAGTACCACGTACATGCGAAGGGAGAGCCATGTCCAAGTAAGAAAGATTGAATGATCATGCTGGGAAAGGCAAGGTCGGCAGTCACACTAGGCCAGGAAGGCAAAGGCTGATGACTCTAGGAGTTACATGGTATGGCTTGGAGTACTGATCAGGGTTCTTGACAAGCTAGCTTTCAGCTTTGGAGACTCCGGGGCTTTAGACATTCTCGCGTGGTCGGTAGGGATGCTGAGGGGTGACATGTTAGTAGCCTTTTTGAAATCACGCATATACTACTTGTAACCCAGACCATAGATCCTGGGGTATTGTCCCCCATTTAAATTCACCCATTTGGACTGTCCGCTAAAGTTTACTCGATGCAATCAGATGTGTCAGTCTACTCTAGTAGCTTGATGAACTTCGCGCGAGTCGCTGTTTCGAGACGATGCTACTTTCGGGTAGCCGAGGTGTCTATCTTCAATGCTGTCTAGGCCTTGAAGCCAAAGTGGAAAGTCTAGTGAATACCTGAGCACATTAGATTTTCGAAATATAGCTCAAGAATTAGAGTCGGAGTTTCTCCCCAACGGTGAATGCTCAGGAGATTGAGATGACTCTTATTCCTATTGCGGGAACCCTCCTCCATCTTCACCTCTACCTCCATGAGTCGTTCTCCACGTCGTGTCAAGCTCACAATCTACCACATCACTGGAAGTTACAGAATCCGTGTATCGTCGCTTTTGTCGCGAGTGACATTTCAACACCTCGCTGCTAGTATCTCACCTCCTGGGAAACGTTTGAGCTCGTGAGTCCCAGCTGCTTTCACCAGTAGCTGATGTTTTTACTGACAAGCTTCACCTCACAGCAGTCCCCTTACCATTCCTCGCTCATCGTTGAGACCGCCATCATGATGTCGAACATTGGTCCTGCCAAGCCTCCCGCAGAACGAAAGAATAGATTTCCTTCTTCCGGCCCACCGACAGTCTCATTCTTTGGGAGGTAAGTACTACAGTGCCTAATTCTGCGACTAATCTAACGGGATCTAGTCAACTCGGAGCCGATATTGTTATCATCACTGTTGGCAAGGGCGACATGGTCGAGAAGATCATCTTCCACAAGCAGATCCTATGTCAGAAAGTCGAGTTTTTCAACAAAATGTTTAACAGTGACTTCGCAGAAGAAAACTGTCAGACTGCGAACTTACCCGAGGACGAGCCACTGCCATTCAAGTTGTTGGCAGGTTGGGTCTACACAGACAAGCTTGAGGTTCCCCTGGTTCAAGACAAGACATCCTTGGTGGAAGTGGTGAAGGTTTTTGGCCTTGCGGAGAAGTACGACATTACGGCTCTGGCAGATCAAACGATGGACGTTCTCACAAAGACTTGGAAAGTCCAAGGAATGCTACCAAGCGCGTCAACAATTTCTCTCGCCTATGAGATTACCCACTCAAGATCCAAGCTTCGCCTTCTCATGGCTTGGACGTTCGTCTACATAATTTTGCATCAGGATCCGGGCTGTACACAAGGGGCTTGGAGCAACGAAGCAATGAATGAGCTTGCTAGGAAGCACGAAGATCTCTCTTTGGACGTGTTTGCCCTCATGAGATGCCAGGCTGGCAAGCTCCGAGTCGATCCCCGCTTGGAAGATCCTTGTGACTATCATCAGCACGCAAAGAACGCGAAGTGCCCATATGATGTTTAATGGATTTGGCAGAATAGAACTCCCAATATGGTCAATCTGCGGCCGTCAACGTGGGGGAACTCCGAGGGGCTAGCAAGGGGTGTGGTACAGGAGCATCGATGACAATACACACCGGACAGCGGTTGACTGAAAAGTGTGGCGATAGACGCCTTCATAAGCCGCAGATGTAAGGCTAAGTAGTTACCATAGATGTATCATTTACGATACCCCACTGGGAACATGGAACTCAAATACAACCCGTTTTCAATGCTACGACTCTCATACCTCAACCGAATTTAGTCGAGGTTGTGACTTTGAATTATAAACATGGACACAACAGGTGCTTTATGATGTTTGAGCAATCTGCTTGTATGATTAAAATTTGTTCCTGACAGCCTGACTTGGTACTGAATGTTTGGAACCATCTAAGCGAGCCTCCCTCAGCACTTATTCTTATGCTTCTGAAATTCCATCAGCGTGCAGATCAAGATTTTAACTTGATATCGTTGGCCCGTGTGCGCACCGTCCTCAAGGACACAGCTTTTCGACAACGCTTATGATTGACTACACATCTTGTACTCACCTCGATATCTGATTTGAAAATTCGCCCAAGTGCATCTTCCACAACAGATCACAAGGCAACAATGGCGACGCCAGAAACTCAAAGCTTCGCAAAGTAAGTGGTTCCACATACTCTCGATCAGTAGTCAACATAGATCTGACAGCGTCACCTCTTAGGAAGCTAGGCTATGATATTGTCACCTTCAAAGTCGGAGCTGGTAACGAAATGCGCATGTTCATGATCCACAAAAACATGCTCTGCGACAAAGCCCCTCGCTTCGATACCCTGTTCAACGGACCCTTCCTCGAAGGACGGACTCAAGAAGCGGTCTTGGATGAAGATGATCCCGATGCTTTCGAAGTGTTTGTCTCGTGGATTTATCAGGCGAGTTCGACATCGCGGACGACGCCATTGCACGAACCGGGGAAATCGCTATCGTCAACCTCTTCGCTTTCGCTGAGAAGTACAACCTCATTACATTGGCTGATAATACAATGGACTTCCTCCTCAAGATCTATATGCAAGAGAGCATTCTTGTTGGACCCGAAGCCTTGGCACTTGGATACAGGAAGACTCATACCTAGTCAAAGCTACGATTGTTCCTGGCTAGAACCTTCGTCTATATTACTCTTGCCTTTGAGGATCACAGCACTACCGAGGGATGGGCCATGAAGACCTTTGGTACGACACATTCGATATGATGAGAGGTCAGTGCGGCAAGGAGCAATATGACCCAGTAAGGGCGAATAGCTGCGATTACCACCACCATGGAAAGGATGAGATCTGCCCATACGTCTTAAATCCTGCCAAGAAAGAGACGAAGAGGGAAAGAAATGCCAGACTGCTGAAAGAGGAGCTGGAGGAAGCAAAGTTGAGAGCTTCGGTCGTGAGATTGAAGAACATGTTTCCCGACTTGTCAACCGTGAAGGCACATAACCTCTTGGTCTGCAACAAAGGAAACTTGAATGACGCCACGAATCAATACACCAACGAACTCCTAGAAGCTTCCGCTCTGCGAAAGAGCTCCAATAAACGAAAGAGGTAGAGAATTCGCACTCACAGACACGCCGGGGACCATGTATTGCTAGTCTACGACTGCGAGAGGAAGCGGATGATGCACTAGTTCAGCTCTCGGGTCTGGAGCTGAAGATATGTGACACGGGGAAAACTACTCTGAAGCAATAGCAGAAATTTGTGTGGGCAGCGGAGAGCCTGGAAGCTTCTGAGAGTCTTCCTATTCTTTGCTATCAATACAAGATTTATCTCTCCGTTCATTTTTCAATTCTCTTAATATTCATTGAAGGCGACATAGCTCACCACTCTTCCTCAACAACAACCACAGCTGGAACAAGTACCCTCCTACCACTCTGCCCACTGCTCCCCTCACCACAAACATAAACCGGAGGGCTAACCACAACGTCGACCCTCCTCCCATCAAGCTCATCGTACCCACTCCTCTCCACCCCTCCATACCCCCTCCCATCCCTCAGTTCTCGTCCAAACTCAACCATTTCACCACCTCTCCAATGGCCCCCTCTCAATCCCTCACCCATATCCCCGAACTCCACTCTCCTATTACCCATCTCACCACCAGCGACCCTCAACCTAACAAACATCCCAACAGCCCTCGCCAAGATCCCACAAAGCTCTTTCCGCATCTCGATATCCTCTTTACTCGATAATCTCCTGAAGAAAGGAGCGAGTTCGCCGCTGAGGATGCAGGAGGTAAGGGTTGAGGTGTACCTCAGAAGAGTGGGGGTTATGCTTGATGAGGTGGAGGATGGGTATGATGATGAAGGTGAGGACGAGGCGAGAAGTTCCTGGTATATGACTGAGAAGTATTGTGTGCGCCAGGTGTAGGCTGAAGCTGGTGAGGCTATTGTGCTATTAGTTATTGTGATCGGGGAATTCAGGTGGGGAGAGGAAGCTTACAATTCCACAAATCACGATACGTATCACCGAGGATCGTACTTCTGGTGATCATCCGTTCGGTGACATCAGCATCTACCTCTCTCCTGCTATCCTTAGAACCTCTCCTTCCATCCCGCGAATCTCTCGAGTCTCTCCTCCCATTCCTGCCGTCTTTCACTGAGGCACGAGCCATGCTTGCCTTCTTCCGCTCCTTATACCTCGTGCGAACAGCATTATCTTCATCCGCCAGAAAGAAAGCATTCTCCCACATCGCGACATAGATCTCTCTCGTAAGCAGCGCGGCCAACAGAGTCCGAACACCGGCTTCTCGCCGTCCATCACTGCCCCTCCTGTCGTACCGATCCCTGTTCCTTTCCCGGTCTCTGTCTCTCCTGCTATCTTCAGAAGAAGAGCTGGAACCATATCCCGAAGAACGTCTCGAGCTGCGTTTGCTGGATTGGGAAGATGATTGAGAAGTGCGCAATACAGATGGTAAGAAGACACCTCTCTGGACTTCGACTTCTCGAATCCCGGCTTTCAAGGTAAGAGGGATCTCGGCCCAGACTTCTGCTTCTGTGCCGGCACTTCCTCTTCGAGCTTTCTCACCATGTCGTCCCTTCTCTTTCCTTGATCCAGAAACACGACCGCCGATGTCAGAGCAGCTATACACAGCCGCGAACTCGACGATGGATGCATGGAGGTCTTCGATGGCAGCGCGGAGAGTGGAGTCGCTCTCAGTGGGGATGAGTCTCGCTTGTGCTTGTGTCTGGTACTGACTTTGACCTGGTGCTTGGTACTGGTTTTGAGCTGGTACCTGATACTGCGTCTGACTCTGGGTCGAGTTTTGAGCTGGAAGTGGAACTTGGGAGTAGAACTGTGGTGACAACCTCGCCCTCGCACTCCCATCCAATACCTCACTCTCCCTCCTCTCCCTCAACAACTGCGCTTGTTGCGCCTCCTGACGCGCGAGTTCGCGTCTGAGAGCTATGAGTTGGGAATGTAGGGATGCGTTCTCGAGGGTGAGGTTCGTGGGTGCTTGACCCCGGATGTTTTGATACCTGGTTGTATTGACGCTGGGGTATGTTTGGCTTCGGCTGGGCGCTTGAACATGAGGGCGAGAGTGAGGATGGCTGTGGTGATGGGGCTGGTTTGATGAGATGGGGCGGATGTTTTGTGGGGTATTGTAGATGCCCATTTTTGCTTTGTTAGGTGTGGTGGAGCTGGGAAATTTGGTCTGATAGGGTATCCTGTTTCGATATCTCTTTCTTCAATGATCGCGCTGATAGAAATAATGAAGAATGGCTATTTCGATCGTGATCGTCCTCGTATAATACTTAATTGAGATTGTGAGACTGCCTTGTTTGTGTTGTTACTTCTTTCTTTTCGCCCTCTCTAACAAGGATGAGGCTAAGGTTCAAAATATCGAAAGTAAATAATCCCCTTTTCAGAAGAACAGCACTCGGGCACTCACGCTCAAAACTTGGAAATCGTGCCCTTATGCTTTTCCCAGATACCACCTATGTAGCATACACCGGGCGCAGGATCATATTATCGGATTACCATTTTCGTCGTGCCCATCAGTCCAGCACACCCTCAACACTCATACACGCCCGATTGAGCTCTCACCGAATAGCTTTGCCAGAGTGACTGACGTCTACTGTCGGGAAGACGAGGCTCGGCACTGCCCTAAATCTGATCTGATCTTCTGGATCGTCTTCGCGGTCTCTCCAATTGTTAAGCTTCCCTGTGGAGGACAGTCACTCATGACTACTGCTCGGCAGTCCCGCCGCTGGCACTTCTGACACACACTTTACAAATGTCAACTCACCACATTTCAATCTTCACGCCCAGTTTGCCGGCACCAAGCACTATGTCACTGGTCGATCGGGCGACATTGAGTTGACCCAGCTCATCTTTCGTAATCTGGAAAGCCGGTGTGGGTGGGTAGCGAAAAACGTAGGAATGTCGCACAAGGCTGAACGGGGCGTTGTCGCCACATGCACCCAGCACACCTGGTATTGGCGATCATTGTGGGTACACGGCAACGCCCGAGATGCATGCGCATTTGTTTGAAGAAGTCGGGCGTGAGGATTGGAGGTGTGGTTGAGTTGTGGTAGATGTAATCGGCGTTGGACTAGGTGGTGTGATATGTGACCGATGCGTGTGAAGGCGAGGCTCTGCGGATGTGAGAGCAGAGCTAGGCAAGGAATCATGTTACCTGCCACTTGGCGTGCGTGCGTCCATCGAAGCAGGCTCGGTGAGGAGAATTCAAAGCACAGTGATTGCTGGGAAAGATTTAATGTTCTTTGTAGTTATTGACAATTTCACCGACTAGAAGAGCGAAACGAGGCGAAGAGATGACCTGAATAATTAAGATTGTCTAATCATGCCTTCTTTTTCAGCAGCCGACAAGCCGTGAAACAAGACTCGCTTGGTTTTAGATGTGCCACAGTGATGAGTGGAGATGTGAAGAGTGAGAGATGGAAACCGTGATAACGTTCAATAGATGCAATTACGTAGCGAAGACTCAAGCACAGTAGGACAGTCGCATAAGAGTTGGCGGTGGACGGCATGTTGGGAGCTGAAGATCAAGCACAGGATTGTGGAAATTTAATGTGCTTGCAGCCGGATGTGATGAAAGCCTACCGCTGTGGTGTGCTAGCTGAGTAGGACCAAGTGAAGGTTACAACCAAGTGAAGGTTACACTCGTCCTTACACCTGGTAGCGAGAAGGCAAGGACGCCGACTTCGTGACACTGCGACCTGAACACAATCGTTGTCGACACGTCATGATCTGGCACAAACGGAAAGGGTATCACTGAATTTTGAATATCACATTCTTGATTAAAAACAAACACGCCAGTTGAGATAAAATCCCTTTTCATTCTCATAAACAACAAAGCAAAAGGGAAATAATAAAAAGGACCGTCAAACTATCGCAAAAGAAAGAAGAGGGTTGTCGAGCCAAGCCAAGCGTAAAGAGAATAGCGAGCAAGCAAATCTCGAAGCTATCATAATAAGTACAGATTTGGTTGATCCCGAGGAAAAGGAAGGGGAAAGAAAGAGAACACTCGAAGGGGATAGGAAGGGAAGAAAAGGTAGCAGCCCAATTTTGTGCCTTCTCGCCCACCACAAGTCGCATCTCTTCTTTTGGTTTTGTCGAATAGCCCTCCCTGCCATGTATCAAGGCCCCGCGCAAGCAAGCAAACTCCTCGTATCCATCATCTGTCTTGCCACGAAAATCATATAGCACAAAATCCGGCCTCTCAGAAGCCCGATATATAATGCGCCCTCCCAAGTGCTCCCCAGGTTCCCATCGATTTTCTCGCAGTATTAAGGATCAGTGATTAAAGAGACAACAAGAATTGAAAGTAAGGTGGTTATTTGTCGTGTCAATACCAAGGTAACGGAGGTACGTCCGGCGCATTGGCGTAATTGCTGGCTTAACGGAGAGAGAAACCCTTCCTCTTTCCCTTCTCTTCTAGCGGTCTTCCACTCTCTACTCTTGATTTCTTCTCCTCTAGTTCCATCCGTTGGCGTTCGAGTTGCTCCTTCATCTCGCGATGACGGGCATATAACTCTTCTTCGCTCTGCTTGAGCTTGCTCTCCTTTTCGGCCACCTTCTGCTGGAAGACCATCTTCATCTCTGCCTCCATCTTTGCGAGCTTCTGCTCGTGGAGTGTGCGCTCCTCTTCTTGCTTGACAGCTGGGTTGACCTCCTTGAAGACACTTGGATCTTGTGCGACACCCATGGCGGTGAGCTTCTCGGATCTGTAGTTCTCGTACAGGGCGTTGTTGGTATGCTCCTTCAACTCCTCCATGTGTGTGCGGATGAGCATTTGGCGCAACTTGACGAAGTCGCAGTGTTCCTCATTGTCGACCTCGATAATACCCCATGGGTACTTACGTCCACGGACCTTACGGCCATCGGTGCTGGTGATCTCAGAATTGGCCCCAACAACTGCGAATGGAACCTTGGACATGATCTCGTTGTTCTCGGCAATAGTCTCTTCGTCATCAAGCTCGTACCTGGGTCCCTCGAAGATTTGGATGGCATGGTGCTTGATATCTGCGAGAATCTGGGCAAGTCAGTACAATGGCTTACAGTCTGATGAACTTAGTCTTACCCTTGACTTGAATGCCATGATCTCCTCATCGGTCATAGTATCGGCCTTTGCAATGACTGGGATCAAGTTGACCTTGGTATGAAGTCTGCGCATAACCTCGATGTCCAACGGCTTCAAGGCGTGTCCAGTTGGCTGGATGAAGTACACACATGCGTGAACACGGTTGTCGACGATATTCATACGGTTGACCTTGTTCTCAGCATCCAAGTAGGCATCGAATCGTTGCTCAATGTTGTCAACAATTGGTCGCCATGACTCGTCGTTGTTGACGAAATCACCAAATCCCGGGGTATCAACAACTGTCAAACGCAGACGAACGCCATTCTCCTCGATATCAGCACTAATGGATTGGATGGAAACGGTTTTTGGGATGATGTCGAGACTTGGTCCCTTGCGCTCACGGGGTGGGTAGAGGGAGGTATTGAACAAAGTGTTGACCAGAGTCGACTTTCCGAGTCCAGATTCACCTAGGAGTGTTAGGAACGTAGGCACAGCGAATTGATACCAGACTTACCAACTACCATAACATTGAAGTTGAATCCCTTTCGGACACTCTTGCGGTGCCATTGATTGGGGAGATTTGCGAATCCAACATAACCGGTCAACTTTCTTCTCACAATGTTGCGCATATCACTAGCTTGTTGAGCAGCAACCTTGGGGTCGCTTGAGCTCACGCTCTGTGGTACCTCCATCGGAGAAGTTGGCTTTCCGTTTGGAACAGGTGCAGGGGATGCTCTCGTAGGTGCCGCAGGGGCAACACCGTTAGTAGCTGTATAGTAGCACAAAATGTCAGCCCAATTCTCTGTTCTGTGCTTTCGCTCCGTCTGGTTGAGCTTCTCAGCCACCCAGTCTTCCATTGATTCCTCTGGTGGCAGGACGACGTCTTTCAGAACTGGAGTGTCGACGTCAAGCATACTGCGGTATGGAACTGGAGTCGTAATCGAGCGCTGGTGGCGATGGAGACTTCCAGGGTAGATACGAGGGTCACTCAATTCATCATATTTGGTTGATATGATCGTAGGCTTGGAACAGCTCTCGGATTGAGAAATTCGAGATTGCTGTAGTAGACTGGCGAAGGCGGACGCCATGGTGTTGATGTACCCGATGAGAGCGGATCGTCCCTTGCTCAATCCGTTTGCAAGCTGTACCAATACTCCTGATATCGAAATTGAGAGCATGCAAGCTCCCCACGAACAAAATTTGGCCTCTGACGAAAGCCGGCCAGAGTGGTGGTTATTTCTGGAAAGCGCCTCGCAGATGTGATGTTGACTCGATCCTGGGTCCTCGACTGCCTCCTCGTCCGAAAGAAATGTATTTGCTTACCCATGGTCTCTATTACGATGTAGAAGGATCGATTGACGTTGTTGTCAAGGAAAGTGCGAGGTGGAATTCTGGACGGAAGAAGGTTCAAGATTAGCTTTCGTGTGATCTTGCAGATGAATTGCGCGGGACGAGATGTATCTCAGAGCAGGAATTTTGGTTACCATCCGCGAAGATGATGTTCTGCTCGTATTGAGGTGGGTGGTGTGCGCAATGCATGAATACGATCGGCACATACCAAAGAATGAACCTCAGCCGACAATCCTTCGCTGTTCGCGCAGTCGCAGTTGATGAAGAATAAGTAAACACCGCAGGAGATAGATCTGCTGTCGGCGCGTTTGCTGTCAGTTATGCCGTGGTGTTGATGAAGAAGAAGTGAAGTGACAAAAGTTCTGGAGATTGGCTTGGAGATTGGGAAGGGAAGGGGTAAAAGGGGTTGCAGGGATCTGCGAGCTGTCATTTGCTCCAGGATGGTTTGTGCGCGGACGGAGAGACAACAGCAGGACCAGATCAGACAGACGTACCACAGGGTGACGATCAAGAATACAATTGAAGTGGTGAGAGAAGGACGAGAAGAGAAGAGTACGGTAGAGTTGTACAATGTATCCTCGAGAGAATAGAAGTGAGGTTGAGGTTGCGCGAGGAAGACGGCCGAGTCGAGAAAATATCTGGGGCACACCAAAAGGGGTCGACGGAATGTCGAGTGTATCACGTGACCATACCCTCCCCTGCGATGATTGGCCTTAATTCTCCTCTCTTTGGCTGACACTTATCTTCTTTTAGACTAGCGCTGCACAGGCTGGAGTGCTCCTTCTGCCGAATGCTTGTTATTGGACGATATCTTCAGGGGGAAAATCCACAACGCCTTAACTGCAGGTGCATGAGTTGGCTATCCTGTGGAGTCTAGCCAAGACAAGTCAACTCTCAAAAGTATCAACACCAAGAGAGAAGCATAGGAGAGCAAGAGTAGATAGAGGAGAGGAGTCAAAATATCAGCGGTGAGCTGGGCGGGAGAACCCTCAGGTCAGTGCTTCCATTCCCGTTACGACGCGACGCGTGAGACATGAGGTGAATGAGGAGCTGACACGACCTGGATCGCCAGCGCAGCAAGCCAGCCCGGTCCCGTGACACCGCATATCAAGAACCGTTTATCATGCATTCGACGTCAAAAAGCACTCCAATTTGACGAGAAGTCACTCGTTCTCTACAGCACATTTGCTGGCGTCACTGAGTAGCTCTAGAAGAGTTCTACAACACCTAGTCTGTCCAAGTCATTACCCTCTGAGACTGGACGGAGCCTTACCGAGATTCTCTAAGGTACAGCCTCAACTTCGTCGCCCACCTCTGAGTATGGAACAGCTTTCCATCTTGCAATTTGTCACCATGGATGCTCCCCAGTCAACAGATGCACCGGCCACAGTAACATGGATCAGTGACGACTTCTTTTGTTCGTTTTCCTTCTCTTTGTTCTGCTTTCATCGGATACCCAAGTTTACTGGCACGGAGCTTGCAGCTGGAGCGCGTTTCGAATACCAGGTAGCTAAAGCTATGTTGCTGGTGCATATCACAATAGAATAGCTTCTTCTCACTGATACACCCAAATTATGTACTCGAGAGGTGTGTGTTTTGAGACATTTTGACGCCAGCAAATCGTCCCCCACGGCACATGACTCCTAATGCATCGATCTGCTCGTCCACCAAGTGAGGGCGGCCATGAATCCAGGGAGAAGTGTTAGATGAAAGGCATGACCAGCCATCATTGCCCTTATCATCACTACAATACCATTCCTCCCGATCATTTCCCATCTCCCATATCACGGCGGGCTGCTGCGCTCTTCAACATCATTCTTTCTTCCGTGCCTGTATATCCTAAACCATTCATCTCCTTGTTGCCTAGATCATTTGTCTCCTTTGTCACGACTGTCATCTACCCCATAAAACCTTCCACCACCATCACAAACAGCGCCGTCTTCATCCACCTAGATACATGGCGGAGGGAACATCTCCTCAATAACCTTATTGATAGGCGCCGAATGACATCCAGGACATTGACAGTACTGTTTCATCCATCAGTCAGCCTTTCTCTTAGCTTCTTAATGATTCCAGTCGCATCTCAGACCTTCCCTTCTGGTTTCATAGATCGCAAAACAATCATACCTTCACATTCCCTGCCTCGCTACTAGATGCCCCCTCATAGACAACACACTTCTCCAACGCCTCCTTACTCAGCGTCCCGCGTTTCTCGATTATTAATTGCTCGATACATTGGCTGGAGTTGATAACATCCATGCATTCAAGACTGCCTTTTGGACAGCCGTCTTTGACGGGAAACTGTTGTCCTTGTGCGATGGCGAGAGCCAGATGTGTGGTGAGCATGAATATCAAGGAAGTGAAAGTGCCTGAAAACTTCATCGTGAATTAGTGTTGTTGGTGGTAGAGGGCTGCCCAAGGAAATGAAGATTGCAGGTCACAGCTTGGAGACGGAATACGATGTTTGTATGTCATCAGTCATCCTGACGACTTCTTCAGTGGTGTCCTAGGTCCTGTTTACCCATCATCGAGCCCCACGTCGCTTCTCTTCTTGCAGGAATTGTCAATACCGACATGCCCCACATTCGGCAGCTGAGAACCATCACATCTTTGATTGTTTACAATATGGATGTAAGCTGCCATATTGACCTTTCCGGGATGTGGCGTTCTGCCTGCTCGTTTAAAACGGTTCGGCTCGGGTGGCAGCCTGTTGATCGGGGTGGCATTGGGGCCGTTATATTTGTACGACAATGAGATATTCAAGTCGATTTCTCTGGGCTGCTTATCGTGGGCTAATCAGGCATGGTAAAATTTATGGCCGTTGGTATATCATTAGGGACTATGTTCTCGGCTGGGTTTCCCTTGAACTTGTTGAAGCTCTTCGCTACGACAAGCTTGCTCGCAGAAAGGAGCCCAGACTAGGAACGTCGCAATGTTTTTGTCTATGGTATTTTCCATCGTACTGGCAGTGCCATGCAGAGCTGTGCTCAGACTTCACTGTTCACAACTCGTCACTGAGCGACTTGATCCTCTTGTCAGTCCTGGCTTGAGTCCATCAAGTCATGTACATCAGATAGTTGGAGGAGTATGTTGCTTCATCCTTCGGCAGATCATCTAGCTAACAAGGTTCCAGAACTCCTTCAACGCGACAATGGTATTCTTTCCTTCCCTCTCCCTTTGCCACCGATCTCCAACTAAATGCTCTGCTCCCTAGGATCCCTCAAAAGACATGCCTGCCTCCTCGACGTGCACCTCCTGTCAATACGCTGACGACTTCTCCAACTACTGGACCGCAGTGTTGTACTTCCGTGCCCAGAACGGGACTTACAAACGTGTTCCGCAGCTAGGAAATAACCAATTCGAGAAAGCAAATGGTGGCATGACAGTCTATTACCAGCAAGATGCTATCTACGATCCTGAGCAAAAGTCGAAGGTTACTGCATTCAAGCCAGTATGTGACCCCTCCATCCGAATAGCAAGAGTGAAAGGAAAGGCGAGTATGGCAGTTCTTGGCCAACGACTGACCACCCATCTCTCGCTCAGGGCTTCCGAATGTTTATCGGCGACATCTACGCCCGCACTCTAACCTCCGCCGCTCGCTTCCGTCAACTAACATATACCTGCATGGACACCTGGACGCAACGCTCCCGCGAAACAGCCGCCTTCCCAACCCGCAAATGCAAAGAAGGAATCCTCGTCTCCCTCCGCTTCCCAACCTGCTGGGATGGCATCAACCTCGATTCCCCCGACCACATGTCCCACATGGCCTACCCCGAAAGCGGAACCTTCGAAAGTAATGGGACGTGTCCGGAAAGCCATCCTGTGAGGACGGCGCAGGTGATGTTCGAGGTCTTGTGGGATACAAAGGTTTTCAATGATGAGGAGTGGCCGAGTGATGGGAGTAGTCCGTGGGTGTGGAGTTTTGGTGATGCGACGGGGTATGCGAATCATGCGGATTATGTGTTTGGGTGGAAAGGGGATAGTTTGCAGAAGATATTGGATACACCGTGCTTGTTTAATTGTTTGGAGGCGGGATTGAAGGTGCAGACGATTGAGGAGATGAATAGGTGTGCGATGGATACGGTCGTTAAGGAGGACATTGATTCTTGTGAGTTTGAGAAATGGAAGGATACTTCGAGAGAGGAGCTGAATGAGAGTACTTGCTGACTTGATGCTTGATAGGGCTTCCTGTTCTTCCTGGGGGGTTTCATGCTGAGCGAACCGTTGTGAGCGAGTAATTCTGCCGGTGACATTTGAGCGATGATTGCGTCCAGCATTCTGATATGTTGAAGGTTTGGAAGGCCGAAGTCTTTGAAAATATTTAATGCAATTTGATAGACTATATTATATGAATGGAATTGACATTTCGGAAGTGACAGGCAGAGATACGCAGCCAATAGGAATCGAGGAGGTAAGGAGATCTACCCGCTCGGAGCTAAAAGCAAGACGTAGAGCGGCAGAAAATCAACATGGATATTTTACTTGCTAGTTTTAGTGCCAAGTGTAATGTATGTTGCAAGCCTCATCAAGGAGATCCGGAGATGCATGACTTCACGAATTTACCAGCTTCATACATTACACAAAACTGTTTCAAGAAACCAGAGATCTCGTGTATTGACGTTGCATAACAGTCCCCAGTTATCAATTTTGATTGTTAGCCAGATTTCTGTAGCTCTCGGAGTGACAACCTGAAAGATTCTTCTCTTCTTGACCATCACAGATCATTGCAAAGTCTGATTCATATCATTGCCATTCATCTACATTTGTTTTGTGTGAGTATCGTTTGGCCATACAGGCTTCAAAGAACCGGTTGTACTTTACTTGCAAAACTTGAAAATAAGGACCACCAGGTGGACCTGCTTGGTTTGATGCTAAGCGAGCATTTCTGGAGAAATGTCCAACAATGCTAGTGATTCTGAAATTAAGGACAGAAGAAGCTTTATAGCACCCTCATACAATAACACCTGTTTGCAAGTTCTGAATGTCCCTCCTCGAGCATTGAGAATAGTTCCTCTGTTGTGTAGCTTTGAGGCCAAGAGCAGTTACCTACAAATTGCCAACATGAGGGGTATCGCGAGATAATGCTGAACTAAAGGGGCCCTGTACTCCTTAGCCTTTGCGACGCTCCCAAGCTAGACTGACAATCCGGAATACCAGTCTCGGAATATTGAGCCAGAGTAAAACAATTGAATGCATAACTGCTGTGAAATGGCACTGTTGCGCCGAGCAGAGCGGGCGAGCTAACTCGGTCTTCTCGGACTCCAAAATGCCCGGATTGGCGCTGACGAACAAAACAAACAATTGTACCGACCACCACAAATTATAGCATGGCGATCAAGAATTTTTGCCAAGATCAGTTCCAGTACACGACTTTTCTACTCGCACTGCCTGATGGCAGCCGGTGGCAAAGATGCCTAGACCATTACTTCGAGCCTCACTGTCTTGCAGTCAAAAGCCGAGTCAAGGCTATAGTATAAACTCAAAATCAACTCTACACGCGCTTACGGCCGAACACTCATTGTCTCGAGTTCTTTAGGCCTAATACTTGGAAATCAAATCTCGGTAGAGCTCATAGCTTGAGCTTCGTGCTTTGAAATCGATTCTGAATTTCGATTTGTAAGTCTACGTTTTGCTTTTTAGCTTCTGTCGAGAACTCTCAATACAGGAGCATTTCGCATATATACCGCTCGAGATCATGTCTGTTCCACATCAAGTCATCAAAATCAACGACGACATCTATTCCATAGTCCATCTTCCACCACGACCCACCACCACCTCCCCAAAAAAACCTCAACATCAAAATGCGCATCGCAATTGCAGGATCCGGCGACATCGCCCATTACCTATCGGAGGAGATACTCAAAGCTTCCCTGGAGCTTACGATCCTCTCCCGACGTGCCAAGCCAGACTTCCCGAATCTAAAACATCCAGCCCTAACTTTCAAAATCGTCGATTTCGCGTCTCAAGCATCCTTGGATGCCGCAGTCGCTAACAGCGATGTTCTCGTCTCAACCTTAGCAGACTATACGATGGAGCTCGCAGAGATCCAACTCAAGCTTTTGCAGGCATGTCAGAACTCATCAAATTGCAAACGATTCATCCCATCCGAGTTCGGAGGAAATTTGGACTCGTTCCCTGACATCCCGGATTTCTACTCTTTCAACCGCATTCCGGTTCGCCAAGCCCTCGAGAAGCAGACCGAGGTGGAATGGACATTGTTGAATATCGGTTGGATAGCCGATTATCAGGTCCCTTCAGGCAACCGCTATCTCAAGAGCATGGGTCCCGCTTATCCAGTCAACTTTGAGGAAGGCAAGATGGTAATCCCTGGGACTGGGAACGATGAGATAGATTTCGCCAGTGCAAGGGATATGTGCAAGGCGATCGTGGCTCTGTGCTTGACCAGTGAGAAGTGGGAACCCATTATTTATGCTCGTGGAGAGCGAACATCTTGGAATCGTATCCGGGACCTGCTCATTGGAACGCCTTGGGGAAAGGACTTGAAAGTGACACACGTTGAGAGAGAGGAGCTCGAGCGAGTGGCCGAGAATGGCAACGAGGAGGAGCAGATGATTGCACAATTCAACTTGCAGACTTTCATGGGAACGAGTGCTTTGCCTGTCGAGAAGACAGAGAGGCAGAAGGAGAAGTATTTTAAGGATATCAAGTTCCGAACGATCGGGGTCATCGTCAAGGAGGTGCAAGAGGATGCTAATAAGATTATCTGATTAGGAAAACGGGGTTCATGGCGGCGATCCTCTCTGTAAATTGTATATATGTTGTTCATTCTCTCTCTTTTCGAAATCGTTCGTAGTAGTGAGCCTCACTCTTTTACCCGACCCTTTCCGACTTGTCTTTTGGTAAGGATTTGTTTACATTGGCAATTTAAGCGAAGTGGGTCGCTACAATAAATGATGGTTCGAAAGCTGAAATCCCGCTCAGAAGGTTCAAGTATTGATGTCGTCTATGATTCTGTTTTCCTTCCCTGTGCAACTCTCCAATCCGAAGCTCAGGTCCTGATCTGAATGCCTAGCTATCGAAACCAACAATCCAAGCGAGACTCAGGGGTTCAACTCAGGGGTTAACGCCAAGACGATAAGCCCAATCAGGCCCAACAAAAGAGATCCTTGAATAACAGCAATCAGATGCTCGAAGAATTTTTCCACTTCTTGCTAGCTCTTCTTGCCGCCGAACCCCAAAAATAAATTTCGTAAACAGAGACCAGTCACGAGCGCCAAAAAAGGTGGGGGCTACAAGATCCCAAAGAATGCTGCTTTGTAACCCATCGTTTGCTATCACGATACTCGGATCCTCGCATCGCACTCTTCATGCGCCTGCAAAGTTCATTTCGTCACGGATCAGGCTGTCCACGAAGAGACAAGCAGCGTCTTCACCCTTCACGCGCCGATTCGTTGGTACTGCGAGGGATTCTGCACGTGTTAGGACTGGTGTTCTCAGCGTTGACGGCCGATACCCGCGCTTGTTAGAGATTCTGAAGCATGAGATGACATGCAGTCAGTTTCGCGATTCTGTTTGGGGTTTTGTGGTAGATACACTTCATTTCGTAGAAAATCGATGTGCTTGATGACTGACGAGTGTCTCATCCAGATCTATCGCTATGTCGAAGGAAACGATGCTGCGTGGAACTCCCTACTACAAGCTATTCAGGAGGGCATCCAAACTCAGTTTGATGCGCAGTACCATCCTGGTCCGGTACCAGATAACATCTTAACATTCCATGATTTGCATGTCATTGACAATAAAGAGCTCTAGTGAGTGATGATTCTGCTGGGAGGGAAAGCCTAAGACCAATCTTGACTGCTAATTGCCTGGCAGTGGTGTTTCAATTGACCAAATTCGCGCCCACTTCCGAACCTGGGTATCAAAGAGTCTCGAAGCTAGACTTCTTCCGAATACTACATGTATAATTGATGATATGGATCATACATATGCGGAAACAACCCCTCGATATGAGTTTTGCCTTGTGGTAGACGAGATCTGCTTGGAGTCCATCGACCATCCAGGTGTGAACTCGCCAGTAGTCAAATTGGTGTGGAAAGGTTTCAGCCCGCTAGAGGCTGGACCTCATAAAAAAGTAGCATGCGATGAGGATTACGAAGAATATGAAGCGGATGAAGGATGGATGTTTATGTCTCTGGCAGAATACCTAGATACGTACACGAGCTTCATTGTACGGGATGATTGGTACGATAGCTATATAAGACCACCATATACAGACTGGTGTCAGGAAGAGTCTCATAGAATTGGCCGCTGGAGAGACAAGGATATCTGTAGAAGACATGGCGATATTCAAGATCAATCGGAGAATAGTTGAAGAACCCGGAAACGGCCAATCAGAGCATGAACCCGCGCGGGGGTAATAGCAAATCCAGCGATAGATATCTTGTGTTGAATGAAAGAGGACGAGATCACTAAGAGTGGCATATATGATCAAAGTTTCTTTCCAAGAGTTCAAAGTGCTTGGAGGTGCTGTCGGCCCCTACGGGAAATGGCCGATTTGAGGGCATAAGCCACTAACAAACCAACAATTATCCTAGTGAATCAATTTCACAACTACAATTGGATCTTCTTTAAAATTGAAGCTATAGTTATTTTCAAAGTACCTAAAGACTTCCCTGACTTTATAATAAGGTCGAATTAGTTACAGTTGTAGAAAAGCTAATAGAGCTAGGTTTTAGAGAGTGCCCTCAAATCGGCCACTTCCCACAGGGCTGTAGAGGAGGTGTTCCTGAAGTTGTGGTGTTGCATCCTCATTTCAGCAATCACCAGGGTTTGTTGCCAAGACAGCAAGGGTGGGAATGACAGCGGTTATTTCACTTGATGTTTTGCCCCTCTCTCCCTTTCTCAATTCGAA
The DNA here is from genome assembly GCA_026120085.1 of Cadophora luteo-olivacea. Taxonomy (NCBI): domain Eukaryota; kingdom Fungi; phylum Ascomycota; class Leotiomycetes; order Helotiales; family Ploettnerulaceae; genus Cadophora; species Cadophora luteo-olivacea. Next base: position 881,343 of record JALRMC010000010.1, read on the forward strand.
CCTGGAAGATCACGAAAGCTAACGGCTTTTGAAATTCCGATGGCGCACCAACGATCTATTATCAGAAGCAAAACGTTCCGCACATTTGCTACCAGCCATGCCCGGGCTCCAAATGTCGTTCGGTCATACGTCCCTCTTTCAGAAACGTCGATGGCCTCGAATATCACGCAAAGCCATGGAGAGAAGTCGATCCCAAACAGATCTTTGGTGAGACAAGTCGTGGACATAGCGCAAAGCGAAACCAAAGGGAGAACAGGCATCTCGCAAATCGATTGTCAGCTTGACCGAAGTCTGAATATCTTGACGGAGGAGATGACTTGTGTGGGATTCCAAGACTCCATCTGGGGCTTCGTTGTGAGTATCATAGCTCCTTAAGCTTGACATTTGAGCAAACGATGCAGAACACTCTAACGGAAACCAAGATTTTCCGATGTGTCGAAGGCAGAGACGCTGCATGGGACCTACTGCTGGGAAGAATCCGAGTCCATGTCGATCGCTATCTGAAGTCTAAATATCTTGCGTTTTCTCGAGAGGACCTGTTGAAGGTCCATGAATTACCTGTCATTGATGACAAGAATCTGTAGGAAGTCGTCTCCGCCACGAATCCTGAGGCTGAACTTGGTCTGACGGTTCAAGTGGTGCGTCAATCAACGAAGTTAGAACCTACTTCCACAAATGGGTTGCGAAAAGCCTACAATCCAGATTAAAGCCTGGTGCTGCAAACCCAACTAAAGATCTCGCCATGAGACGTGCCACATCCACTCTAAGGTATGAGTATTGTCTCGTCGTAGATGAGATATGTCTTGAGTCGTTAGACTATCCATTTCCAGGAAAGTCACCTGTTGTCAAGCTAGTCTGCCGAGACTGGGAAACGGATCTCACTGCTGAGCAAAGGCTGCAAGAAACTCCTTGGCCTTATCATGCTGGCTTCACGGAATACGATAAGGAGGATGTGGGTTGGATGTATATGTCTCTAGATAACTATATGGAGTACTATACAGACTTGCAAGCAAGCGATTGGGACGATGTGTATAGGAGGCCGCCTTATATAGATGGATCCGAGGATGAGACGAATATGATTGGGCATTGGAGGGGTAATTATGCACCGAGAGGGAAACCGCTGAGGAAAAGTAGCTTGGATCCTGTGTTTCAACTTGGTGTTCACTTTTGACTCTCGTCCAATTGAAAATGAGCAATCATGAGAAATATTCTCCTAGTGAGGTCGAGCAGTCATCTTCTAGCATCGTTTATTTCGTTCTCTTGGCCACATGAGAGATTCGTTCTCGGCGAAGTTCCGCTACCTCTTGATTGAGACTCTAAAGTAATCGAGAACTTATAGTGGCATGGTCTCAAAAGTAAATCATGAACTATTGCGACAAGAAATGTAGCAGATCGAATATACAACATGTGCTCTTAGTTGCTGCAGGCAAATATCTCTTCTCAGGTTGCGTCGCCTGTAGCGAGATGCGATGACGGGCACCACAGAGTTCTCAGCGCACGCGTAGCCTAAGATGTTAGCGACTGGTGACGATTCCGGTCGGATCAGTGGCTCGCTACAGGTATTGCTACAGCGCAGCTGCGCAGAGGCAATCTATCAAACATCTCAACCTCTCAAAGCATTGAAAAATGCCTGAGGAGTGAATTCTACTCTAAGAATCAGAATGATTAACTTCCCATCCTGCTCGGGCTTCTATCGACCAGTTCCCACTAGACACCACCAGATCCATCGCTCGGCCCCAGCCACATCACCCGACAAATGAATCGCCATCTTCCCCCTACTCTTACCGAAGTCTCGTCGCAGAACATACAATAGCAACAGAGTCTCGATGAACAGGGACCTCAAATAGTTTTGGAAAGGCTAAAAATGTTGCAACGGGCAATGCTTCGCTCACGCGCACGGCCTTTCGCTGCAAAGACGCGTCGAATCTCGAATTCCAACCCCACACACCCGACAGAACTCTCCAGTGTACAAGTCAGTCGAGCATCTAGGAATCGATCACTATCAAGAATACCGGGCACGATCCAGTTTATCAGTACTGCAAGACGGAAAGCCGATCCGCGGCGGGGTAGCTCGCGTTTCGATCGCGGGCTCGAGCACAGTCTGGACGTCTTGCAACACGAGATGACTTGCACTGAATTTCACGATTCTATCTGGGGCTTTGCTGTAGGTAACAATCTTGTCACCAGAGCATACAGGTCTCAGACAGGACCTTGCTAACATTTAGACCTCTAGATCTATCGTTGCGTGGAGGGCAATGACGCTGCGTGGGCTTCCATGCTGCAGACAATTCAAGAAAGCGTGCAGGCAGACCTCCTATCAGATTACCTTAAGTATCCGCGGGACGATCTCTTGAAATGCCACAAGCTTCACGTAGTTGATGAGAAACGGTTTTAGTGAGCTCATACCGAGCCTGCCGCATGCTTGAGCGGTCATTTTGCTAACTGGTCTAAAGTGGTGCACCGCTTGAGCAGGTGAGAGAACACTTCAATGCCTGGGCACCAGAAAGTCTTCGGTCAAGACTCCGTCCAGACACAACAAGTACGATTGAGGACATTGGCCATACTGGTGTAGACACTACCCCTCGATATCTGTACTGCTTAGTTGTGGACGAAATTTGTCTGGAATCCCTGGAATATCCGTTTCCCGGTAGCTGTCCTGCTGTCAAACTCGTTCTAGGAGATTGGGAGAGTCCTTGGAGTCCAGAAGAGAAATTACAGGAGATTTGCGAACCATTTCATGATGGGTTCACGGAGTATGACGAAGAGGATGTTGGCTGGATGTACATGCCTGTGGACTCTTATGTGGACCTTTATACCAATCTTCAGGTCGATGGATGGGACAATTATGTGAGGCCGCCGTATACACTTCACACCTTCGGGGACGAGTCGAAGTTAGTTGGCCACTGGAGACGGAAACACCAGAAGAAAAGCAGTCCCGTGGTCGAAACTCGGCCTGAGCACAGAAGGGGGACTTTGACAATGATCGAAACCCCTCCAGTTAAGTCTAAAGCTCGCTAGCTTGTATAAGAAAGGTTTGCCAACAGCAGATCGGCAGCAATTTGCAATGCATTGATGGACCTCAAAGCTCTGGAAGAGATCACGATTGTCCATGATTTGGAGATTGCAATGGATGCAATGTCGAGGTCCCTTCGACGTGTCGTTGGGTCCATGGTTACGCAAACGAGAGGGACCGTTGACGATCTGGCAAGGGCTTTGAAGGTGCGTGTACTGGCTGGTCCAGACTCCAAGGTTTTCTTAAAAGTCCTGCAAGTTTGTGCGAAATCGTTTCGGATCCAATGAAACCGTGTAATGGATGCTCGTCATTCTAGGAGACATCTCTTTATAGTGATGTTTCTCGATATATGACTGACTATCTTTAATAAGGATAAAAACCCCCTTGCCCTAGACTAAATGAGACCTCCCACCACCCCCAATACACTCTCCAACCATTCATTCAACGAACAAACAAGCAGGTCAAATCCAATCAAATACTTACAATACCCCTTATGTGCTAAAAGATCTATTCAATACAAGCTAGAAGTATTCAACGTAATAGCCAAGACATTCTGCTCGCCATTCCACCCTCCGCTCACATGTGACGTGGGCCTGAAAGAAGCACCAAAGACACCAGTGAATGAGACGCAGAAGAAAATTCCAGCCATGATCAGGTGTCAATTACATTCTATTAATTAGCTGCATTTCCATTTCGTAGGCTCGCAGCAGAGACCAACCCACACTTCGCCCGAACGCCCCAAACCCCCAATTCCAAACCAGAACTCTATGAATTACCCCACGCTAACCTATCCGCTTAGTATTACGCCCCTTATATTTCCAGCATATCACTACCAAGATTAATATCTCCATCTCCCCTCTAAGCAATGGCGAACTTGGATCTCGCTCTCAGCTTAGCTCCAAATACATATAGCGCAAACATCCCAATGATACCAATCACGCTCAACCCACCAAGCACACTAACACCCTTGCCAACACCCAGGTTGATGAACAATGGTCTTCCGAAGAGGATACTACCACAAGCAAACGCACTTCTCAAGAAGTCATTTCCGGCGAACAAACTAGCCGCATACTGTGGATACGACAGTGGGACGTAGACGAAGATACATTGCATGACGATGAAGACTGTCGCGCCATATATGGTGATACCTATCGTTGGTGCAATCCAGTGAATCGACTCTCGTGCTGTCCAACCAAACAAGAAAAGTCCTATAGTTGGGCCGAAACATGCGAAGAGCGCTGGCACCAAACGAGACTCCTGTGCACGCAGGCCGTGTGCCATGATATCCGGAACGAGGTAGTAGTACAGATAAGCGCAATAGATTGCGATGCCGATGATACATGCTACCAGAATACAAGTAAACACGACACCGATCATGCCGAGTGAGAAGCCGTAGTAGACGGGGTAGACCAGGGGAAACACCTCAAAAAATGAATAATATATACCGTATATGATAGCAGTGTACACGTTGACGAAAGCAATGGCAGGGTCCTTGAGCGTGATCTCAATCGGCTTGACGATGGCGTCAACGAGGATCTTGGAGGCGGTCATCTCCTTCTGGTCGATTTCGGATTGCGAGAGGAGACGGTTGTCGCCTGTGAGCTTGCGGAGGCGCTTGGCGCGGCGGAGCAGGATGTTGGGTGTTGATGTCTCGGGGAGAAGCATGAACATTACGAGGAATATGGGGCCGGCCGCCCAGAGGATCTCCCAGAGGGACCAACGCCATCCTTTGGCTGTTACTGCGAATCCTGAGAGAAGCGGACCGAGAGCTGGGCCGCAGTAGGCTGCTGATACCCAGGCAACGAGCGCGTAGGGAAGGTTGAGCAGGGAGTACATATCTTGCATTGTTGCGGCTCCATTTGCGAGACAGGGAGATCCGAAGAAACCTTGTAGGAATCGGAGCACGAGGAGGCCGGCGAAGTTGTCGACCATTGCGGTAGGAAGGGAGAGGATCGTGAAGAGTGCCATTGTGGAGGCGTATACCGGTGAGCGGCCAATTATGGGAATCTCAGAGAGAGGTGCCCATATCAAAGGTCCCATACCATAGGCCAGGACATAGAGTGAGAGGGGTAGAGCGGCATCGACTGGCCGGAGACCCCATTTGTGGATAACGCCTTCTGTGCTAGAGGTATAGATCGCAGAGCCGGTGTAGACGACGAAGGTGTATAGACAGATAACGATTGAGACAAAGGCACGTTTTCCGTTTGACCAATTCTGAGGATTTGCTGGATCGTCGGTCGTGTACCAATCGACGAGGATGTTTCCGTCTGAGGTCTTGAGGGGAACGATAGGTCTGGTTTCTGTACGAGCAAGAGACAGCTCGGCCTCGAGCTCGAGTCTTGCTTCGGTATATGGAACTGTCTCATGACGACTCTTAGTGCGACTGAGCGAAAGAGCCTCGACGTCCTTGTCTGCTGGTGTATACGGCGAAGGATCTTCTTTCTGTGTCTGGGCTTTTTCGAGTTCGGATGTGTCAACAGTCTCAGAATCGCTAGACGAAGTAGAGTGTGATCGTTGTCGCTCGGCACGCTCTTGAGTTCCTCGCGTGTTGGTTCTGGTTGTAGTGGCGGACTTTTTCTCTGATGCGTTTAGAAGTGCGTTGTATGTTGCTGGTAGCTCGAAGCCTTCCTTTTCCTCGGGATATTGGAGGTATTTATTTTTGGTGACCCATCGAATGATTTGGCCCAATGGGGCTTCTCTCAGTAAGTCCGTCATGATTTGGGGCTCCCGAACTGTGCAAGAATTCTTCTTGGGTTGAAAAGTCAAAGTTGAAGTTGATTGTTGTTGACAAGGATAGCGATGAGGCTAAGGAGAAGGTCGAAGAAAAGCTGGATCAACTTCACGCTGAAGCGAGGATGAAAGCACGAAGTTGAGGATAAAATGATGAACAGAAAGAAAACAAAGACACCACTCCAATACCTATATGCCTCTATATGTACCGAGCGCTGATGGGTATTTCCAATTCTGATATTATGTCCTAGCCATACCTCCGTTCAAGGGTTGTAAGTAAGCAGCCTTCCTTACAAACGCACATTGACACTTATCGCCGAGCTCAACATTTTAATTCGCTCTCCAGAACCAATCATCCACTGACTCACCGGTTGACCAGTATGAAACGGACATTGAGGAGAAAACTTGCAGCTGTCCAGGCTGCGTTGATAACCCTTCCACGGATGTAAGCAATGGTGGCTTGCGCTTAGGCGAATTAAAATCCGATGGCGTTCTCAGAATGCCGCACCCTGCTGAATAATGAACTCGAGGGATGACGCAGAGTCGAAGCGACCTGATTGAGCCGGGATTTGCTTTGTAAGTGCTGCTTGCGATGTGATTCGCAGACCCCTGCTTTGGCGTAGTTCTTTGCGTGAGATTGCAGTAGAAGTGCTTGATTACTGAACAGTGGAATTCCATCAATTGGCAAAAGCTTGATGGGTAAGATTTGGACCGCCGTCTGACCGTCGAATGCAAATGAAAACTTTGGACGTCAAATTAGAAATAATCGGGGTTCGGAATAACCATTTCGTAATTTGGGACTAAGTATCGTATTGATCAGATATCTAACGACGGATCCTAAGCTTGGTGAACTTTTAATCGACGAATTGTGTTGCGGTCCACGGGGAATGGTGGCATGTTCGACTAGGGCTTGTAAGCAGACCACGTCAAATTTGAGTGATTGTGAGGGCATTCAATTGGCCAGATGCGCGAGGTATAACTTTGCGCCGTTGAGGTGCAGGGAAGGTGAACAACGAGAGTCGTAATGTTGCGACATTGCTGCGTTGAGGATGTATGAGAGGAAAGCTCTGGCCAAAAAGGAATGCGCTTCCCCGTACCAGGCAATCTCATCACATGATTCTCTCCTAAACACCAACCTTTTTCGAGCTCCTTGATATAGGGGCAAAGTCCAAATTCCGTGAGACCAGGCCAACTCATTGTATCACTTTATCACACTTCCAGCAACACATTGTCAGCGGCAGATTTTCCAAATCTCTAGCCGAGTCACATGACCACAAAGGTCAACCAACACCTGGGCAGCATGATGGCGCGACAGCCTCAGAACCCGAGCAGACAAGCAGGTTCACACTACTAATTCAATTCATTACAGATCTCAGTATTTAGCTATACAAGCTAGAAAGTCTGCTTCCTCGAAAGTTTCTTCCAATTCCTTCTTCCACGACCTTTTCTCGACTTTTGAGATCCCTCTTCTTTTCCGCCGTATCCCTCCCATTCCGATTCCGACTTACAGTCTTCTTCAGTGCTCCCTGATCACTCATCTTGAGCAAATTAGCTCGTCTCAAACATCAACCCTCCATCTCTCGTCTTTCCGCCGAACGCGGGCAGAGCACAAGATATCGTCGGTCCTACTGAGCCGGCTTATGTGGGAAGAATGCATCTTCCAGAACTTTCCCATCTTCTAGCTTCACTGGTTCGGCATCTAACATTACGAATAGCATGCGACACCATTGATCAGTCTTATTGATCCACTGAATGAAAAATCAGCCGTTGTCTCAATAATCAGGAAACCAGACAGAAATAAATAAGCAGACAAATCATGCCCATTAAACACCGTGTGGAAAAATTGCTCTACTAGAGTGGGATATGAAAATCGAACAGCACCCATCGAATTGCTGAAGATTCGAAGGGAAATTCTGAGGGAAGTCTAAAGTTATAAAGAGACCCACCGAATGGATGTTCCCCCGTTGAACACACATCTCCCCCTCCCGGATCGTCACCTCCTCCCCGCCATCGACCCTCAACACGATCTCGCCCTTCAGCACAACCATATAATCGAGCGTTCTCGTCCTATGGAATGCACTCGTCGTGTTAGGCGGCATGTCCGATGTGCAGAATACTGTTCCATTATCACCTGGTCGCGGGAAAGATGTTGTGTTTAAGGAGTGAGCAGGAGCGGTGTTAGATGCGGGGAAGGAAGATGTGGAAAACAGTGTTGTGAAGCCTGTTGCTTGAGGTCCGAAGGGGTGGACTGGTGTAAGTGTCGTATTGGACGAGAAGATGGATTCGCCGCTTGGAGTGTTGGAGGCGATTACTAGGTGAGGTGGTGGGAGATTAGACATTCTTGCTAGTTATGTAGATTTTGATTGAGTTGAGGGGAATGAAATGTCGGAAAGTGAAATGAGTTGATTGTAATAAAAAGAATGGTCCTGAGTAAACAAGTCGCCAAGGAATACGATACTTATACCTCAAACCCACGGTAAGTCGGCATCTATCCAACCGATGAACTGTCTCGAGCCATCCAGCCACAATTGACACTATCCATGAGCGATGTCTGGCGTACGGCACAGCTCGAGATATCTTCATTTCTGAGTCAGCCGGCACCCACACGGCTTCACCCCACGCCGCGCCGGTATGACGCTGGACTGCATGCAGTCAAGTTCAGGGTTTTGTTCGGCTTTATGAATGGAATGGAGCGATGTCCGAGCTTTACGTTAGCGATCCCCGTTCTTCGGACGGGCTTCATCATAGTTTTGATGTTCTTATTTTAATGTAGCGAATTATAATGCTCCTGTTGTATAAATCCATTAATGATCTGGCATAATGCAGCCCGCGCGCGGGTCTCATAAGTTTATGACCTCTCCTCCCCAAGGAATTCATGCGAAAATAGCTAACACTTGCAAAGGCACCCTCTTGTACAACGTGAGACCCATCAGTCTACCATGGCACCCGCGCAACTTTGTCAGATGCAGAACCCTGGAGTTGCCCGGCGTCTAGTGGAAGTTCGGTTAGGAGACTCGCTGCTTCTTTGACTTCTCCCTACCATCTGCATTCTTTGGCCTCTTCTTGTCTGCCTTGAAATCCTCATTCAACAAGTACCGGGGTCGATTGAAAACATGCCATGGTGCGAATCGTGGCTTTGCTTTCTTAGCAGCGTCGATTTGTGCTCGAGCGACCATGTTTGCTGTACAGTTACCCCTATGGATGACCTTTAGGTAGGCAAAGCCGCCATTCAGTGCATCCCAGATCAATCTGTCGACCATGTAGGACATGAGTTTGTGGGATCCAAATTCTCCATTCCCTTTGTGGACCGTTCCGATCTTTTCCAACATGTATGCACCGTCGTCGGCAATATCACTCAGGATCGCGATACGATCCTCGCCGTATGCATCAAGTGCTTGCTCCATGGCAGCATCCCGCTTCATGATCGCCTTCAACGACAAGTTCTGCATTTTGGGGCATTTCAAAGCCTTTCCGAGACACCAGTTGATGATGTCGCCCTCAGTGGTATTGAAATAGCTCTCTGGTCCTCCAGTATCGAACTCGCCTCGGTACACGAACTTCGAGATGCCATCGATACGATGCCAGTATCCGAAATTGGCGGGTCCAATGATGGTCGACCATTCCAGGATTGGCCATGATCTGTCCTTGGGTGCAAGTTCCTGAACTCGTTTGGAGATTGCGCAGATCGGTGTTTTTGCAACGAAGACGCTAGAATGAGGGCCAAAGTCACCGCTGTACTCTTCGTCGTCGGGGTCTTCTTCCTCGTCCTCCTCGCTGTTATGGATCTCTAGCATGCCCGAAGCCCAAAGTCTGGCAATTATTAGCATTTTTTGCGGTCTAGAGAAAATTGTGCTTACCCTCTGGCGTATTTTACTTCTTCTCTTGTTCTTCCCGGATTGTTCACCATGTCTTCTTCCAAAGTAGGGATACAATCTTCCTCCTCCTCGAAGTTTGATGCGAGATGGTCGGAGACCTCTTCCTCTACGGCTCTGCACCAGGGTGTCAGCAGCATGACCTTGAAGGAGCCCAGCTCTGCAATATCTCGAAACCGTTGATTTTAGATGAGCAGCAATATGACGAAGGCAGCCAAGACTCACCTGTTGTGCTCCTGTAGAGCTTTGGCTGGCCCAGCAACCGGACCTATGTCCTCCTTGAAGCTGGTCATGATGTGGGTTGACGTGTGGATTCTTTTTCGTAAGTGTCTAGTAGGACGGGGCAGGGGACGAGGATTCCAACTCGTGGAGTCGTCGCATCTTCTCGCAGAGGAAAACATCGACGTATCGTGCAGCTTACGTAGGCGGCATTCTCACGCTTCTCAAAGGGGAAGGGACGAATCATTCGTGGCTAAGCCAGCGCTCTCCAACTTGAAAGGTATTGCTTGTTGCTTCTCGCAGAAGCATGCAGATTTCATTGTAGTCTCACATTGGTAGCTTCTCAATGTCTCTAACACCTTTCTACCACATGTATTTGTCTCACGTCAGTATGCGGGTTTGTACGTTTGCTTTGTTGTCTTTTATCATACAATCTATGCAGGGTCTACCCAGCCCCCAACTTCCGCTGAATATCAGAAAGATTGCGCAAAAGCCCTGGCCTTTTGTGCTGCAAATTTTTGCCTCTAAGCCACACTGCCGTTAGGGGATAAGATGGAACGTACATTTGCCCCGCGATGTTGAAACCGGGTGCCGAAGTGCAATGTTGAAGTGCTCCTCTGAGGTGAGCTTCGCACGAGTGTCGAAGTTGGTGTGGCTTTTTTTTCGAAAGGGGGGCGAGGAGCTCCACCATCAGGAAGGCGCTATGAATCCATTCGGACAACTTGTACGCGCCATGGTTCTTCAAGTTCTTCGTAATGTAGGCAATGAGTTGCTGGATTCTGGCAGATTGGACACTCCAGAGCTAGAGCTGCCAATGATGAATTGTAGTTCTCATCAACCAGATATTTCTGACGTCTGCTCTCATCCCAGGGCGCTTTCCCAAAGCCATTTCGATCAGCGTTCAGTTCCAGAGTAGCTCGAAGTAGGCGGGCAGGTTGATCATCGAGTAAGAGTGCTTGTCGAACTTCACGGTCGCCAGGTCCAAAATAAGCAAAGACATCGACCACGAATCTTAACATCTGTTTATTCTTCCAAAAGATTTGATCATCTGATTGGTGGTCGTTGCAGGCGTCTCCTGCTAAGCCTGCCTGCTTATAGATGGTTCCAATTGCACTCGAGGTCCATGAATCCCAAAATGCAGACTTGATGTGATGATGAACGACGTCCTGGCGATCGGGGATGCGTAGGGTCATAAGCTGCTGCATGACATGATTTTGGAACTTCGGAGCACGGAGCCTATGACCAAGATACCAAAGATCGCTGTAGAAGTTTTCCGGGTCATATGTGTCGATGGAGTAAATCCAGAGTATGAAGCGGCTCATATAATGGCGAAAGTCATTTGCGAAGAGGCGGCTTTCGAAGGCGGATGTTCGCTCGCTGAGAATTTCATCGGAGGTGAATGTCCTTTTCTGAGATGCCGAACAAAGCTCTCTAAGACGAGTAGAAGCTGCGCAGGCAAGGACTTCTGGAATTGTCAATTTAGTCCGCCGTGACTGAGAGTCGATGCATATGATAGTGATCATGTTTGATTCTACCAAGCTTGGAAATCCGTCAGCTTCGCCTAGATCGCCAGAAAGGATAGTACGTACTGGCTCAGGAGCGCAGGCCCAAGACTTCGTGGGATTATGTCGGCATTCATGTTGATGACATTGAGTTCAGCTTTCCTGAGACTGCATTAGCGACAAGATAAAACCGGCTCTAAAGCTGTAAGTGGCTGACCTTTCAAAGCAGTAAAGCTTTTATACTGAGGGCAGATGCTCGAACTCGTTGACTGGGGATGTGGAAGCGCAACCACTGTCTAACATTGAGGTGGTGACAATGATGGTGCAGTACGATGAAAACTGCCCAGGGGGCAAAGTCGATCTGTTACGTAGGACCTCCTTTGAAGGTATTTGTGCTTCTACTGAAAGAGTTTTGCAGTTTTAAAGGACCAGAACGCCGGAGTAGGGAGCGGAGAGGCGCTTTTTAGCTGGGAAGAAACGAGCCAGCGGGAAGCTTTCAAAGGTAGAAGCTGCGACTCAACGTAATTCCCAGCTCAATCACATACGAACGTGAATTCAATACAGTGAATAGTGCGGCAAGAGGGACGTGGTGAATCCGATTCGAAAGCGTCAAGCTTCAAGTTTCGAGTGGTCTGAATTCAAGGGAACACGTAGGTACACTCATTGAATGCTTCTATTTACTCGGTGAGAACTCTGGGAAGCAATTTTGTGAAAAAATAGAAACATGCGATACCAACGGTATATGTAGTCATCCTCTAGTTGTCAGCTCAGTCCATCGTATGCAATTTGGGTGCTGAAATGTAAACCCTCGTCCAAACCTCCACCACTAAACGGCGATAATGGAAATACAAATCAAACTACCGATCCCCTTCCACGCCTTATAGAAACATGAAATTCTCTAATGTAGCCTAATGTTTCTCACCGAAGAAGGGTTCAGATCCATGCTGAGCAGAAGATCGGAAGGCTGCCTCAAGATGAAGCTACTTTCTTCGGCCTCTCCTTATCACCCGCCAGCTCCTCGCTCGACTTGCGCATTGTCAGAGGAATCTCCCTGTCCATTCTCCGTCGTATGTGCCTGTGTATCATCTGATACATACTTCTCGATGTTGTGCGAAGCCCAAGGAGCACCAGTGATCTCGCCCGTGGCGACAAGCAACATGCGCTGAAGGAGGGAAACAGCAATGTCACCACCAGCTCGGATAACATTGACCACTCCACTGTTTTCCAAGCCTTGCCACGCTGCAGCGTCGAATAAGAAGAGCAGTCTCTTTTTGTTCCCCCAGTGTATTTCACCTTTGGTAACATCGAGGCTTTCAGCTCTGTCAGGTGAGAAGTCGGCTGCTTTCCAGAGGTCATTTATGTGACCCTGTATTTCAATCGAGCTAGCGAACATAAGCTCCAACCACTCTTCAACATCAGCTTTGGCTATAGCCTCTGGAACCCCTTGTGCAAGTCTCCTAATTCATTGTTCTCATACTTTGGAGCCCCAAGCATCGTTCCAAAGCCCCAAATGTCAAACAATAAGTTGAACCGATTGGATGGGGGCAGCTCGGATGTGTAAAGCCATTCAGCAAATTCGCTGATCATTGAGCTGTTGCATTCAGATACCAGTGGATTCTTGAATGCAGAATGGTCACAGAACTCCTCGAAAGTGAAATATCGACTGCTTGACTGGGCGCATATCATTCGGAAGCACTTTGAGGCCGCGCAAGCTAGGACCTCTGGGATGCGAACAATTTTGGCGTTGGAATAATTTGTTTCGGGGATCGAAATTTCGATGATCTGAGAAGAAAGCAACCTGTTCTATTCAGCACATAGACTTTACTTATGATCGTGAATCTGCGACTGACATTTCCATGAAGTTTTCATGACTCTGCTCACCGCGGAGCATTTGTAAAGCCATCGTGAGAGTTGACGGATGACAAACGAGCTTTCAACACCTTCTTCCGATTGCTGATCTTACCAGATGAATCTATTCCTGACTATATTTTCCTTTGAGGAGTTGGCTTGAGGTTGCGGTTAATAAAATAAGTTTAGGATTTGGCTTAAAATATGATTTGGCATTCGTGAAAACAGAAACGATGAGATCAGCTTCAGCATTGGGGTTGATTCACCACGCATAAGAAGTGATTGAACATATTCCGACTTGCCTTAAATTGCTCAATTTGTCAAATGAGGTTGAGGAAATCAAGTCCATAGCAGAAAATGGGAACTCCGTATTGTGCATTCCCCTCTCCATGGCCCACCATCGGGTTCACTTCCAGTCCCAAAACTGTATCTCCATAGTACCAACGCTTCCTTTCCAAGAAGCCGCCCTTGTCGACGACCTGAATGACAAAGTGTTGAAAATGGGCCCCGACATCTGCTTTCAGAACTTATAGTTCATAGTTCTGGTCCCGGATATATATATTTCATCTTTGTAGACAGAATTTACCCTGAAGACTAACGCTGTCTGACCAGTAGTGAAGTCTGCTTAGACTTAAAGCCAGTAAACAAGGTTTTGGTTTGGAGACGACTCGGGACCGCTTATCTTCGAAACATCGGCTGGCTCAGTGATCTCGCCGCAAATGCTGATCAGAATGAGATTCCCTACAGAAAGGCCACAGCCAGATGCGAGGACCACAGCGCTGATAGCCTTTTGCGGAATCGACCAATATGTCACCAGCGGCCTGTCAATTCCGAAAAAGAAAGACCGATCAACCTTACGGCTCGATGCGCAGTTCGTGATACAGATCCCCCATCCTTTGTCCTCGTAGGCTTGATATCCGGACAGCTTCGTGATAGTCAGCCGAGATTCCAGACAATATCCTCCATGCCCCATAATTAACTCGCTAAGTCACAACCCATGCTTGGCACTTCGGGTAAACAAAGAACCTGGGGGATATGTAGAGAGGGCGAGGAGGGGTATAAATTATCAACAACATTCCATCTCATCAAGCCCGGCCTAGTCTTCCAAATACTCGTTCCTGCAATTTGCATTAAAATTGAGAGGCCGTCGATACGGTAACTGAAGCACTTCTCAGGAGAAGTCTTTCCGTGGCACATAGCGATCTTGATTTTCAGCATCTGAGCATTACAGAGATCATTGCAAGTCTTGTCATCACATAACAGGACCCGACAGATCTACAACCTGATCCTTCAATCGAACTTCGAGGGTTTGGGATTCTGACGAGCCATCGACTCCAGTGCTTCGAAACTTTATCGAGACAGAGAAAGGGTGATAGGAATGTTGTAAGTTGAAACTGATGTCCGTCTTTTCTGTGAAGAACAGTTCGCAATCGTAATGGTAGTAACTCATCTCGATATCTGACGGCTTAGCCTTGTTCTCGTGGTTGCTGATCAAAGCAAATCGCCACGGATCTTGCCTAGTAGCATCGAACCGACAAATAAGGAAGAACGACACAACGATGTATCTCGGCGTGTAGAATTTTATGTATCCCAGAAAAAAACCAGTGGGTCCAGCATAAAGCTTTCCTTCTGAAGCATTCCAACAGCCCGCAGGCCCTGCCTCAGTAGTGAGGACATAGTCATCTGGGCCGTTGCTCAACAGCACATGGACGGCCCTCCGCTCGGTAGCTGCGGTCTGTTCCGCCGATAATGTCTTGAGGACTCGAATAGGCCTCGTTTCACTGACAAGAGCCTCAGACAGGGTGCTTAATACCTGTGGCATGGCTCTCACGAACAGGCCAGATCCAATCCGGCGCAGATATAACCCGACAGATATGGAGCCAAGAAACATGTTGCTATAAGAAGATTCGCCAAGATGCTGAGGTGTTGGTTGGTCTCTGTGGAAGACTGGTAGAAACAGGAAGCCAGTGTGACTAATGAAAACGGTTGGAGCCTTCAACTTGATCCCTCGGCTACTTATTGAGCAGTCAATGTCATGATCTTCCATATTTTCAAGAGTTCTCAAAGGGCCGGCCTCTCTGAAATCCACCGGAGACTGTGCAAGCAGGCCGGTATATGCGGGAGTTCCTCCGCTACCAAATTTCTTCCATGCAAATATTGACATATCTGTACTCTCTTTGATGATCTCTTCCTGTAGTCTGATGAAAGCCTTCTCACCTTCACCATACAGCATTGGCATGTTGATATCAAATAAGCCAAGCAGGCAGTATGCCATGTCCTCGTCTCGGGTAGTCTCTCGTTTGCTTGCCCATGACATGCGCACAGCGATCGGTATAGTACTCAGACCACGCCGACCTGTCAACACCTCCTTGCTGATTCCGCATACCCTAGCAATTTCATTTTCGAGGGTGTTCTTATCTCCACGATATCGCCATGTCTGATCGAAGAATTGCATATGCTTTGGAGCGATGAGCTCCTGAAGAGTCCATCCCCGGCTGAACCATCGACATGTGCTCATGTCATGGCTATCTGGTTCAAGGTCTGAGAGAAATGCAAAGCAGATGGCTGCCCGCTCGTACCACTTATACATCGAGTTGATGGCCTCAGAAAGCTCTGCACTGCTTGACTTGTCGATGCAGCAAGTATCAACCCAGGCGTATTTCAGTCCATGCTCTTTAAGAGCAAGACTACAGGTCATCTTGATCTTTCCAAACGCCTCTTTTTCCGCCGTCGGAGACGATTCGATATCTGGCCCCATTTCTCTGAATGCGACTTCGTCTCTTTCATTGCCCCTATACCGGGTTTCGAATTAGCATCATCGAGTTCAACTAGACGAGTTTCTTTTCCGGAGAGGCGAAAGAAAGTCTTCACTACCCCTGACCTACCCTCCCCACTAGAAGAAGGTGACATGAATAGTCCTACCATGTGTGAGATAGAATAGCGTATGGCGGAATGTTCTTCGAGCCGGTGAACATCTCCAGTTGGAAAGAAGTGGTATTGATTAACCACATTGTGCCGCTGCAAGTCAAACTCGATGAAGCTAGGAGTAGATTACGGTGGGAGGTAAGTCTGTGCCTCTCATGAGATGTAAGAAACAGACTTTTGCATTCGCTATTTCTCCATGAAAGTGTCGTAGCTACATCAGCTGTGGAACAACTCTAGATTCCTCAGGTATGTAAGCAGAAACAGGCGGGGAAATCAATTGATACAATAGTATAGAGGTAGTTAAATCTCGTAGCTACTACTATTTTGATTTGCGGGGACGTGTTCGCCTGTATCTGAGATGTGTGGGTTGAGAAATGCTTTCGTGCCACCAAGCCGAGGCGCTAGTGTAGCTTATCGTTATCGAGCTTGGAGCTTGTCCTCCTCCAGATCGACAACACCTCAACTCACTCCACAACAGCTTCACTCTCCAGCATTCCACCCTCTTAAAACCGACGGCCACCATGGCAATCCTCACGCACTTCCTTACCCTGCTCTCCGCGACTCCCCTCCTCCACGCCGCGATCCTCCCCTCCCAAAATCCACTCCCGCCACCGAACCCATCAAGCTCCACTTCAAATAACGACGACGAAACCCCTCTCCCTCTCATAATCTGGCACGGCCTAGGCGACAACTATGCCGCCGACGGTCTCGCAGACGTCGCCTCCCTCGCAGAGAAGATCCACCCAGGCACATTCACCTACATAATCCGGCTGGACGAAGACGCCTCCTCCGACCGCACCGCCACCTTCTTCGGCAACCTGACCCTCCAAATCGAACAAGTCTGCGCCGACCTAGCCTCGCATCCCATCCTCTCCACCGCCCCCGCTGTTGACGCCCTCGGTTTCTCGCAGGGCGGGCAATTCCTTCGTGGGTACATAGAACGATGCAACAACCCGCCAGTGAGGAGTCTAGTGACGTTCGGAAGCCAGCATAATGGGATATCTGAATTCCAGACTTGTAGTTCAGGCGACTGGGTCTGTAAAGGCGCGCAGGGACTTCTTCGTTCCAACACCTGGTCTGCATTCGTGCAATCGCGACTTGTTCCTGCGCAGTACTTCCGCGATCCAGCACAGCTCGACTCGTATCTTGAGTTCTCGAATTTCCTTGCAGATGTCAATAATGAGCGTGCTTTAAAGAACGCTACTTATAAAGCTAATATGGAGAAGTTGGAGAGGTTCACGATGGTGTTATTTGAGAATGATGAGACGGTTGTGCCGAAGGAGAGTAGTTGGTGGGCGGAGGTGGATGAGGAGGGGAAGGTGACGGAGTTGAAAGATAGGGATATTTATAAGGAGGATTGGGTGGGGCTGAAGGGGTTGGATGAGAGGGGGGCGTTGAGGTTTGAGACGACGGAGGGGGGACATATGCAATTGAGTAGTAAAGTTTTGAAGAAGACTTTCAAGGAGAACTTTGGAAGATTGGGGAGGAAGTTTGACGAGGGAGAAGCCGAGGTCGTGGAAAATGAGGAGGAAGCGGAGTGGCAGTTGGACCTGTAATCTGGCATGCCTGAGAACTGTATTATGTACTATGGGTATTGGATAGGGCGTTTAGGATGTATGGATCAAGTAAACATCTATTGGCATGCGGGGAGAGGAAACTCCTACGTTAACAAAGCTGCATAGGCCTCGAACAACAACTAGGAAACGGGGACATATTTTCACGGAAAATGCAACAGAGAAGAAGTTCCAAGGGACGTATCTCACCTGAAGATTAAAAAGAGGCGCAAATATTGAGAAAGTAAGATGTTGTATTTTCTCTACAGGTAGCATCCATATCCAGCTACAGCACAGTCGAGAAAGCAATTAATCCCAAGAAATGATTTTGGCCACCCTTCCATACGCCTCATACGCCAGACAATGATCCAACACATTCCCATACTCGACCCCTCTGCTGAATTGGGTACATAGCAACTTCGAGCAAAAGTAAACACTTTCATCTCGCTTACGCAGTATAAGCCGTCGTCTTCTTCGCCCTCTTACTCGGCTTCGGCATATCATCTGCGCCCGCCTCACTTGCCGCCTCCTCTTTCTGCCTCTTCAGCTTCTCCTTACGCATCTTGATCTCCTTGTCGAGAGTATCATCATTGCTCTCTTTCAGCGCCTTCGCCTCCTTCGCCACCTTCTGCTTCTTGCTCTTCTTTCCACCCTCAGCCTTCGTCTCTCCAGCCTCAATAGCAGCATCTACACCCTCTAATACCCCGCTCTTCCTCTTCTTTCCAATATTCGCCTGCGCGGTGATCTTGCTTGCTTCCTCCTCTCCAAGCACAGCCTTTTCATCGACCCACAACTCATCAGCGAGCCAGATGGGGAGTGCGGCAGTCTCAGGCCCTTTCACGAGAATAGAGCGAACGCCTCTCCATTTCTTGGGAACATGGTTCTCAATCAGCCCTGATGCAGCAGCCTCTACATTCGCAGCAAGCTTCTCGGCGCCCCAGCTCGCATATCCCACTCTGACAGCAGTCTGCGTAGATGGCGTTAAACTGACTACTGCAGAAGAAAGAGCCTTCTCGATCTCCGCAGCCACAGCTTTCGCGCTACCTGCTCCACGTCCGCCCGTCTTGCCCTCGCCTTTCCTCTCTCCATCTCCTGTAAGTCCAGAGCTCTTCACGCGCTTGCCATTATCTTTAGGCGCAGGCTCAGCGATATCTACGGGGATAGGCCTTTTCGTCGTGGTCTTGTAGAAGGTCTTCCCAAGAAGCTTGGTCAATTGTGTGATAATCCTGTCGTCGGCAAGGAAAATATCGTGTTCGGCGTATAGCTTGCGCTGTGCTTCATACTGGTTGTATTTCTTCTTCAGCTTGGCTACACCTACAACTTTCGTGATACGTGCTGCAAGCGCTGGGGGGAAGGTTGGATCTTCGAGCAGGTCTTTGTAGGTTCGCTGTGGGTCGGCGGTTATGAGGCAGATGGTTGTGTTTGAGGAGGTGTTGAGGGCGTGGGGGACGGGAAGACGGAGGGGCTTGAATTTCTTCTGGGTAATGATGTGAGTTTTGGTGGTGACGGTAAGCCAGATGGGTGTCGATTCGTCGTCTGCTTCGTCGGAGGAGTCCTCGTCTTTGAGGAGACTTTGTTTGCCAGAAGCAGTGGTATTGGATTTATCGCTGGATTTAATGTGCGCTAGAAGAGCTTTAGAAGCTTTGAGTGTCTATATCGAAAATTCAGTTAGTATGCGCGGAGCTTCTGGGGAATTTTGAATGTGTTTGGGGAGCTTTCTCACCTGTGCAGAATCAAGCTGGTACGGTGAACCGTTTTCCACCTTAGTGGTCAGCGCTGTGGTTGCGGCAGGCATCTTATGAAGTCCAAGGGACAAGTAAACTTGTCAGTTGGAGTATGTGAGAAGCAGATCGTTGAATTGATCTGGTGGTGTGGAGTGCAATTGAGGTAGGTGAGGAGGGATGGTTATCTGGAACAGTTTTCCGCGATATGGAAATTTTTGAGATGTCGGCAATCTAAAGTCCGATCTCACACTATACCGCTTGTGAGCTAGTAGCAGCCAGAGGACCCGACCCCTGTCAGTATTTCTTATTTCTTGATGGGGCTGATCGACCATTTATCAATAAGGTCAAGAATATCTAGGAAATATTCCTTACTACAGGAAGAGCCGATTGTTGTCTATCTGTTCAGCGTGCCCGTTTTCCTCGAGCCCTCCTGATAGCCATTTGTAAGAAAATAGTAAAATACCCACTTTCACCTCCTGGGAGCATTCCATCGCCCTTCCTTGCTCAAAACCTGAACAGCAAGAGGAACAAACTCTACTTGAGAGACGTAGAAACACACAAAGTCTGTACTGGAGCATTTGAGATTTTCAATTCATATTTTATCGGAGAGGTGTTGGTATGTCTTGAGAGGGAAGACAAATGGTTTTCTAGTGATACCGAGAAGCAAATCCATGTCAGGTCAAGGAGAAGCTGTAAATCATGAAGGGAGTACAATTCATACAGGGTCAGAAAGGTCAGAAAACAAACACTTGCCGATATGCTTGTGCAGAAATTTGCAACAAAAGCTGTTGAATACTAGCCAAGAAAGTGCCAGTCAAAAGAGTAAAACTCTACTTGAAAACTTTCACAACCAAATCAAGGTGTCACCAATGTAGTAAGGACCAGTAGGTCATAGTGAGGTAAACGGAAATAGCTGTCGAAAACACAACTACGAATACATCCATCCACAGCCCTCTGCCACTTCTCCATCCATTGTTTTCTTCCCCATGCCTATCCTCAACCAACTGAAACCATGTGAAATCAAATCAACCCCGCCATCAACCCCACCAAACGAATCCATCGTTCGCACCAACCCAGCCAACGCACCAGCCAAACACAAAAAACCATTTATACGTTGCCAGAGAGAAAACATGGAGAGAACAGAGGAGCCAGAATCAGGATCGCCATGATGAAATGCACATCAAAGAGCCCAATACCGATCCTGCCCCGACCCTCATCCTTCCAATTCCCATAACCATTGCGATACTTTTCCATTTCATGATCATGATCGTTGCCAACCGCTCATTCTCTCGTAGATTTATCAACATGTCAAAATCTGCATGTGCTTCACCACACACATGCAGGTCCGAGCTGCCAACCAATCGTTCTGCCACATCCAGCTCTAGTCGTGTGCAGAGCTCGTGATATCTATTTAAGAAGCCTTCTTCTGTGCTGGGGCACCACCAACGTATTTTCCAACATCGGTAGCGTCGTGGAAGGTTCTAGCACCGCCCTTGACGCCATCCCAGACGGATCTGGCGGCAGGTGGGGTAGACTGAGCACCGACTAGGCTGTCGATTCTGGCCTCAATCTGCTTGAACTGGCCTTGGACAAAGCTGCTCTGGGCGAAGCGCGCGCGCAGGAAAGCAGTATAGATAGCGATGAGGATCCATGAGCCCTTGGTGAACAGGATAGCAGAGATAAGAATGCGGCCCCAGAGGAGGATCTCGAGGAGAGCGACGAGACCCATAGAAGCATCATAGTACTCCTTGACGAACTTGCCAATGGTGTCGGCGGTTGCATTGGGCTTTGTGGTGGCCTTGGCGGAGGGGGATGCTCCTGCTGCGGGGGCAGCACTCTGCGCTGGCTGGAGAGTGGGGATCAGGTTTGTGCGGGTATAGGTTGCGACGTGGAAGACGGAATAAATGCCGAAGGGAAGCATGGCGAGAGGGTATTGAGGCGAGAAGAGCCAGACAAGTGCCATAGCTATGGAATTCCACGTCAGAAAATGGCAATTACGTAGCAGGACGAAGATTTGAACTTACCCAAGTATTGAACATTCTCATCGGAAGCCAGGGCAAGAGGGCTACCTTGTGCCTTTGCTCCACCCCTTGAGCGAGCACGGAAAGCCTTGTAGACGACGATTCCGTATGTCACGGCTGCTGAGACGAACGCAGTGCGGTAAGAGAATCTGGCCCATCGCGAGGCAGCGTTGAAGGTGATGTAGGACAAGCCGTATCTAGCGATACAGAAGAGGAGAGTCAAGTGTCTGTTACGAAGTGTTAGCTAGCTTCCTGCGCGCTCTCTTGATCAAGTCCTATGTGCGTGCTTGTGTCCGGGGGTTGAAGGTGCATGTGGAGAGAAGCAGGCTGAATTCCTTCGTGAAGCTTGGAACAGGACACCGCTTCAGAAAACGTATGTTTGCGCAAGTCTCAGAACAGGACACGCTGCTACTCGAGGAAGATTGACACAGAGGTAACGTACCCGACGAACCAAGCAACTGTAGAGAAAGGGAATCAGCATATGCACGTCACGAAGGAGGTCAGGCCAGAACCCGAGACATGTGGACTTACACTGGAGAGTCTGCGCGAGTTGAATCAATCTTTGCTGCAGCGGCAGCGATGCAGAAGGTGGGGGAGCCATTGCTGAGTGTTGAATGGAGGATCTGCTGAAAAGTGGCCTTCAGAGAGTGTTATTGCGATGTCTTGAGAAGAGGTCGACGTGGTCTGTTGTTCTCGAGACGATGTCGTGTGCGAAGAGAAAGTTGGTGGGTGCGAGTGGGAAGCTATGGAGAGGAGAGGCTGGGCTGGGCTGAGCTGCTTCTGCACAGGCCAAATGGCGGGTTAGCTAGATCCTTGCAAAGAACGTCGTCACAAATGGAAACGAAGCGACAAGGTGAATGACCGCATCTGCTGTAAATAATACCTAGCTTCGTAACTTACAATTTGCAAGATAGAATTGATCAATCAGGTATTTATTGGCTCGACAAACAATTATTTATTATGAATACAGGACGTCAAAGAATGCAGAATGGTAAAGTCATAAATACCACTTTCCCCTCGAAAGCAATTGTGCTGCCTTGATTCGGCAGTTTGAAGCCACATTGCATCGCTCCTTCGTCATCGCTGTGGCTCGAGCCAGCAAGTTGCTTAGCTTCTTAGTCGGGAGGCAGCCAGCGTAACAACCACTTTCCCACCAACGTCAACTCGCTAGTCCGTCTGTAACCAGCCAGCCCGTCCCCTAAGTATAATGATCTTCACATGCTAGTGGCTAGAGCAGGGGACCAAAGAAATCGATCGAATTGGAGGAGATCAGGATCAGGATCAGGATCAGGATCTTCGGTGACAGCAAATGGTGTGATCATTATTCCAATTGGTGTCTTCTGTCAAAGTGCTGGATTGCAAATGCTCTCAATATGGCAAGACGGTACATGTCTGGGGAAGCTTTTTGATCTGAGAGATCCTCAGCTAGCGGACCAACATGAGGGGTATCAGGGTTCGTCTCAGGGTTCATCTGTGTCAAGAACCAGGAAACAGACAGGAGATCATTGCATTACATTGCATGGCATACCTGGC
The DNA here is from genome assembly GCA_026120085.1 of Cadophora luteo-olivacea. Classification (NCBI taxonomy): domain Eukaryota; kingdom Fungi; phylum Ascomycota; class Leotiomycetes; order Helotiales; family Ploettnerulaceae; genus Cadophora; species Cadophora luteo-olivacea. The sequence continues at coordinate 904,283 of JALRMC010000010.1, forward strand.
ATCTCAACGGATCTCCGAACGGGAATCAGCGTACCAATCACACGCAGTCTATTCCGGAGAAAAGATTAAGCAATGAACTTTGTAATGGATTGTAAAAAAGCTGAGGTTTCAAAATCGTCTTGAACAATGCAAATATTCCATGTTGGTATCATCCGTAAAACTCCATACCACCCAGCAATGATTTACACCACAACATAATTCTACCCGCCTCATCTCCTTGCCCGCTTATTGTGATAATAACCTCCTCTATCAAATCCTCCACCCCTATCAAACCCACCTCCCCTGCCAAATCCATTTCTGGGATGATCGTGTCTTGGGCCAGCTGGTCTCTCCTCTTTCTTGGGCTCGATCGGTTCCTCGACCTCAATTTCATACTCCTCATACTCGACCTTAAAGTATTCAGCTGTAGTATCCTTCTCCCTCTTTGCCTGGTCGGAATCAAGCATGAATCGAACGGTACCATCTTGACCTCTCCCACCAATACCGCGTCTCCCAGAGCCAGACGAACGAGGGCTAAGCGTTGCGGGCGAGTTGATGTCTCGGCCATTGGTACGTGCATCTGTAGGACTGGCTGGAGTAGCTGGAGTTTTAGGTGTTTTGACATTAGGTCTCAAGCCGTTCACGCGCCGGATCTCGTGTTGTTCAGTGTAACGCTTTAGCGATGACTCTTCCATCTCCTTGTTGATAGCGATACGAAGCTGTATGAATTGCTCAACATTGTAATGCGCCCCAACGAGCGACTGTTTCGGCCAGTGGATATACAGATCAAGCAGATCCAGAATAGTTTCCAGGATTTCGTTTCTCGACGTGTGCCATTTGCGGTATTTCGGGGATCGCTCGCCTCGGATAGCAGCTTGCTGTTTGTCGAGAAGCAAGGTCGCTAATTCAATGCAGCCAAAAGCCATTGTAGAGCACGTCTGCTTCAGCGGCGCAAAAGTCCGGTACAGGTCAATCATCATGTTGTAAGCCACTCTCGTAAGATCCTTCTCGATTCCAGCCTCGTTCGCAAGTTTGAATAGATGGACATGGGGGTATCGAACGCGGAAATCGAAGTCTGAGGACTCAAGCATGAGACGTTCTAGACCAATAAGGATTTTCGAGGGTTGGTCAAATGTCTGCTTGATTTAGTCACTGCCATGGAACTCCTGATGGGCAACTTACGGCATCATCCGGACTCAAATGATCTGCAGGGGAAACCTTTAGGTTATGCGCCGCACATAATATCTCCTTTGACTTCTTCAGCGTATCCTCAATCTTGCAGGCCGTCAACAAAGCCGCAGCAGCCGCATCATGAAATTGATATTCATTATCTTTATGGGACAGGCGAAATTTGTGATAGTAGTGTGCGGCTGTACAGAACGTGCGAACTGGTCTGTTACTTCTTAGTATATGGATCATCTATTTGCGCCCTAAGGAGCTCTTACAATTGCAACGCCGTTCGGACCTCATTGATCCATTGCACACCTTGCAGTCTGAAGTTATCCTCGCGTGTTGGGTTCGTCCCAGTCACTATCATCTGGTTCTGCAACTGTTGCTGGAAGAGATACACTTGCGAGACATTGATATAAGAGGGAGGAGGGCCCGTGGGATTCGGTACGACCACGGCTGGAGCCATTCTTATTCGTCGTGAGTAGGGACCAAGTAGGTGCGCTTGACGCGGTGGGCAATGCGACTGATCGAGAAGAGTGTCGGTGTCAGTTCGAGAGCCTTCTCGATGATATGAAGAGGGATACTCGGCCTCGCTCTCGTCCTCGTCCTGGTGCGCTTGACGGGGTGTGTAACGTGATGGATCGAGAAGAGTCTCGGTGTCAGTTCGAGAGCCTTTTCCGGGTAAGAGAGGGCTATCCTCGCTCCCGTGCTCGTCCTCGTCCTCGTCCTCGTCCTGGTGCGCTTGGGGCGGTGGGTAATACGACGGATCGAGAGGGGCGTCGGTATCAATTCGAGACCCTTCTTCATGCGATGAAGAGGTATGCTCGTCCTCGTCCTCGTCGTCGATCCCGTTCTCGTTGTCGGCTTCGTCGTCGGCAGCGGCGTTGTCGTCGTAGTCCTGATGTTCATCCTCTGCAAGACAAAGCCTGGGACCAGCAGACGGTCGGCAATCCCAAAGCTTAGTCCAGCCACGGCCGAGAGGCATATTGATATCGCGGCGTCATTGGTTGGTAGATCCGGATCATCTTGCTCGGTCATATTATTTTCCTATCGATAAGACATGGAAGGTGCGACCCTGTCAGCCTTGTCTATTGTGGCTTCCTGAATTATTCCACAAGTATGTCGTATTTACAACGTTAACCATCTCGAAATATGTGAAGATAGATGAGGCCGAACGCAATGTCGTGGCATTCCCCATCCCGAGAGAGGTTATAGCGTAATTTGGTATTAATTGATTGGTCTTGGGGGTAAAATTCCCCCAACTAACCCCTTCTTGCCAACTCTTCGATACCATATCAACAGCATCGCACTTCAATATCCAAATAGAGACACCAACGGACTATATCACTGTATATCTGCCACAGCAGCATGCTAGTGTCTCCAGAATAGTGTCATTCGTATGTATTGCTAGCAATGTGCTGTGCCCAAAAAGACTCCAGTCCCAAATCCCACACCGAAATCCCGGATACCATGCATAACATTTATCGTTATAGACCATGCCTTCTTCATATTTGCTGCAAACATGCCACCATCAATCTCATGTATCCTCATCGTCCCAAAACGCCAGAACTATTGCATCGGAGTCATAGACAATTGAAAGTGGATCCCGAATACTCGAGATCCATGGGATCCTCACACCACCATGCCACCGTCTCTAAGTACCGGTATCCATTCCCGCCCCTCAACAACAGACTAAACCTGTCTCGACCCCTCTCCTCCTTCCGTGAAGCCCGTTCCTTGTCCCGGCTCCTCCACCATCTCATTTGAATATACAACCCTCTTATACTCCTCCCTACTCCAGCTTTGCACCCGCTTGAAGTTCGGCTTCCAATCCTCCGCAGGACTAGACAGTATCTCGCCCTGAGAATTCCGCCGTCCATCTGGCATCTTTGCGTGGCCGCCAGGAGATGTAGGTGAGCCGGAAGAGGTGGCAGATGCGGTCTCTTGGGCTTGAGCGTAGTTGGAGGAGCTGGTTGTCGTTTGGATTGGAAGGGTTTTGGGGAGGAAGCCTGTCTTGTCAGGGCCGGCTGTGAAAGAGTCGGAGAGAGGCGGCTGTTCTTTTGGAGTTGTCATTTTGGTGCTGTGCGGGATCTATCAGTCTTGCTATTGTAGATTGTGTTTTTGTTCGAGGTTTTTGTTCGTGCTTGTCCTGGTTTATCAAGATGATAGGGTTCTCGAGTAATCTTATTGAAGGTCGAGAAGCAAGTAGGTAGGTTTTCTACAAGAGGCATTTCAGCATTCCTACTCTTTGTATTCCAATGCAACGACCCAACAACCCGGAAGGTGCAAACAATGAGCTAGAAGGAATGATTTAATCGCCAACGTACCTTATCTGACTTTGCTCGCGTGTTCGTTAGTCTTTTCAAGCAATGTAACATTCACGACTTCGCGGGGTAAGCAAGCCTCTTATAACACAATACCTAGTGTGGCAAGCCGCATCATGCACTCAATCACCCATTCTTGACTAAAAACAACCCTCTTCCTCGCCCATCAGATCACAGTGTCCAATGGCACAGCTGTCATGCACATGCGATGGGATGATCGGGCGGCTGCAAACAGGAGATCTTTCGGTCTGGGCTGGGCCGCTCTAGGCTCTAGCCCAACGCGCATATCGATGCCGGGCAAACGATGGCTGAGCATGCGCACGGCATGGGCGTGGGCAGCTCAATTGCATGTGTGCTGGCTGCACAGAGCAGGAGCAAAGCTTGGAAGCTACCTGCTTGTCTTGAATTCCAGCTCCAGCCACAGGCTTTTCAGGGGTCCAAGCGAATTTAGTGCGGGGTAGATCCCCCTATTGGTGGGGTGATTTTAAGCGATTCGCTAATTGCCTGTTTTGTTTTGATTCGACATCCCATCTGTTAATCGGCGATGAAAGTCATGATCGGGATTCAGCTCGTAGCGGCGAGGAGCCGCGTAAGGTAGAACGACGAAATTTGTGAAGTGGTGGCATAACCTTCCGATTTCAAACACCTTAACGCACACTATGTTAATCGTTATAGATGTGTTGTTTCGTTTGTATTTGCACAGAGCTTTATCCTGTTCAAGCTTGAAGACCGCGCACATCTCACAGCTTTGACAGGTACTGTTTTAGGACTTCGCCAACAGCTTTCAAACATTCAAATCACCCCCTTGTATCCTTCTTCGGTTGAGGTGTCCTCGACTTAAGGCATTGGCTTATACACAGCTAGGTTATTGATCACAATCCTGGTTATCCCGCAAGTTTTACTGAAAGTCTCCGTAGTACAGACCGGAATGCCAGAAACGCCAAGTGTTCGCAAGCCAGCATCATATGACAAATGTCCCGTGTTGGTAGGATCCAGACCTTTGGCTTTGTTGTTGGAAATGCTGTGGGTTTTTCTGGCCACCGAGCATGTACCCGTAGAACGAAGCTAGTGCGGTTTCGTCTTTGGTAACACCAGACCTTTACGATAGACATCACAGTCACCAGTGGAGTTATGATTGTAGGTCAATTGAAGCTTGATACAGAGAGAAAATACTGGGTCGGGGTGAAGGGAGCAGGTACTTGACCATCCCATGACTTTGTCTGGTTGACCTCTTTGCGACACAACGACTTCGATTAGAGGATCCTTCTCTGTATATATTCCACCTAGAGCTGTATCAAGGTTGTCGCTTGTGGAATGAAGTTTTATTTCCCCACATCAACAGCTCAAAGATCAGGATTCAAACCAGTCATAGCGCGGGCAACTGTACGGCTAGTCATGTCAATACTTTAGAAAAGCTACAATATTAAGTCACCCAACGGGTACAGATAGCCTGCTATAGCCCTTGAAAACCAATACGTGCCCGTCGGCTAGTCCGCAAGTGCCGGCGATGACCTCGCAGATCTGGATTTGGTGCTACCGAGATCTCATAATTATCGACCAGAATACTCCACACTCATGGAATCTGCGTGTAGACCGAACTCAAACCCAGGCGCTGAGCTGTTGGTGAATAGGAGATTTCCCTCCGTAAACTTTGATGTTCAATGAAATGCAATTTTTGCGCCTGTCGCACGCTGCATTGATATTCTTGTTCTTTGGTACTGCCGTGTAAGCAGCATCATATAGCTACTCGACAATACCGTTCCAAGGCATTGAAATAGCTCAGAAAATCGAGATTTTTCCAAGTTTGTGTTCTTGTTCTTTACTCGGAGCATTATGCCTGGAATAAATGAGACTTTCCAACGGTGCCAAAACAATATGAAACTAGCATGTCCTGGAACAGAACATAAGGACTCTAAGAGCTTTTACTATTTTTCCACGTCACTTTGGCAGTTTTTCACCTTTAATACATGTGACTAGAGAATTGAAGCTAGTTTCAGGCCAATTGTTCTCTCCGCCGATGACTTGAGGTACTTCTTGAAAAACCTTACGACAATAAAGAGCTCAAAGCATTCACCAGGCAAACCAAATAGCATGACTTATAGTTTTCTTGAGCTTATCGGTCATCATAGTATCATGATCTCAGCAATGAAATTAGTATAGGCATCAGTTAAAACAAATATTAGCTGACGCTCGCTTAATTCTCAAGCACCAGCGAATCAGCGATCGAAGCTTCTTCACCATCAGTGCGCTCTCTATTGGTCAAGTTCGCTACAATATTCTCCCTCAACACAGCGATTGTCCGTTGTGTGGGGGGTAGAAAAGGTATGGTCAACGTCTAATATTGATTATCTGGCACTTCAAGGTGCAACGTTCAATTCAGTCGCAGAGGATGGTTCAAAGTCTCTTGCCAGTAGCCCTCGATGAATATAAATATCTGATCTCTAGCCATGATCTACTTCTCTCATCACCGCTTTCAATCGACTTTGAGTCTCGTCAATTAGACAAGGGTTGGGCCTCCTTACCACTCAAGTCCTCCTCAAGAGTGAAATGTCCTCACGACCACCTTCTACAATCTCAAATCGATAACTATAGCCACACTTCTTGGATGACTGGTGTCATTGCCAATTCTTCGAGTCAGAAAATCTTCGGAGCCCTCCACACAATTTGAAAGCATTCATTTTCGATTGTTTATCACTTCAAGACAAGCTTGACTTCAGCTTCAAGGTATTCCCCCCTGCTCGACTAGTTACATCTACAGAAGTAGACACGACTCTAACTCTTCACTACCAGATCAGCATGGCCAGAATGGGAGTGACCGAAAGTGAGCGCATGGAAGTTCTCAAAGAAAGGTCAGATGTCATCCTTTCGTTCTAATTTGCACCAGTTCTGATGTTCTGATAGACTTGAATTGCCCAGATGCTTTGAAATCTGCTTCCAAAGTGGGGTCAAAAATGCCACGAAGACTCTCCAAGTTCCAAGTCTACTGGCTTTCCGCCTCTCGATGCGCTTTCGTGAGGCCAGATATTATCTCAAAGATGCCCACGGTAACACATTGCCCTTGAGCTGGATCTTCGGTTCTGCCGAGAAAGTTCGGAATTTTGAACGAAAACTCCAAGGCGGTACTTTGCTTGCGCTTTTCACTGCTTCCGTCAATTGGCTGTACTCAGAGCGGATTTTCTGGATCGACAACAGCTACTACTTCTACGATATGTGGCGTCTTGCTGAGGTTCTTGGTGCCTCAGCACTACAAAATGCAGCCTTGAACGCGCTTTCCGAAGATCAACCCTGGTTCCGCGATCACAATGATGCAGAATGTCAGATAATACTTCACACTGCCAAGATCCTTCAAGACTGCTGGAAAGACACTAATTTCGCGGAGGACGAGCATTATGGTGCTATCCTCAGTGTAAATGTGTATGAAACAAACACGCGTCAGGAGCTCTTGGACGACCACACTTACTGGCATGGAAAGAAGCGGCTATTGTTTATACTTGATCTTGTGGCTTTGCAGGGCATTGAATATTTCGAAAACTTGAAGATAATTCACAAGGGTGGTGACTTGGCAGTCCACCTTGGTTTCGCAATGGAAAGAATCGGGTTTGAGAACATGGAGGACTATCCTCTAAGTCCCAAAAACATCCACAAGTACCTAGTCGATGAGACGATGCCTGACTATGAAGATGAATCACTTTCCGATAGTGGTACAAATGATAGCTCTGACGAAGACGATGATCCCAGTGATTTCGAGGGAGTAATAGTTCCGACTACCTCTCATGTCATGGAATACGATGCTCAGTACGACGAAGACGGCATTCCCATTGAGGATCGAGACAACGGCTCATCAGCACTTGTCAACAATTTGAAGCGCGTTCATCCCACGGGCTTCTTCGGCGACGGCGAGATCGAAGCTTTGGTTCTGGGCCTACCACCAGCCCAGAGACAACGTGTCATGGAGGAAATGGCTGAGGATGAGATGTGAAGTCTAGCGCGGGTTTGTTCACACGAGGCTTTCACGCCCTTCGATGATGGATGGGGAGTTGATCGGAAGGTTCCTGTCCACCAAGACCACTTGATGGTACTGAACTCTAGGCATGGACTCTGATTTTGGTCAGGTCAAGCTTCTGCTCTGTCCTCGTTGTTTGATTGTAAAGAAAATGGCGGGGTAATTTTTGTGCTACCTCCTTATATAATTGATATGGAGCTGTACACTCAGATCTCTAGCCTATTTCGCATGAGTTCTCGAGGGTATTCGATACTGGTTGGGGGCCCATGGTGGTAGCGTGCCTTTCTTTTGCGAGATTGGGGATGGCACAGACGAGACGATATGCATAAGACATTAATCAGCATTAAAAGTTAACTTATTTGCTATCAACTTACTATCAGCATAGCGCATTACTTGAAGTTGGGTAAACGTCACTTGAGACTCATTGAACTAGATCTTAATACCTTGCTAACGGTGTTTGATTTGCCAGTGAGAATTTGATGGAGAAATCTCAATTGAAAGTCCATAGAACCTTTACTCACTCTGAACATTGTATTGCTTACTTTAATGGGTATATTCTGAAGTATTTAGAGCTGATTTAGAGTCTATTCCCAAGCTTGCACTTTGTTGTTGTTGTTGTTCTCATCAATGTAATTTAGGGAAGGGTGGCCTGGGCGCTCTCGCTTAGCTGAGGCTGCTCCTCCCATCGTGCCTTCCATGCTTGGATGCGTCCCTTCCTAATTCATTTCTCCCACTCTGTGATGAGGTCAGCAGTGCTGCCTAAAACCGCTTTGAGTTCTTCTTCTTCTTCTTCTTCTTCTTCTTCTTCTTCTTCTTCTCCCCCTCCTCCGCCATCTTCTCTTCTCCATCTTCCCTCCCTCTACTCAACGACTTCAACTTCAACCACGTCGTCGAGAAAGGATCGATCGCCAGCAAGCAACAATGGCAGTAGATCTGATTACTGAGGGCAAGGACGGCAAGGATTTCATGGAAAAGTAAGCATAACTCATGTTCCTGCTTCTGACAGAGAGCCAGTACTGATCAAGATCCTCAGGCTCCGCAGCTCCGTAATGCTTGAGATCCAGTGCCTTGACAGCTCCAACAACGTGGTCACTGTGCGGGTTCCAGAAGCTCTTGCGTGTTCGCTTTCAAGCCGAATATCCACCTTGGTGGGTACTGGAACCAACAAACGCCGAGAACTGTCAGTAGAGGAGTTACTGGGTGGCCGGGACGCTTTTGAGGATCTTGAAGACCATATCGCCGACAAAGATGACTGTACCATCTTGGATTACCTCACTTGGTTCATTCAATGGCTCTACACTTCGAAGTTGAAGTACAACAAGAATCTACGCTTCTTCGATATGTGGCTCTTTGCTTCCGAGATCCAGTGTCCCAGACTTCAGAATGAGGCTATCAGGATGCTTAGTCGCGATGCATTGTGGCGTTCCAGTGTCTCTCTCGAGGAGAAAAAGCGGCAGTACTTTTTCGCCAACAGTGACTATCACAGAACCCTTCTGCACTATGTTGATCTCGACATGTTATCGAGGGCTACGGAGAAGGATGGTTTTGACAAGAGTGGAAATCTCGACGCCTCTTTCTGGGATAGTAGGAAGTGCTGGCTTTTCCTACTGGATTGCGCTGCGTACTTCGGGCCGGGTGATCGCCGAGTTCGAGGTATTTTCCGTGACTATGAAAGCCTGGGCATCCAGATCATAAAGCGCATGATTGACCTGGCCAAGGAAGGAGGCGATGTATGCCCATGGGATCCGAAGAACATCGCTCGCTATCTTGTCGAAGAGCCGGCCCGCGATGGTGAATTGACGGGAGCAGAATTGATGTTGGCGCCTGTTCGAAAGCATGAACCGAGTCCCAGCGGATCTAATGAGCATAAGAAGCGCCCCAAGATCTCCCTAACCCCTGAGCAACATCGAGCGATGATTGAATTTGCGAGTTGGCGATCGTATCCGGAGCCTCCCCAAAACTCCTCGCCGGATGAGACTGCTTGAAGCGCAACACTGAATGTTCCTTCCGAACATCTCAATTCCGCGCGGGCCTGCTCTTCACATCTCACCAATTCTTGCACTGAATGACACCTGAGCAAACTTCATCAACAGATCGTGGGGAATATGGATTTGCACTGCAGAGCTCCGTGACTATCATGTATTGCTTACCGGGAATTTCGTGGAATGGCACATGGCAAGGGTGATGGCGCTGTTTGGTGGGTCAAATTTAGCTCAGCTCAAAGTATACAAATAAATGCAAAGGGCTACTCACTCACTCTGTTCGACTGTGTCAGTACTGCCAGTTCTAGGGTGTCGGACTGCTAATTTTTCTAGTAACAACATTCAATCTAATCACGATCGCCCCTCCTCGAACTTCGTCTCCCCAACATTGCAATAATAGCGTCGAGTATTACTTCAAATGCCTGTGGACTGTCAATTGAGTACTACTCGCGGACCTCATGAGCTTCCAAGCGTTGAAGCAGTCCATGAATCAACCACCTGGTTTAATGTTCTCAAGTTACTAAACTTTGAAGTCTCCATCCATCCCTTTTGTCTATTCAACAATCACGCGAGTTCAATATGGAAATTATGCAAATATCGAGGAATCAAAGTTTCATTTCATTTCTCAAACTCGAGTCAAGCTCGCAGCATGTATCTAAATGTACAGAGAAGAAGAGTCAACAAGTGTTGTATGTATATACAAGAAAGAATATTTCAAAACACCACATAATCATCTAGATTTTTCATCACCCAGTTATCCAGAACCATGTCATTTTTTCGTTTTGTTTCGGTTCCAACTCCCCCTATGTCTCAAGTGAGAGCCCGAACATTTAGAAACCAGCGTGCTTGAAGAAACCTCCCTTTCCGGTAGGGAACGCGGCACCAGCGGAGAAGGAGCCGGTGGGCTTGGCGTGGCCGTGACCGTGGTGGTGGCCAGATGCGTGAGCGAAACCAGTTCCCTGAGGACGGTGTTGCTGGGAGAAGTGGGATGGGTGAGCGGCGCCGGAGGGGAATGTGCCAGTTGGCTTGGAGAATGAGCCGGTCTGGGTGAAGCTGTCCATTTGGCGGGCTGCGAGATCGCGAGCGTGGCGGCGAGCGACAGAGGCTTCAGTGTAGGTCTTGCCGGTGTACTTGTTGTAGAAGGAGGAGATCCAGGACAGGAGATCGTTAAGAGTTGTGCCTTCTGGGGCGCTGGTTGAGCTGGAGGTTCCGCTGGTGGAAGGGGATGAGCCAGATGATGTTCCTGAGCCGGAGCCAGTTGAACCTGAGCTTGTTTGAGTTGGGCTAGACTCGTATGACTCGACTGAAGTAGGGAGGCTGGTTGGGATGGTGACAGACTCGGCGGAAGTGGTCAGAAGAGAGCTGGTACCTGGGACGTTGACAGCTGCTGGGAGCGAAGAGGCATTGCCAAGTGCGGCTGAGGATGTCTTGGCTTTGCATGCTGACTTTCTCGTCTTGCTGCTTACAGCTGCAAGTGTGCTGTTAGAGAATGGGGCGGTTGTTGGGATGGCGCTGGCTGGGGCCGAGGTGACAACTGCTGGGCTAGACGTCACAACACCTGCAGCAGCGCTCGTAGCGACTGCCGAAGAGGCGACAGCCGTGGCAGAAACGACACCTTGCGAAGCAGAGACGGCTCCGGAGTACAAGGCAGGACCAGGAACGACGTATGAGGCGATAGCAGCATAAATGTTGACAAGGATTCCAGGGTCTGTGGCTGTGTAAAGGGAGGTTCCCAAAGTACCGGCTGGTGCATCGGTTCCTGATCCGGTAACCTCAAGGTTGAAGCATTGAGGGTAGTTCTGAGCTCCACCTTCTGTCCCCGCTGAGTGAAGGGCAATGATCTCGTGACGGAGAACATAGTTTCCTGGAGCAATAGTCGATGGGATAGTGACAGACCAGGAGTTGTTGTTAGCGATCAGAGTGTCTGATGCCCAGTCACCTGGAATTGTGGTGTCGTCGACCAATCCGACCCCATCGATCTTGAAGAATTCGAGGGTCGTCTTATCAACAGTCGTGCAGTCTCCTCCACAGTCGGCGAGATAATCGATGACTGGGCCGTGATGGGACTCAGGCCACTAAAGGATCTGGGTCAGCACAGGGAACATCACAAGGTTCGGACAAAGACCGAAAATTCATGAATACTTACAGTTGTCCACTGGAGCTCGACGGTTCCGCCGGCCTTGACGGTCGCTGAGGTCTGGGCGTTGGTAGCACCCTTGTGGCAGATGATATCAGAGCTCGTATAGTCACTAACGAATCCGTTGTCGGTATCCTCAGGAGTCGACCATCCAACGACTACTGGCTGTGTAGCCATGTACTGGTAGTTGGCAGAGTATCCAACATAGCTATTGCTTCGTTAGCGGACTTACCGCGAAAAATGCAGAGGGAAACTCACTAGGTACCATCGGCGACTATGCCGGTAACAGTTCCGTGTGCGGAAACCTTTGAAGCAAGGGCAACGAAGCCAGCAAGGGCTGAAATCTTGGAGAATGACATGGTGAAGTGTAAAGTTTGGATAAATCTTCGCTCAGCGTGATGATCGTTGTGTGTTTGAGGAGAGGCAAAGGATATCAGCTAGCTTCAATCTATGAAGACGATATTGAGGGGCAAAAAAGAATGGAAGTCGCGAAAGACTGTAAAGAACGTGATAATTCAAAATGAATGTGATGATGAGAAATTTTGAGGGAGATGGGACGTCTGTATATATACAGAGAGAAAACATGAGTGGAGAGCCACTGGGCATTGCTTGTTTCCATCGTTTCCACATGGTTCTCAGAGCTTGAGATCCACTCTCAACTCTTGATTTTGATAATATTGGGTCTGATGAAAATTCAACGCTTGAGATTGGGTAGTCGAGGAAGACAGTTGCGTGGAGGCGTCTGGAATTAAACGATCCTCAGCGGCTCCCGGCGGCAACATGCAGGGGAGTGGGACTTGAATGCCTGCTCTCGATGTTCTGGACGTCTAGATGCGTATGTCTGGCCGCCAAGTAAATGAAAAAGAGGAGACTGCTCTCGGTGGATAGAAAATTAGCCAACGAACAGCGCACTTGTGGGCAAAGTAATAAAGTCCGACCTTCCCAAGATCAGTCCAAAGGCGGTATAAAATACCGTTTCAGATGGAGAAACTCACAGGTATATGGGGATATACCAGCTCAATAAGCGGCACAACGATGAGCATTTTCGAATGCCTCGCAGTGTTCGATCGATGTCCAAAAGCACGATTCCAGCATCATCACCAACTCACTGAGCCCGCCGCGTAGATACCATGCAGCCTCCTGTTTGAAAAGCTTGAACTGGCAACAATTAATATATCTGCGCGCTTGATCCAGCCCTGAATGTTTCGGAACAAAAATAAGCGGGTCCTTGGTACCTGAGCTTTGACAGCTGGGGAAATTGTTTATGGATCCTCTTCATCTGATGTTGCGAGCGAACAAATCTGTTTGAAACATCCTGATGACATGGCCCTGGCGTTTTGTCGATGTATCCTTGTGGGAGATCCTCGCATCATTTGAGGCTTCGGATATGAGTGGGGTGGTTGAGAATTGAAGATTGAAGGGGAGGTTGGGAGGTGGAAGGAGGTGGAGAAAATTTATTGATTGATGCAAGACAATCATCGTCGAAAGTCGTCGATTCAAGCCTTTGTGGCGATGTTGGCCCGATAATAGGCAGAGCTTCGTATCGTGAACAGGTGAGGGCTCGAATTTGTGAAGGCAGGGGAGGAGGGTCGGTAGTCGCTTCCATCCTGAAACGCCAGCCCGAAAATGGGAAGGCAGCATGACGGGTGTTCGTTCGGAAGCGAGCCCCTATCTACATCCTTCAGCTTCATATCAACAAAACACCGAATTTGGGTTCAGATCGTGAGTTGATCAAAAATCTTCGTATAGGTCCAGACATTTCGAATTCGCCTTCCAACAATCTCTTTACAATCAACTTTAGGTTCATTCTTCACCACCAGAATGTCCCGAGCGGACCTCGATGCTAAAGAATTGGATGATAATATGTAATTGGATATGGGATCGGGGGCTTAGACTCCTTATATCCCAACAACATTGGGGCCCTGTCACCAAAGGGGACATTAGGATAAGGTTGGCATCTTTAGATATGTGTTCCATCCATCTATCAGCACTCTCATTCATCTTCCTTCATCTCACTTCTTCCAGCATGTAAGCACTGCATGTGACCTCTATGCGCACCACCACGATTTGTCTTGTCCTTCCTTTTGACTCTAAAACCCAAGCTTCCAATTCATATCGCTCACGACACTAGTGATTACCATAGCAGACACCTTCAATACACGGTAGCTCTGATACAACAGCAGGTATTCGCCTCTCCCTTCACTTCCCCAAAGTTTGGCCGGGTGACTGGGTTGGCTCGTATAATTCGCAATGGCCGTGGTGCTGTCTTTGCACTTGTCCTTGGCTTTGGTTTGGACTGTTTCTTGTTAAATAAGGGTCGACTCAACTAGGGCGTTGGCCTAGTCGTTTGAACAGATCCCATAGCGCCACTTCCGATTGAATGCCTCGGGGATAGCATCCAGCACACCAGGGTCATTGGAGCGATCAGAGGAGGCAGGCCCAGAGCCTCGCAACCATCCCCTGACCACCCCTCACCTGTGCTGACCACCATAGCCACCGTCTAGGATATGTCAGTAATTTCCAATATAAATCTGGAGAAGGAGAAGGAAAGGGAGGGGATGAGAGGGGAACATAGGCAGGTGAAGGGTCAGGACATAACATACCGGCGATCAACTTCTCCTTCACATCGGTGGTGGATGGGTCCAGAGGATGCAGGCTCAGAGCCTCGTGACCATCCCCTGGCGGCTCCCATGCCGGTGGTTGTCTTTGTCTTCTTCTGAAAGGGGAATTGCGAATTGTCAACAGCATCGGGGTACTCGGTAATATCCTTGGCGGCAGTGGCAGTATCGGTGGCGATTGTCGTCTGGGAATTGATGTGCTGCATGTATGAGGGTCCTCGAGGTAGTCAGAGGAGGCAGGTCGAAGACCTCTGTAACCATCCCCTGACCACCCCTCGCCTATCATCATCCACCACCACCACCGCCACCCTGTTCACGCGTTAGTACTCTATCTAAGCTCCTTCAAAATATGGCAGCACAAACTCACAAGGAAAGAAATTTGACCGTGTTGATAACGTGGCTCCGGGATAGGTTTGGTGTGGGAGGGTCCTCAGAGCGACCAAGGGAGGCAGGTTCGAGGAACCTCGTGACCATCCCCTGACCACCCCTCGCCTGATGTTCTCCAGATGTGCCATTCTACTGTTCATGTGTTAGCAGAAGTACCATCAGAGGAATCTTGGGTCTGTAAGGACAAGCGATGGAGCCTGGCATATCGAGAAGATCCGGAGGTAGGAGACATTGTATGGAAAGAGATACGTACTAGAGCCGATACAGAGCGCTCTTCCCGAGACGTGGAAGGGTTAACGACAACCTAGGGAAGAGTCAGAATATGTCTAGTAAATGACAAAGATCATTCTATGTGGAGGATACGTAAGGGGAAGGGTTGTGATGGTGTGAAGACGTGGTGTGTAGATCAGGGACAGGACGCAACACGTAGCCCAAAGGGAGAGGTGACAACTTACCGCTCAGAGTAGGCGAGGACCATCAAATTTCATAGCAGCTAGGTCCCAGGCCATATTTGACAGTAGTTGGAGTTGGCAACCCAGGACCCTGCCACGGTAGATCATGATGTGCTTGCTAATGGTGTGGGCGCTGCTCTGTGCAGATGGAATAGTGGACTGACACGCGGGGAGACATTGTTGATCTCTTTGACTGTGGTATATAATAAAGGAGAAGAGAAGGAAGAATGAGATGTGTCTCGAAGAAGGTGCAGCTGTGCGTGGCAGATTGAGGCTGTGATGGAGATGGGGAGTTGGTGAGGAAGATGAGGACTCGAGAGTAAAGCGGAATGGGAAGATTCGAGGATTATATATATGTTTGTGGCTTGCTTATTTAATGCACGCAAACAGACAAGCGAACCTGAAGGAGGGCAAACTTATCTCCTTTGGGTCGGCCAAGGTCTATCTGAAAGAGATGAGGCAGAAACCCTAGTGTAAAAGTCGTCTCGAGCCGATAAAGGAGGCTAGAGCCGAGAAGTAGGGATATTGGGGAATAGGAGTCTTGATTAGGAGTGGACGATGGTATCTATTGGCTGCTTATGTATATTTGTTTATGTGCATGAGAGAGGAGAACGAAAACAAAAGACAGCACGAAAGAACGCTCGAGAACAAGAATCAACACAAAGCTCTCTTCAACGCCTCCATCCAGATGTGTGCCCATGCCAAATATCGTGTAAACAATCTGCTCATCCTGGTAAAGAACGCCCGCTAACATGCTCTCATCGCGTCGTCAGTATTTAGAAACCCTGCGGTCCCTTCCCATCCATCCCACCTGTCCTGAAGAACTCAGATACCACACCAACAGCATACGAACAAGCTGCTACCCACGCTGCACCTACCAATAATCGCTTCCCCTTGCCCTTTGCCTTGGGTCTCTCTTCTTCAACTTCATCTTCCCAGTTTCTTCGGCCACTGAAGACCGGCTCCTCGCGCCGAACATCGATGTTGGATTTGAAGGGGGTCTCAGAGCCACGAGGGAGGTCGTAATTAACAAAGCCTGTAGGACTGGCAAAGTCTCCGGTGATAGGAGTACTTTGCATCCCATCAATCGGATTCGTCACTCTCTTACGCTCCTGGCTGACTGCCTTCTCATGAGCTTCAGCTGGCGTCTCAACCTTTGGCAAGATTGGCGCGCCAGATCGAACCTTGCGGAAAACAAGGACATCGCCACTGCCTGCCACGATTTCATATCCTTGAGATTGAAGAGATTCGAAATGAGGGAAGAACTTTGATGGGTTAGAAAGTCGTAGCAGAACCTCTGCAGGTGTCAACGAGTCTGAAGAGTCTGGTACAATGGAGGTGGTCTCCGCAGTGCTGACAGACTGCATCGTAGGATCATACGCAAGGATCTTATATAACGTTGGCTCTGGATCATTCGAGAACTGATCTAGAGTTTGGCTGTTTGATTGGCTTGTGCTCTCATGTTTAGTAGCTGAGGTCTCCAGCACAGGAACTTGGCGGTGCTTGGTATCAATGGTACCGTATGCCTCTTCGTAGATGCCCCGGATCTCACGTACAAGATTCTTCCTATCTCGAGCCTCTTTTTTGTCCCTACGCGATGGCGCACTCTCCCCTGGCTTTTCCGAAGGAACTCCTACAGGCTCTGAAGATGCTCTTTCTTTTGCATTTGTGGGATTATCTCTCGTTTGTGCAGTTGATCGGTCGAGGGAAGTCTCCATTCGAGGGGTCGTGGGATCTCTAGAAAATGACTCCGGCGCAAGACCAATCAGTGGATCCGTCTCGCTCGCTGTCTTGGGTTGAGACGTAAGCCCGTCAGAACCAGCATCTGTAGCCGTCCATTTGGCCTCGAATTCCTCGGGAAAGTCTCGAACGAAGTTGCCCGTCAGCTTCTTTGCAGGACTCTCGTGCTCCCAACCAGCTTCAACTTCGGCAATCTTGGCATCTATTCGACCCCGAGCATGGGCTGCGTGATTCAGCAGCTCGCTATGCTCGATTCGGAGCTCTTCTACCAGCTTTCGGGAAGCATGTACCTTGTCAGCAGCCGCAGCTTCGTCGGCCGAGCTTGTCACCCTTTGGTGACTGTCGAATTTATCCTCGAGTTCCTTTCTCTTAGCGACCTTTTCGGACTCTGTCTCTTTCGCGGGGGTCTTAATGATTCCTGAAGCAGCTCGTACATCACTTGCTCGAAGGAGATCCAGGTCTTCAGTAGTCTCTTCCACGATACCTCTCATTTTTGTATCTATTGCAGGCTTCGAAGTGAACTCCAAGGACTTCACGGTTGTCCGCCCAGTCTTGGAAGGCTTTTGGTAATGGTTGACCTTAGCATCATACTCTTTCAGGCCTTCTTGGACTGGGCACTTCTCCTGTACTTGATCGACTACAGCTGCACCTCTCAGTACTGCAGACTTGTTTTCTTCAATGGACTGAAGCAATCGGTCAAGTTGCTTTGGGGCTACCACGCCATGCTGACGACAACTCCCACCTCGAGTACGTTGAGCCGCAGCTTTGTACTCTCGGAATGCCTTGAGAATGGGATCAAGCGGCTCCTGGTGCTCTTCCGTAGCAGTAGCCTCGTATTCCTGGATCGCTTTCAGGACGGGGTTCAACTTCTCCGCATCAAGTCTTGCACCCGTCAGGTTCGTGGCAATGTTCTGATAATTGGCTTCATAATCCTGAATTGCTTTCAATAGCACGTCTGCTTGCTTCTTCTTCCTCTCTCGTCTGTACATTTCAGAATTCTCATAATCTCGAATGGCTTGCTCGACCGGGTTTAGTGGTTCAAGTTTCGTGTCGGAGCTCCGTACAACGGTCGGTTGTTCGCTCCTCGACTCATAGTCCTTAATCGCCTGTGTGACTGGATCATTTTGCTCGGGCTGCTCTTTGGGACTCTCGCCTGGTCGACCTTGTCTATAATCAGCCTTGGCATCATATTCTGCAAGCCCATCCTGAACTGGGTCTGCGTTCTTGGCCATCTCGACATGTTCAGGGCATGCTTTTCCATCCGAGATCTTGTTATCATAATCCTTCAGCCCATTCTGTACAGGATCAGAGTAGTCCACCTTGATTCCTGCACAGTCGTAAAATCGACGCGATTCATAGTCAACCTTCTCGTCGTACGATTTTAGACCTTCCTGGACAGGATCTGCGTTCTCTGTCTGTTCAGTTCCAATCTTTCGGTACCCTTTCAAGCGATCCTTGAGCGAGTGGATGATCTCAGGCGACGTAGTTTCTGCCGTCGAAGTGGGAGGCTCGAGTTCTTGGAATTGAGACCGATATCCCTTGAAAGTCTTCACTGGGATTGCGTCGGCACTCGCCCGATTCGAGTGCGTCTCTTTTAGGATTCTCCGGTTAGTGATCGGATCAATATCATAGTCCGATTCAGCTTCCTTCTGCTCATGCTGTTGAAATCGTCTTCTGAATCCCTCCTGCCCATACGTCGAGGACTGTGTAAAAGCATGAGACGAAGCATCTGTTGACGAAGTGGGTTTGCTAGATTCAGGCCTCGTGCTTGTCCATCCGGGGCCAAATATACGCGACCTCGCACGAATGAAGTCATACAGCGAGTCTCGATTATTTATAAGGCTCTCAAGCCGACTCCTATCAAATCTATCGTGGTTATCCTCATGTCTCGATTGTGGCTTCTCGCTGACGGTCTTGAGGTCGTCAACATTCACCCATCGTCCGCCTGGTCTTGAGTCGTGACCCCGCCATGCGCTACACATGAATCCCTTCAATCCGACATGTCGACCTATAGGGAAGTGGCGATCCCAGGATAGCTTCCGGTTCAGGGCTTCGATATGTTTGTGTTTCTCCACCCGTCGATATCGCCTTCGAATTTCTTTCTGAAAAGATGGATCAAGGTATGACGACCACAAGTTTAGTCGGAAGTTTCGGACTTGCTGGTGTGACCGAGGTCTTCGTGGCAAGCGTCCTGTGGACAGGAGAAGCGCTGAGGAAGGAGCCAAGGAGTGCTGGAAGGTGGATGCCGTCAAGGCAGAGGGTAATGTTGACGAAAGCATCTTGTCTGTTATTGTACTCGTTGCATGCTCATGGACTGGTGCTGAGTTAGTCTGGGTCCAAGTGGTACCGACTCGTAGCTGCCTGAATTTCTTCAAAACTTCTTACCAACGATAATGATCGTGAAGCTGCGGGTGACCTGTCGATTCAGCCTCGGGCGAGCTACGGATGCCTTTTATACGCGTTGTTGCATTCAGAGAATTGGAGCGACTTTGGATCTGTCAGTGATGATTCTCGATATGCTTCGGAGGCCAACCCACCTAAACGATGATTCATTCACAGAAAGAATCTCAGAAACTGTGCGGATATATCCTGATAGCAAGTTCGTGCGAGTTCATAGCAAGAAGTTGAGTTGACGTAAATTGGTCGTTGGGACTGATCGCGAGGCGGGGTAGTTCTGTGCCGAGCTGCCTTGCAGTGATTGAAGAACAGCAGGAAGCGAGCAAATGCAGAAGCTTGCAATTGTTGCCAGAGGTCAGAGGAATCACAGCTGCACTAGAGGTAGTTAAATAGCTTTCGATGTGATCATATAGTGGGGAAGAGAGTTGGCAGCATGCAGCTGTTTGAGGGGTCGTTTAGTGATGGCTGGCTTTCCTTGAAACGGCACTTTGTAGTTCCCCGGACCAGTCAAAATGCGGCGGAAGATTTCAGGATGAATGGAAGTGTGTATTCAAAGGCTGGCGAGCTGTTGTGTTTGTGTTCCTGTAACAAGGCTGGTTCCGGTATTTCGGCCAGTGGAAGATCGGTACCTCGCATGTGAAGGCGCGGAGCAGCTCGATGTGATTCAACAAAGAAGTGTCTCGGTGAGATATTGGAGGAATTGCCTAGGGGAACGAGGTTGGGAAGGCGGGGGATGTAGCACAATTTGAAGAAGAGTTGATTTGAGGTTGAAGTATGTGGAAATCCTGAGGAAGAAGGGAAGAGTAGAGTTGAGAAAGAGAGAGAGAGCTTGGGTTGGTTGATAACTCACTCACTCACTCACAGCAAGCACAGCTCTATCCACTCCACTCCAGGCGTCACTGGGCTGCGGGGTAGCGTCTCGTGCACGAGACGAGACAGCAAAAGCAGCGTGCCGGATAAGCATGGGGAATGGAACCTTACCGACACTTGCAGCTCGGCTTCATCATGTCGCAGGGGATTGATTACCTTCAAGATAGAGCTTGAAATTTCCAGTTCTTATCTTGACCATATCTGGAGATGATTTTAGTCATCTTGGAGTTGACAAATTTCAGCTCATATCCTCATCAACTCGAGCTGAATAATCCCATAGGTATTCTACAGTACAGTACCACAAGTTAGGTAGGTTGCCCGACTCAGCGCCCACTTGCTGCTTTTGAGACTCCAGCTCCAGCTCCAACGCCGGGCATCCAACCTTAGCCTTAGCCTTAGCCTTAGCTCCGCTCCGCATTCACCCGCTATGCCGGCTGTGCTTGTGCTTAGGTAGGTAAGGTAGGCAGGCTCGGTAGGTTGTGCTTACCTCAGGTTGTGCTGCTGTTGGTGCTGTCCCGGGCCAGGCCACCAGGGCCTTGTCATTTGGAGAACAGGGGTGTAAGCAAGCTAAGCCAGAAGCGATACTGCCTCTGCTCACCGTACTCAGTCTCGTCATTCGGCGAAGGGCATGGCCAGGAACGAAGTGGGATGAGATGCCTTGGTGCATTTTGGCGGGCGTACTCTGCATTTTCTGCCAAACACTCTTCGCCTTCTCGAGAGCTTCGGATTCAAATTCAGTTGACGCACCTCTGCGGCGACGACTCTAAACCAATTCCGCGATACACTGCTACCTGCTCGTCTTTTCAAATTATATTTCACGTTAGAACATACCTACTCGAGCCGGGCACAGTGTCGTCAACATCCAATACATAGATGGATTGCGATCAACAAATAGACTAAGGTCATTTGCGCCCATTCCATCCCTTATTACCGCATTTTGCCGTCGCTGAGATACATCTGTACTTCCCGCCAACATGAGCAAACGACAATTCAAATCCCAAGCTTCGAGCAGTCGAGTGGCGTCTGGTGCAGCATTTGGAGGCTTTGGATCAACATCATCCGGCAGTACATTGTCCTACTTGACCGAGCCTCCGAATCTCTCTGCCATTAGTGACGCCAATGTGGTAGTAGCCTTCAAAAATTTGTCAAAGAAGGATGGCACAACGAAGTCGAAAGCCTTAGAGGATCTGCGGGCTTATGTTCAAGCACATCCCTTCGAGCACGATGGCGGGGTAGAGGATGCAGTTTTGGAAGCTTGGGTGCGCTCTCTACAGCCTAGCTATAGGAATAAAATATTAATAGATAAATACAGGTCAAATTCTACCCCCGTATTTCCATTGACAACTCTCGTCGTGTCCGCGAACTCTCCCACATCCTACAATTCGAGCTTCTGAAGTCCGCGCGGAAGCGCATGGAGAGATATATACCCAAGATTGTTGGAAGCTGGCTAGGAGGGACATATGACAGAGACAGGGCTGTGGCGAGAGCTGCAAATGATGGCACCAAGTCTTTCCTCGATACACCGGCCAAGATGGCTCTCTTCTACAGACGCTGCGAAGCTCCCATTCTGGAATACGCTCAAGAAGCTTTAGAAGAAACGGCGCAGACGCTTAGCGATGAGCGGACTATGAGTGCTGATGATATGCAAGCCAAATACTTTCGAGTCATTGGGTCGAGCATATCTCTGATATCCAATTTGCTGAACACCCTGGACGAGGACAATGTTCTCAAGCACCAGGAAAAGTACGAGGGCATCCTCTCTGGCAACAAAAAGCTCTGGGCGTTTGCAAGCTGCGAGGACTCATTCGTGAGGAGAGCAACAGATCAATTAATGTTGAGCTGTCTGTCGAAATTACCGGTGATCATTGAGTCGGACGTGGAATTGATTAGCCACACATTTATTGCTGAAGCACTGAAGTCTACGCAGACTACTTCTGCATTCCAGCTCTTGAGTCTCTTGTTTGCGTTGACCTTAAAGTATCCCGAAATATGGACATCGTCTTACAAATCTAAGAAAAGTCCTCTATCAAGACTCCGTGTCTTCGTGGAGAAAGGTTCGCAAGGAGGACCTCCCGAGTATTGGATTAGGCTCGGCCAGCTTGTGCTTAGTCTTCCCAATGGAGTGTTCCCTTCTGACTCCGATGTTATGTTAGACTTTCTCAGAGCATTCCGTCGGGGTGTTTCAAACAGAGAGGAGCCAAGGACCAATGCTGGTGTAGCCTGGGCTACCTATTTCAGCATTACCGAGCGTTTCATTACGCTCTTGTCTCCCGAAGTTGCGCAAGAGAAACTTCTGCCAGAAGGCATATTTCCCGTCTTCGAGCAATATCTACATCCCAGTTCAGCAAACGACAGCTGGGCAATTGGGTCCAGTATCCCCACTCTTGCTAAGGGGCTTGCCGTCTGCTGCTCATCAAAAGGTGACAATTCTGCCCTCAACAATGAATGGGCCAGGCTCGAGAAGGACTTCATTTCGAAAATCCTCACTTCGCTGCCTGAACAATCGAAAGACTACAACGCCTCGCAGACTGCTGTTGTCGCCATCAGCCACCGCTGGTTCAAGCTGCTAGCAGAAGTCATCAAAGCAGGTGAACCAGAATCTAAGGATCTACTTCTTCCTTCGTCACAACGCATCATTACGACCTGTCTTGGCACTATAGTCAATAGAAACGGCAAACCATACTCCGCCACCGCTACGGTGGAAGCCGCTCTGCGCCTCACTCCTATGGTCGTTGAAGAATCGCTTGAAACTCTAGCTGCGCTTGAAGCATTCCTGGAAAATGATCTACCTAAGTTGATTCTGTCTCCTTCGGGGCCATACCTTATCTCAATTCTGAACTTATTCCGCGTGCTACCAGGCAAGGAAGCAAGCTTCCAAAGTATCTGGCAGTCAACAGTTGATGGTCTCTTGGCGTTGCCTGATGATAGTAGACAATCTCAGGTGATTGCAAAGTTAATTGCGAATGATGCAGTCTCAAAGATTTCGCAGGAACATTCTGGCCTTCAAGAATATTTGCTTCGAGGGAGTGCGAAAGCCATCCAGAGCAGTTCAGATAGCAAATCGTTGTTCGAAGCTGCTATTACATTCGCGTCTCTATCCCCTGCCACCTCGACAGAGGTCCTAGACCAAATCCTTGCAGCTCTGGATGGCAGGGACTCGAATTTAGACGGGGCACTCAAATCGCTTGAGTTCATCTCCAAGAACCAGCCGAGCTTACTGCACAGCCAGAGCGACGTATACGTTACACTGATCACCAAATTGCTTGGACTAACTGAGATATCTGATTCTACCTTGGCCTCGCGCGCTAACACGCTAAGGGCGATCATTGAGAAGTCCAGTGCCACTACGGATTCGGACGCACCCCGACAAAGTTCTCTTGTTCATGTTATCAGAGACAATATCGAGTCCGCAGGGCCTCAATCGCTGAGGTAAGTTTTGTACTGCAATACTCGAGTAATGACCCTAATTTCCTCCAGTATCGATACACTTGTTCAAGAAGCGAGCAAAACTATTTCGAAAGCTCCAGATTTTCCTCAACAGGCCATCTTTCCAAACACGCAACTATGGTCTGAAGCTCTTGCTCCACTGCTGAGTCAATCACCGAACCCAGCGCTTGGTGTAATGAGACCCTTTGCTGGATCTATATACTTGGTGTCCGGCTCTTCAGTGGCTCCGACTACTCGGGCTGCGCGAGATATCAATGGTTATTCTATCCCACTGAGGATGGCCATGTACACAACTTCTCTGCTTCTTCACGAAGACCTTCTCGATGTAGTATTACCTGAGGATCTGCATGTCGAGCTCTACTATCTCTTGGCTCTCAGCAGCGAGCTTGCGAACGATCAGATCGACCTGCTGGAGGATAACAAATTGTTCGGTTCACACCAAGATCTCGATGCAGTTGCTGAGGTCAGGCAGTTCCTACGCAATACTCATGAGATACTTGGGAAAGTAGCAGGTAATGCTAATTTCTGGCGAGACCAAGTCACTGGGAAGCAATCTCCCGAAGATACTTCTGCCGTCGTTCGCTCTTTGATGACGAGATTTCTGGAGTCATCAGCATCCAATTCTCCGATGGCCTACTATGCTTCTAAGTCATTAGGAGGCTTGATGCAAGCTCTGATCTCTGCTCATGGGTGGCAGAATGACGGCAGTGAAGAATGGCTTACGAAGCTAGACATCTTGAAGACTTCTTCCAACAACATCCTCGGTGCTTCAGCAATTCTAATTGGCCTCGAGGATAGTCTTCGCTCCAGCAAGATGATCAACACTCTTTGTAACAGGCTCATCAGCGATGCGGCAGGTGCTAAGGCTGATTCTGAGAAGACTTTAGGTCTGCTTGTGCTACTTAACTCTGTTCTGTCGGTCTACGATGAGGAAGATCTACCTGTTGCAAACAATCGCTTAGTTTTTGCTGTCAAGCAGATTCTATCTTGGACAGAAGATCTGGCAGTGACCGACCCTCGACTTGCTTCTGAGGCCTGCCGTGCTCTACAAAAGCTTCTGCCAGCGATCAAAGACGTCTACGGTAATTATTGGGAAACCACTTTGGACTTTTGCGGATCTATTTGGGAATCGAATGAGGACGATGTACTATCAAACGAGAGATTGCCGATGATCGGCATGTCCTTGAAACTATATTCCATCCTTTCAAGTATGGCGGATGGTGATAACGATGATCTTAAAGAAGCATTCGATGTCTCCCACGAGCAGGTCTGCGACGGCTTGGTCAAGCTTCTCAAGCTTGACAGATCGAAGGAGACTCAGCCTCTTGAGTTCGTCGACACTATCTTGTCACGGCAGGTGACGAAGATACCCGAAGATCGCATCAAGGATATGACAGAGTTTTATCCTTTGCTTGCCTCGGAATTCCGTATGATCCAATCTGCGGCTTTCGATGTTCTCCACAAGGCTCTCCCCAAAGTTCAACAGGAACTTTCGGTCAATGTCTTGCTGGAAGGCACAAGTAAGTGACTTATCTAGCTTATGACTATGCATACTAACACTTGTCAGCCGCCCAGCTTCCTTTGGAACTGCTTTCTCTCTTGCTCAATTCCCCATCTGTACAAGACATAGCCGACGCGACCGAGTTCCCCTCCTCGATACGCGGCTACCTCCTCTCGTGGCTAATCGTCTACGAGTCCTACACAACTGCCTCACTCAAAGTCCGCAACGACTATAGTGAGCTCCTTAAGACCGAGAACTATATTGGTCCCCTCCTCGACTTCATGTTCGTCATCCTCGGCCATGCGGACGCCGATCCTCTGAATCTAGAACGCGCACGCATTGACAACAGCATGATCCGACATTACGACATGTGGAAAGCAAACGACTCGGAATCCAACGAGCGAAGCATGAACTGGCTCCTCGTCAACCTATACTACCTCTGCCTCAACTACACACCCGGGCTTGTCCGCACCTGGTGGTTCAGCTGCGACTCGCGGCAGACAAGTCTAGCAGTCGATTCCTGGACGCGAAAATTCTTCACGCCGCTCGTGGTAGAAGACACTCTTGACGAAGTCGAGAAATGGGCCGCGAACCAGGAAACACCTGCTGATGACGAGAAGGATCTCATCATCAAGGTATCGAAGCGCTCCAAAGAGATCTTTGCGGGCTATGAGGTGGATGAGTTGATGATGCAGATTGTGATTCGCTTTCCGGATAACTATCCATTGGAGGGCGTCAAGGTCGAGGGCCTGAATCGCGTAGCTGTTACCGAGAAGAAGTGGTTGAGTTGGCTGAGGAATACTCAGGGTGTGATCACGTTCTCCGTAAGTCTCACTCTACCTCTCTCATTCCCTTGCAAACCCTTCCCACACATCCCACTGAGTCCAAGTTAATTATGGCATCTAACATATCACTTCACAGAATGGCAGTATCATAGATGGCCTCACAGCTTTCCAAAAGAACGTCACTGGTGCTCTGAAAGGCCACACCGAATGTGCGATCTGTTACTCGATCATCGGACCTGACAAGAAGACTCCAGACAAGCGATGCCAGACTTGCAGCAACCTGTTCCACTCGAATTGTCTGTATAAGTGGTTCTCAAGTTCGAACCAGAGCACTTGTCCGCTTTGTAGAAACCCGTTCAATTACGGCGTTGATACCGCGAGAAGGAGAGCGGCGTAGTGGCAAGGAAATAGAAGCAGAGGATGTGTACATAAGGAAAATGAAGAAGAATCGATGTTTACTGAGGATCTTGGACGGTGACGTGGGCTGTTGATGTTTGTTGTGAAGTCGTTTCGTGACATTCGTAATTAGCGATTAACAAGCTGTATCACCATCCAGGTGGCCGGTTGACCCAGTCACGGTTTGTCCCTGAATAAATGTCGTAAAGCGGTGTCGTGACAGGCATTTCGAGTAACGCCCTGTCAGCTCATGTTACGATCATCCATCACGGGCATATCCTAATCACAAGAAGAGTCAAAGTCATCAAAGCCGGTTTTTCGGCGGTCATTTCATTGCTTCCCCAATGGGTCGTAGCCACTCGCGACCTCGCAGAATCTCAATGTAAGAAGAGAAAAGAGTCAACGCCATCCATCCTCCAGAAAAGTCAAGGGGTATCTCATCCCACCCCAGCCCAACCGTAGAACTCCAGCCCATCCTCAAGTCCATCCGCTCTAAAAACCCACGCCACCATATCCCAACACCAACTTCTCCAATCTCTCAACTTTCATCAACTTATCCAATCTGCCATCCCCAAACGTAGCAACTGTACCATGCTGACCAATCATGTGATACATCGAATAGCCAACCTGGTAATTGTGCTTGTGAACGGGGCACTTGAAAGCGAGAAAGCCGTTCTTTCCGCCTGTTCTGGGACCGCCGAATCGCTCGAAGGCGTGGGGAGGATCGATCTTGAAGATGGTGATGTAGGCTTCGGCACCGTTGTGCTGGACGGGGGCGTAGATGAAGGTGGCTTTGTTGGTGGGGTCGGAGGTGCGGTTGACCTGGGTTGTGTTAGATTTTGAAGTTGGGGGCATGGAAAGCGACTAATCGAGAGGATCAGGTAGGGGCAATGGGAATTGGAATACGTACGCGGTACAGCTCCTTGATATTCTTGAGATCCTCATCTGCCAATTGGTCGATCGAATCAGCAAACTCGGCCGTCTCGATGTTCTTGATGAACTTCAAGATTGGCTCGCGTCTTCCCTCCTCCAAGAACTCGCCGGAGCCATCTCTCTCGACGTGGACGAGCTTCATGCAGCAGAATGGGCTCGTCTGGTTGTTGGACTCGAGCTGCTTCTGGAACTGTAGGTGGATGATCGGTCAGCCTGTACTTTGAAATGCTGCTTTGGAGTTGTGGTGCTAGGCTACGCCAGAGAGCGAAGCTTAAAGCTGAGGTTGTAGAGCTTGGAAGCTTACCTCGATCTTCTTCTCGCGACGCTCCATCTTGTCGAGAACCTCTTGTGGGTCGCGGTCCCCAAATTGCTCTGCGTCTTCTTCACGGATCGAGTCTTGGCAGGCAAGGGCTGTCTCCGTGTCGTATCCTCGTGCTGTTGAGTAGAGGAAGAGCTTTTAGCGCCGCGAAAGAGAGCATTTAAGATGGAGGAAGAAAGGGAATTGAATGGGAGAGAGAAGGGTGATGGGTGACGAAGAAGGGAGCGGCCGCCTCGCTTCGAGCTAGCGTCTTCTCGAAAATCAAAACAAACCAAATCTACTTACCAGCAACGCATGTGCAGTTGGCATGCGGGCCACACAACTTGCATCCATACAAAGATAGATGCTGGCGAATATTCAATCTAGTTCGGATGTGCGTCAGATTGTGTTTCAGATTGTGTTTTTCGGTGTAGGATTTTGCTTTGTTGAGTGCAGGATGGATCACAAATGTACTCACGACGAAAGACTGTCGGCGATCGTCTTTTCAGACGAGGGACCGGCAGACTTCTGTGCCTTTGCAGGCTTGTTGCGGGAGGGGCGGGGGGTGGGAGGGACCTGTAGGAGAATACAATGTCAGCGTCGTACTCCGTAAACTGTACTTGGAGTACGGATTCTTCATGGTGGACGAAGTCAGAGATCGCAAGTCTCTCTGACATTGTAGCAACGAAGCCAAATTGATTGAAAGAGAAGAGACCAGTGAAGAAGTACAAACCTCGGTGTCAGACCCGGAGTCTGGGGAGGGGGAGCGGAGTTCTCTGTCCATTGTTGTGGACTTGTGTTGTTGATCGTGGTTGAGGGAAGGAAGAAATTCTGAATCGGAGGTTGTGGGAAAGGGTCTTGGCGGGACGAAGGGCCTCCTCCGATCCAGTAGTGGAGCTAGCCTTTCTGGGATCTAGAGGTCATTCACGGCTTAATGGGGCGAGGTGTGGCCAGTGCCGGAGCTGTGAGCCGATCGGGTATGGCTTCGAATGTCTCTTGAGCAATGGGCTGGTTGTTCTGGAGTTTAAGGGCTTTGGGGACACTAGAATGCCTCTCCGAGAGTGCTAGTCTGCTCTAGATAGGTCAATAGATGTTTGAAGGTAATACTAGGTCACAGAAGCTATGAGGACCGAAGTCCGGGAGGTGACATTCGAAAGACTTTCAAGTCTTGCCATGTATTCGTCGAAAAGGGTCACTCTTGATGTTATTATGAAGCTCTTCTTAGAAATGTGTACAGATTTGTGTACAAAGCTTTGAACTATATGATGGATAAAGTGATCTTTTGTTATGGAAATTTCCGAAGTGTGTTCCTAAGAAGAACAATAAGAGTTTTAAAAGATGTTTCAGATTTGAAACGCGAAGGGAAGAGGCCAAAGGATCGTTGAGATGTGCCAAGGTTCTGTGTAGTCCCATGATTAAATGGAGCTGAACAGAAGGAAGACATGTAAGTCTGGAAGGCTATTCTTAAAAGCAGGTATTCCTTCCTTTGTGTCACATTTGCTTCATGTGCGGCTTGGGATGTACTACATAAATCATGTCCTTGTTGTCTGGAGCAAAGATGCTGAAAGAGTAACAAAGTGGCACCGTGAAGTTACGTTGTTCACGTATTTGAAATTCCTCAGCCATCAAGTCAGATTGTTGAATTTATATGATCTTTCATTAACCTACATATGGAGACACAACGGGTCTTCATGAGCCTCAGGGATCGCTCGAAGTTTGCTATTTGCAGCAAAAAGAGTACATGAGATCTTGAAGCCCTTATACAGAAAGTAAACACTGACACCGCAAACTCGTGTCATGTCGAAAACTCAGCATTAATGAGAACTAGGGCTAACTTGATCTTGAAATGGTTGTTCCCGGGCTTTCACTTAGGCTAATGGGCACATCAAATGTATACCTTTGAACTTTAGAATAGCCTGACCTGAGATGAATATGTAGATAATGGACTGTGACCTCAACTTGGAGCATTTGGTAGGATTAAATACAGCTCCAGATTTGGAAGGGATATCCGTTTGTGCCGGCGAATTGGCATCAACTTGTGGACCAGATAGTTGCGATATATCCACACAGTCAATAGCGCCAGATAGGAATTGTCGTGCACCCGTTACATAGATTCAGTACTTGGAGAGTTGCCTTTCATTTCTTCGTGGACACTCTACTTGACTTGAGATGAATTTGTATTTTGTTGACTGAAAATCACTGCCTGGATATCCTGAAGTCTTTTACGTTCAACGTGTAGGACTCACTAGATAGCTGACAAGACAGACATTTTGTGGAGAGGGAGCGAATCAAGGACGAATAAAACTCGAGCATATCTTCTAGGTAGGTTATTCTAGAAGTTAGGAAACATTTGAGAAGTGTAAGACCTTTGTAAGGCTGCTATAAACAACATCGCTTGAATTTCCTATTTCGGTCAGTTTGCATGGAGGGGCAAACAGGCGCAATCTGTTCTTGGCAGGATATGTTCTCTGAACTGTGCTATTGGGTATGTCTCAGAGATATCTCTACACATTTGATTCTTTCAGGCTCAGTGACGTTTTGTCATGGTGTTCTCTGATTTGTTGCATGTTCCAGTCTCTCAAAGTCTAACATCCGTCTGGCGAAGCTTACTCGTCATCAGCAGCAACGACAAATCCTACGGATGAACTTCTTGCACTGCAGAAGAAGTGCTTGATGCTGAAATCGTTCAATGAAAGTACCTACGAACTAAAGACTTCCAACCATCTGGATGATTGGCCCCACACGAAGTTCCTCCCAATGGAGAGCTCTGGTCGGTTACGTTGGCGGGGTAAAATAGGCTGAGCGAGTACATCCCGGCATCCTCATGCATACCTCCCGGCACTTTAAAATATCATCAGATGGTTTCTCCGGAAGTCAATATGGAAGGATCTGCAACCGCATGAGCAGGATTTGCCAAAAAGAGGTATCCCCCGAGCGATATGGCCCATTCGTGGTTTCGCCGGATAACGGTACCTGTCACACAACAGAGGGCAAGTCGGTTCCTGCATATGCATATGCATATCTTGGCTGTTCGCCAGTTCAATATAGGTTAAATGTAATATGCAGCTTATAGGAAGAGCTGATACTTTATCCTGAGGGGTTATTACATGCTTCTTGTATAGAATGTGCAGGCTATTCTACGGATCTCAGCACAGCCAGAAACGAAACGAAATATGTTTACCGAGCTTAAGTTCGAATTTCTACTTAAATCCTACTGTCAGACCCAGACGATTCAGGCGTTGTTGTTCATTGATCTCAGAGTTTGGAATCATGATCAAATCACTGCTCGCCTCCTTGTTACTCCCATTGTCGGCGCTCGCCGTGCCAGCTCCTGGTCCAGATGGAACCTACACACTCTCTGCACCAGGCATAACCGCGAAGTTCATCCCCTACTCAGCAGCAATCACCAGTCTCGTAGTCTCAGATCGCAATGGTACCAAGAGAGACATCATCCTAGGCTACGACAATGGAACATTCTACCCCGTTGACCCCAACCACCCTGACTACGGCGCGGTCCCAGGCCGCTACACTAACCGCATCGCAAACCACACCTACGCGCTCGACGGTACTCGCTACTTCACCGAGGCGAACGACGGGAATGGGACTCTACATAGCGGTCTGAACGGCTGGTCTCGCCGCACCTGGAACGTCTCCGAGGTCACAAACTCGAGCATCACTTTCACCATCCGCGATGAAGGGAACTCATCTATTGGATTCCCAGGTCTGGTGCTGGGCAAAGTGACGCATACCATTACCGCGAATACTTGGAGCACGAAATTATCCGCTAAAGCAGTGGACCACAAAACTCCAATCATGCTGACCACTCACCCGTACTGGAACCTTGACGCTTTCGCTAACCCAGCTACCGATCTCGTGTTGAACCACACGCTCAGCCTCCCATTCGGAGAGCGTATGATTGGCATTGACGGGACGACGCAATCAACTGGCGAGCTTCCCAAAGTTAAGAAGGGCGGCGTAAATGATTTTGTCAGCAAGCCAAAGCAGTTGGGTGCCAGCATGAGTGATCCCGAGTGGGTAGGGAACTGTGGCAGCGCTTTTGGATGTAGTGGGTACAATAACCAGTGGATTGTCGATCGTGGAGGTTCGGATATGGATAAGCCGATTGCGACACTGTCCAGTGATTGGAGTGGGATCAAGTGGGATTTATACAGTGACCAGGCGGGAGTTGTGGTGTATTCGTGTTATTGGATGGGTGGTACGTTTCCTGGCTCTCCGCCTAGAGGCGTTCGACTAACAGAACTAGGTGCGAACGAGCTGAAGAAATCTCAAGGTGGACCAGCTTCCAGTGGCTTCGTGAAAAGTAGCGGCTGCGTGGCTGTTGAGCCTCAAGATTGGATTGATGGAATCAACCACCCTGAGTGGGGGAGAACTGACAAGCAGATCTTTGGGCCGGACACTAAGCCTTATGAGAGCTGGATCTCGTATAAATTCAGCACTTTCTGATCATTCAGTAGAATGTGACGCGGGGGAATAACGTACATAGTGAAAAAAGAAGTTCGTATCTGTGCTATGAGCGCTTATGCTGTGTGTATGTATATAAGAAACCCAAAGCAGGTTCGACTTGCGCAGTTCTTTTGACTGCATGACACCCGTGGGCTCCTGTAGTGATCTGATTCAAAGCCTTCAATTCTTACTTCCGTTCTATCTAATTCCGACTTCATTTAATTGGCACATCATCCCTCGTCTCGCTACTCCAATGTTCTGGGCTTCACAGACCTTACCTTCTCGGGAACGTCCAACTTAGCGGCAAAGCCAGTCCATGATACGTCCTTACTCGTCATACGCGAATTGTATTTCCCCATGAATAGCATGTTCATAGGCCACCCAATGTCGAACTCCGCCACGTCTTCAATCTCATCGACTTCTTCGTCTAATAGCTCAACGCTCAGAGCCTCGATGTTGCCTTTGAGGTGAGAAAGCTTGCGACCGCCGACGATGGGGTAAACGTAGGGATACTTGTGCATAATATATGCGAGTGCCTGTTGCAATTATCAGAAATATACTTCGAGATCCAAACCGAGGAAGAAAATCATACCACGCTTGTCAGGACTGTCCCCTTTCTCTTTGCAATCTCATCCAACTTCTCCGCAATTCTTGTGTTCTTCTCCTCAGGTGGGAACATCTTCCTCCCATCCTCGCCCCCCTCAGCCCTCTGCTCTCTCGTCTTGAAGTCTCCACTTCCGAGAGTTCCCCATGGCGCAACACCCATGCCCTCGCTCTCACACATCGGGAGGATATCGCGCTCAAAGTCTCGCGTCGCGGCATTCCATTTACCTTGGTAGACGGAGAAGGGCGTGAGGCCGTGCTCGCGTGCGTAGCAGTTGGCTTTTACCACCACCCAGGCAGGCGTATCACTTATGCCGAGGTACAACACTTTCCCGGCGGCGACGAGGTGGTTAAGGCTTTGCATTAATTCGGGTATGGAAGTCGTGAAGTCCCACCAGTGGACGTAGAACTGTCCGGCATCAGACTTGCTGTGTCTCTAGCACTGCGTCGAAGTGTTGGAGCATCAGTGTGGAGGGAGCTTACCAAGTCAATGTAATCCGTCTCCAGCTTCTTTAACGAAGCATCGATCGAGTTTCTCAAGCTCTTGGAATGATTTCCCGAGAAGTTTGAGTTCATTCCCTCTTTGCCAGAAGTGTACAGAGTCGTATACTTGGTAGCTAGGATAATCTGCTCGCGGTTCTCGCGAGCTGCCATCCACTCGCCAAGCCATTGTTCTGATTCTCCGCCTTGATAGGCATTGGCTCTGTATTCTCATCAGTCATTGTTTGAGGATGCAGACTGAGGGGCCTTACGTATCGATAAAGTTACCGCCTTGCTCGAAGAAGTAATCGAGGATCTCGAAAGTGGTTTCTTTGTTGCATTCTGGTCGAAGTTAGAGAGCTAGGAAGACTAGATGAGAAGAGGTGGACTCACCTCCCATGGATTGTTTCCTAGGAATATCCGTTAGCAAAATGAATTAGAACGGACTCAAAGATGGCTTACCAAGCATCGCCAAAATTCATCGCACCCAGACATAGAGGCGATACCCTCACGCCAGCAGTTGGCGACAGGATGCGATGGTATCCGAGGACACTCTTCGGGGTTGCTGCAGGGTTGAAAGCCATTTTTGAGATTAGATACTGGTATGCTGGAAAGAAAGGATGGACAGCTGCTGTTCGGGCTGAAGAAATTATCAGAGGAGGGGAAAATGGCCAGATTTATACACCTCAAGTCTTTCTCTCGTTCAGTTGACTAAACTCGCATATACAGGTTTAGTCTCTACGGAGAATCAGTCGGACGTATCGATTAAATCCGTATATGTGAAGTGGAGAAACAGACGGAGAAAGAAATAAGAGAAGTATTGTCACTCAGCCTTGACATGAGGTTGAATTCTCACGCCTCGCGCAAGCATGAAGAGAAGGTTTCAACTCCACCTGAACTCTCCATCGGGAAATTCCAGACACCAACACATGAGATCCAGCCAATGAGGTTCCTGGAAATGTCATACCGAGATGCGAGTCCCCTCTAGTTTTGTTGTTCTCGATGCATCATGCGATGCGCGATGCGGTAGAGCACGGAGAAATGACGATGTGGAGGGTTTGAGGTCGGACCGCAAGGGCACGCACAGACAGCCGCCACTGGCCCGGTCAGCATGCTGCAGGAACATGGGGAAGTCCCATCTGCTGGCCCACTGTGTCGGGTCCGCTTGTCAGCAGGTGGCAGTAGGCAGAGCCCAATCGTATTAGTTGAGATAGAACACGATACAGCTCTGTCGACGCTCCCTTGGTTGCACAGGATGAAGTTGTGGTATACCTAGGTAAGGAGTGGAGCTCAAATTGGCAACGGACTTTGTGCCTAGAGTCCATTAAGTCCGCTTGCGGCGACTTTCTCCAAGCGCGATTGGTGTACGTGGTATCATTGAAACTCCTATTTAAATGCTGCAGAGACGAACGAGGTCTACTTATGCCAATCAACAAAAATGTAAATCCTTATCCTACAAGCCACACCATCCAAAATGTATGCTTGTTGCCCGTATGTATAAACAAAACCCCCCTATCCCTATACTCTATAAAATGACAGACCAACCCACTAGTACAGAGACTGACTTGGAGATCGATTGCTTGAACCTCTGCACCAACAAGTCATATCTTCGCCCTTTTCGACTTGGACTACAACATCAATCCCGTGGTTGAGGAGGAACCCTCTCGTCCGTTCTCGCACGTCCTCTAGATCCGAACCTCGTGTGGCAATGATATGCATCACACCTAGCACCTGCTCACTCTCGCTGTCTGTGTTCTTGTCGCCCATCCAGAATCGTGGAACAGTGTAAGTAGCGACTCCCCTCAAATCGCTAACACCTGCTAGTGTATCCCGTAGGCCGTACTCGATCTCATCGGGAACTGTGAGGAGTAGCTTCTTTGCACTACTCTTGATGAGAGGAATGGACGACAAGAAGATCAGAATGGCAATAACGCATGATGCAAGAGGATCCCAGCCATTCCATCCGAAGAAATAGATCAGTGCCGTGGAGACCATGACTGCAGCGCTTCCCATAGTGTCCGCAAGAACATGAAGGAAGATACCATGCATGTTTTCATTGTCGTGCGAGTGAGAGTGACCAATATGAGCATGTGCTTTAGCAGGAGTTGAGCCAGATAACAGAGGGCTATGGTCGTGACCATCTTTGCAATCATGGTCGTGGGCATGATCGTGGTCGTGATGTTCATGAGAGTGACTCTTCTCTTGCGAGTGCGTATGACTGTGCCCATGATCATGTCCATGGCCGTGGCTATGTCCCCCATGATCGTGTCCGTGGTGGCCGTGATGTCCAAAACATGCCATTCCCACCAGGTTGACAGCTAACCCCATAGCACTGACCACGAACAATTCGGCTAATCGTTTTGTCTCTCTTCCTTCCGCAAGTCTCTCTGTCGCCTCGATCATGATCTCGACACTGATCAACCTATGGTATGTCAGTTCTAGTCCTTAAATACAAGACAGACCACCTACATCAAGAATACTCCGTTTCCAAACCCCGATAAGCTCTCAATTTTCCCAAAACCGTATGGAAAACGTTCACTTGGCGGCCACTTGCTGGCAACAGCAGCAAACAATCCAACGCCTAAAGCCAAGCAATCGAAGAACATGTGTATGCTGTCGCTGAGTAGTCCAAGAGAGTCGGTCAGAAAGCCGTAGCAGGCCTGCACAATCATGAAGGCAAAGTTCAATGACATGAAATAGAATATCCTGCGAGAGTCTTTGTCTGCTAATATAGTATGGACCAAGGGCCAGCGCATAGCAAATGGTAAGAGTAGGGTGGTGAATTTGGATCGTGGTTGCTCAACAGGCGGGGCATGGTTGTGGAGGTGATCATGTCCGTGGCTATGGGATATAACGTTGACAGCGTTCAGAGAGGGCTCGAAGGAGCTCATTGTAGAGAGCGCAGGCGATGGCTCATGATGATGCGTATGCTTTTCGAACTCTGCAATTGGTGACATGTCATTGCTATTGGGAGGAGTTGGGAGATATGGAGACGGTGAGTGATCTCGCATGTAGCTGTGACCGCGTCCAGGGGAAGAACTATGGCTGTGGTTATGTCCATGATCGAAGTGTGGTTCGGAGTGTGAATGTGAATGCAGACTGCCATTTGATCGTTCTGCCTTCAGGACCTTCGGGCTGCTTGCAGGATATTGGCGGCTGGGCGAGTGCGAGTGAGAGTGTGAATGAAGGTGGGTATGTCCATGGCCATGGCTATGGGTCATTGCCGATGCTGGCAGAGCATAAGATGAAGCCATTCTGTACTCTGGAGATCAGCTGCGACTCTGGCAAGTCGTATCGAGCTGTGAAGCCCGTGCAAGATCCGCCTCTCTTTCTCCCCGCATATGTTGCCTGAACGTCCTCTCTTCGCAATCTCTTTATTGACCGGCTACCGGGTGAGGCTTGAGTGGGGAAGACGAGGCTTGGTGGGTGGTAGGAAAAGTGGCAGACAAAAGGCCCAATTGCCTGGTGGTATACGGTCGTCGCGCGGAGCGAGAGGAAGTGAGGGGATTCGCAGAGTGAGTGGGAGTGTGGATAGCAGACCAAGTCCCGTCAAGTCAAGATCAAGTCAAGGTTGACCGGTCTCCTTCCCTTCCTCGTCTGGTGTTGATTTGTTGCCCCTGACGCTTGCTTGGCGACAGCTTGAGGGCCCCGCAAAGCACGACGGATGCGGAAGGTGATAGGCTGTAGCTTCTTAGTGCCATCTCTATCTCTATCTCGACATGGATCAGGGGTCTCCGCGTTTAGTCGATGATTGCAGTCAGGCGAGAGGCCGTTCTTCGCTTGACCATAGAGCACGCCAAAGAGTATCCAGCCGATCCCGAGCAACTGAATTATTCGACGTTTCAGCCTACAACACCACAAGATTATATACTTCTCTTCTCTCCTTGCCGCTTGACATTCCTTCCCCGCGTCTTCCGCGTTTCATTCTCGGCAATGGCGTCATATCTGACTTCGTGATCTACCGTTTTGTCTCGCCTACATTCCTCGAATACCTCTAGAATACTAGAACCTGCGTCACCATGCTGGAACTTCTCTTAACACTTGCAGTCCTTGCTTCGACTGTCTTCACCCTTGTCCTTCTCATGCTACCAGGTCGATATGTCAAGCATTCGCCGCCCAAAGAAACCATGAACGGCGTCGCAAACGAGCCCAAGATCTCCGTCCAAGTGCTGGTTCTCGGAGACATTGGGCGCAGTCCGCGGATGCAATATCATGCTATGAGCATAGCAAAACATGGCGGAAGGGTGGACATGATTGGATATCAAGGTATGTAGCCCAATTCCGTAATCTTTCTGCCACTGACCAAGCATGTAGAATCTACCTTACATCCTGGCCTCGTCGACAATCCCCTTGTCTCAATTGTGCCCTTGCCTCCTCCTCCACCTCTTCTTCGAGCAAACAAGCTTCCATTCGTTATCGCAGGTCCATTGAAAGTCCTCTGGCAGATATGGAGTTTATTTTACACGCTTGGGTACAGCACGAAAGCTTCACGATGGCTATTAGTCCAGAACCCTCCCTCGATTCCCACTCTCTTCATCGCAATAATAATCTGTTTCCTACGGAACACGCACCTCATCATCGATTGGCATAACTATGGTTGGACAATTCTCGCTGGCACTCGAGGCGAGACACATCCGTTTGTCAAAGTTTCAAAATACTATGAAGCACTCCTGGGAAGTTGGGCACCTACTGCCTCGTTTACAGTAACAGATGCCATGCAGAAACAACTTCGGAGTAAGCCCTACAATATCAAGTCCCCAATATTCACACTACACGACCGACCTGCGTCCATTTTCCAACCAATATCAAGCCCACAATCACGAAAGGCATTTCTCCAAAGGATATCTGAAACTCAGCAACACGCACAAAATATAATGGCAGGTAGGACAAAGTTACTAGTGAGCAGCACATCATGGACGCCGGATGAAGACTTTAATCTTCTTCTTGAGGCATTGTGCACCTACGCGGCCTCCTCAAAGAAACTCCCGCCCATTCTTGCCATCATTACTGGGAAAGGTCCGCAGAAACAAATGTACCTGGACCGGATAGCTAGTCTCTCCGAACAATCTCAGCTGAAAAACGTTACAATAAGCACTGCTTGGTTAAGCGCCGAAGATTATGCCACATTGTTGGCATGTGCAGATCTGGGAGTATGTCTACACATGAGTAGCAGTGGAGTTGATCTTCCCATGAAAGTCGTAGACATGTTCGGAGCTGGCTTGCCTGTTGTGGGATATGGCAACTATGAGAGCTGGGGAGAGCTGGTAAAGGATGGCATCAACGGAAAGTCATTTGTCACTAGTAACGAGTTAGCCGATATACTGGACGAGCTGTTCAGTGAGGAGAGCGGCGAACAATTGGCGAAATTGAGGCAGGGAGCAGTGGAAGAGGGAAGCAGGAGGTGGGACGAAGAATGGGACAGTGTTGCTGGACGATTATTAGGTCTCTGCGAATGATAAAACGACCTTCAAATCAAGTCCTGCGAGAGTAAGCCACCGATTCAAGATTGTCCAATCCGCTCTCCTACACCGTTTGACCAGCACACATGATCGTGGCCTGATCATCACCCACTGCTCAATTCACATCAAAAGATCCAAAGTATCTCGACAATCACTTTTTCTTCTTCGTGATCCTCAAACCTTCAATCAATAACGAATGGACGCATTTCAATCTTCCCATGGCAGAAGCAGCTCTCGGTCTCGGATCCTCCATCCTCGCACTCGCCTCGTTCGGCGTGACAGTTGTGAAAACTCTCCGCTCCTTCATTGGCTCGTACACAGGCGCTGAGTCACGAGTCCAAGTGCTCTTTGATGATCTGTCAATCACAGTATGGATTCTTGACATAATAGGTATCACTGTTAAGGAGTACGAAGTTCAATTCCAGATCACGGCGTAGGTGTTTGAAGCTAAGAGGCGGACGTGCGAGAACAACTTTGTAGGGTTGGAGAAAGCATTGAAAAAAGCTAGCGGAGACGATGAGAAGAGATCTAGGTTCAGTCAGGATGCCGGTGGACTAAGAGAGGACTGAGGCGCTCTTGGGACGAAGGGAAAGCATGGCAAAATAGGATGCTGGGACAAGCTAATGTTTGCGCTTGTGGGGAGGATGAGATGAAAGAACTGTTGGTGTCGGTTGAGACGGCGAAGTCAAATTTGCTTCTCTTGCTGGATCTGTTGCAGCTCTTTATCTTGAAGGAGCAGAGCAAGAGGTGTGTGATGATTCGGAATTTTGCGCGTGTGCTTTGACCAATTTTGTAACACTTCGCTGGAGTATCGTTATCGTGCTGACTATTAGTGTAGGGCGAAGCTCAGTGACGATCAAGCGGAGGACTTGACAATTCTCAAGAAGCAATCGAAGGTGTTATTCAGAGCGGTCAAGAAGGCAAGTTCGATGCAGGATGGAGTCCATAGTCAATATGTCGAGAGTGCCGAGGCCCGCAAGTCTGATAATGATTGCGGCACTTTCAATGCTATAGCGAAGAGAGGAGAGATCGATGGTATCAAAGACGAGGAAGCTCGTCAGATTTCTGACTCCAGGGAGGAACCGATCAGGGGAAGATTACCCTCGTCCCGTTCCCCCCACGGTGCCTCTTCGCCTTCCCCTGCACATTCAAGAAGAAACCACCGGCCAAAGTAAGTGCGAACTGGACCTTGTGAGGCCTGTCAATATCTGTGCTTGTCTAAAAGCAACGAGACTGATAAACTTGTAGGCATCCAGCAGATGCCCGTAGTATCTATGAAGGATGGATCGTGGAACGTGAAGTCAGGCATGAAAGCCCTCGTCGTTTCCTCTCATTCTGCGGATTGGAGATCAAATCACCACTGGTTTTTAAATGGCTTGATTATAATTACTCGCCATTCTCTCAGGACAAAGCGCAGCTTCGAAAGTACATGTACGAGGGCGATGTAGAGAGCACCAGGCTCAAGCAAGATGTTTTTGGTAATGTATTTATGCCGAAATTGCCCCCAGGAGCCTTAAGAGAAGTCCAATATCTACTACGGATTCGAAATAGTACGACTCAGCCGTATCAGTGGAGGATTGTGGCTATCGGCGACAAGATTCAGTCGCAAAAGCAGTGGCGATTTGAGAAGCTCCTCAAGAAGCCCGTGAAATGGCTGGTAGTAATCAGGGGCGGGCTAATGCAAGATTCCGAGGGAAAAGCTGTGGAGCTGCCGTGTTTGTATACCAACCCTTGGACGATGGAACGCCCTGATCCAAGCACGCGAGTGTTCGAACATGCCCAGTCATGGAGTCCAACAACACATCAAAGCCGTCCCGAACAGCATTTTTAACATCGAAGACGGCGGGAGATGTGTTGTCATTGCCTTGGAGAGGACAAGCAGAGATATCTCAGTGAAATCGAGGATCAATATAGGGGACATGACACTCTGCAAGAACACAGTCCGATATGCAGTGAAGGCAGGGATCAAGAGCCGGAGCGGGAACTAGGCGAAGATGAAGCAGAGTTGTTGCTGGACAAGTATCTAGAGAATTTCATGAGGAATGAGTAGGAGTTTCATCGTTTCCTGAAGCACATGTTCAGAACGGCTTGAGGCAATTCAAAAACATTCCGTGCATTCCATTTAGGTGTTAGGTCTGTCAAATAAGATCGGGTCTTAAATCGTTGAGGCTGTCAATAGCTGGCGTCAGAATTTCGAGCCATCTCCAAGTCAATTCAACAAACGCAATAATATTTTGCCACATCCAATCTTTCGCAAACATCTTCCCTTTCGGCACAAGTAAGGAAGCACTACTTGCAGCCGCTTGCTGACGATCTCAGCAAACCGTCTCTTGTACAACAGTAGCAGGTCCAACTCTATACTAGTGCCCCTTAGGTTGTCGCCGATTTCACTCGACAGCTTCTAGCTTCGGCTACCGACGCTCCCGCGCGTTAGGGTAGGGCTACTTTTGGTGGCTAAGATAATCTGGGGTACGACTCCGACCCGATCCAACGGTCTGGCGCTATAAAACGGCGTGGTGTGCTATCCTTGGGGATTCGATGGCGACCTGCTGATCTTCCGATTTCACTACTTCCAAGAGCAGCAGACTTCGAAGCTGTGTTTGTCAGGACTCTTTCGTAACTTTTCGTGAGTTATTGTTGCACTAATTTGAAAAGTGAACTATTTGTACAAGACGTGTCTTGGCGACAAAGAAGGTGTAGGAATTTGCCTTGCCTCGCCGAAGATTTGCCCAGATCAGGGACATCCCCTCTCATTAAGCGAATTGTGGTCGCTAACCATGTTTTCAAGCTGTTTGTTGCTTGCCAGCCCGATATACGCCTGCCATTAACAGTGTCCTTTCTGTTTTCCCAATCCGAAATAGTGTAACATATCAAAGCCACGCCGGTAGTCCAAGCCAACGTGCAAACCGAGCCGCCCATACCATATTCCTCCTCGACCCCATCTGCCAACCATCAAACGTGCGCAACCTGCGTCGAAACTGTGGTCTTCCTAATTCCAGACTCCCAGTCCAAACCATCCTCGCTCCCACTATCTCCCAATCGAAGTACCGTCTCACTATTGGCCCACCTGCTGTGTCCATTCAAAGCCCTCGAACTGTCTTTCCTGCTCAGACCGCCACTGTTTTTCTCTACATCTCCGGCGTTGTGACTCTCGATTGTCGTTGTGACGCCGTGGTTCTTGCCGATATCACTTCTCAATCCGAATTCTTCTGTTCCACCTCGACTCTTGCTTCGTACGTACTTGTGGGCTCCTGATGCTGGCCAAGGACTGGAAGGTCCTTGTGTGGAGGAACCGCCCATAAGGCGACTA
This sequence comes from Cadophora luteo-olivacea, assembly GCA_026120085.1. NCBI lineage: Eukaryota > Fungi > Ascomycota > Leotiomycetes > Helotiales > Ploettnerulaceae > Cadophora > Cadophora luteo-olivacea. Next base: position 946,018 of record JALRMC010000010.1, read on the forward strand.
CGTAGGAAGAAAGTGCGGAAGAGCGGTCGGAGCGTTGCGAACGACGAAGCTGCAATTCCAATGCCTGTCTCGACGGTCGACCCTGAGTGACGGCCATGTTAGCGATTCTAAGTCCCGACACGTAGCATGGACTTGAACAAATTACTCACAGATAGCAACATCGGTCGTTGCGTAGAGAAAGTCTTCTTGATTGGCTAAGCCCTTGACGTAAGGGATTCGGACGATCGTAGCCGTAGATGCACTGCGAGCATGTCAGAAAATGAGGTTGGATGGGGAATACCGCGGACATACATCGCTCCCATTCCCAAAATCATGGCAACGGAGATTTTCGTTCTGATGTTCATCTGCAAATTCCATATCAAGAACACAGGCAGAATGGCCATCGTCCAGTCGGTCCAACACGAAACGGCCGAGTACCCATATGTTGCCGAGACAGTAATATTTGGGTCGATACACGTCCCCTTTCCTCCAGTGTATCGAGTCCAGAAGTATGCACTGGGACGGCATTGGAGGACGAAAAGAAAGAAGAAAAAGGTGCCGTAGGCTGTATGAACCACCATGACGGTCCAGATGATGGCCTTGTGGATCGTCGAGACAGCAATTCGCATCAACATTATTCCAATGCTCAACTTGAGTGCCATGTTAGACAAGACGTAGACAGGTTCACATGCCCACCACCACTTCAAACCGACAGGAATGTCCGCTGGTGGAATAACAGCAGCGTGTTGTCCAGTGCCATACTTGACTCCGGTAATGGCGAACCCGGCAAAGAACACAAAGAAGAGCTGGAAACCTGTTAGTCACACGGTTGTGAAGAAGAGCGTGAATTGCACGAACATAAGCAACGATTGCAGCATTGTCGTCCCAACCAAAAGACTTGACTACAAAAGCACGGCAGTAGCACCGCAGCGCAATTGCAATTGTGGTCAGAAGCAGGAATGCTCCCGCAACTCCGGCAACCTCAGGACCTCGGTTTTCCGCTGGCATTTTCGAGAAGCCGAGAAGTGGTAACTCGAGAACAAGATAGCCGCAAAAGTGGTCAAAAGTAAATACCGCGCTGGACTTGTAATGAATATTATGATAACGGGACTGGCTACATGTTTAAAGGAGACAATCTAGTCTCTTCAACGGAGAAATGCACTTCGCCAAAACCTCAGTCCTTGATCCCATCAGTATCCCAGCAAGGCTGGTTGTAGATCTCGCTGGAGAGCCCCTAGGAACGGGGTATCATTCCAAGTGGATTCTAGCTTTCTGTCAGGCACAGACACTAGAGAAGCACGTAGTGATCTAGCCCTGAAGATAACGTCTGCCGTGTGCAGTTTTGGGCAGTCGTCCGAAATTCTCACTAATGCAGATGATAGTCAAGCCTGGTAGCGTCGGCTCTGAAATTTAAGATCCAATGAAATTTGCCTCGACGTTGCCATCCAAGCCATCGACGAATATGACATGGGACAACCATGCCGTTCTGCACGTGTGAAACGAGCCAACGAGCCCAGCAGATGGATCCTGGAAGTGAGCCAAGGTAGCAAAGCGGGGTACCAGTTGAAGTGATCTGCAATATGAGGACTGTTCATTGAGTTCACCGAGGTTTCCCATTTCCGGGGTACATGCCTCTTCAGCCGCTTTGGTAGAAGAAACATGTACATATCCAGAAGCGAAGATCAAATTGGTCGAAATTGCATATCTAGCTTGGGCTGTCTCGGCTGTCTCTGTCGACGATCTCTGAAGATAACTCCTGAAGGGAAGGCCCGAAAGCACTATTTACAGCCGGCCCCTTAACTACTGCACGCTTTAGTTGTCTGGGATTCCATTTTTGTTGTGTCAACGGCTCGGCCAGGCGGGTTTCCTCGGACACTAACACTGTCATGTTCGCCCTTGGTTCCAGGAAATCTGATTCGCTACGGATCGGGTCCTCTTTTCAATTGGTGATAAATCGTGGTTTTGTATGACGGAGACAGTTGGAGCTCTTGTGTCGTCCCTCGGACCTCTACCCCTGAGCAGGCTGAGTGAGACGGCAACAAGCGAGGTAACCTCGGCAGTTAACATCGGCACCAAAATTTGCAGAAGAGATTTCCAGACAAGGGTAAATCTATAAAACACCAAATCATACAAATACCATACAAATACAATAAGTGCACATACGTACCACAGTCAGCTCGAGGCTGAAGCGAGGAAGAGTAAACAAATCATACAGGAGGATTCGATGTAGAAGGAGTGTGTCATGGAAGAGTCCGGATAACCCGAGTCGGCGCCCGTCGGCCAAGATGTGGGTCGAAGTTCAAGTCTGTATGATGTGCTCAACATAAGAAGACTTCATGCGTAAGAAGTGAATACAGAACAAAAGGTCGCCGACCTAGAATCCTAAAGACTTCGTTTATTTTCGTTTTCAGACATTATGCCGTCTCTTATCCAGATGCTCTTCATAGCTGCATTGCCGATCATTGGCGTGGGTGTCTTTTTCTCCTCATGGTTTCAAACATCCTTTTCACCGCTATGGAACTCATCAGCACTTCCTCAAGTGAAGATCTCCCAGGGGCTGGTAATTGGGACGATCTTGGACCAGAATTTCCCAGCTCAAATCGATGCTTTCATGGGCCTGCCTTACGCTGAAGCACCTATTGGGGATAGAAGGTTTCGACGGGCGGTGCCTTTGCCGAATTCAAACAGAACATTCAAGGCCCAGGCTTATGGGCCGATGTATGTACTCGTAGTCTCTATCCTGGGGTCGTTATTGAACTATTTGCAGATGCCCCGGCAAACAACTGCTTAGCGGCAAAAGTGCACCTAACAGTGAGGATTGCATGACGGTCAACATCTTCAGACAAAAGCCAACTGCCGATGGAAAGAAAGTTCCTGTTGCTGTGTACATTCATGGAGGTGCATTCAATAGGGGTAGTTGTGAGTTTGAAAGATTTTCGATGAGCATGAAGTGAAGAGTGGGGGCTGACGAAAGTCACAGCTATGATGCACAACACCGGATCAATGGTTGCATGGTCAGAAAGCCCCTTCATTGGAGTCAGCTTCAACTATAGGTGAGTTAGTTTCTACAAGCTATGATCTGCCAGAAGAAGATTCTGACTGCCGACAGAATTGGTGCACTTGGCTTTCTCCCATCGAAACTTTCGTTTGAGGAAGACATTGTCAACATTGGACTTCACGATCAAATTTTCATGCTTCAATGGGTCCAAGATAACATTGAAGCTTTTGGGGGTGACAAGAACGATGTCACTATCTTTGGCCTTTCGGCTGGGGCCCATTCTGTCAGCCTCCTATCTTTGCACTTTCCACATATCCACTAATTATCCACAGATCGGCCATCACATCCTCAATTACAAGGAAGGGGTAGCTCCTCTATTCCACAAGGCGATTATTGAATCTGGGGCTCCCACTTCCAGAGCCGTCCATCCTTACAATGCTCAAGTCCACGAGGATCAATTTGCACTCTTTGTCTCTGAGGCGGGTTGCGCGGATGTGCCTAAAGAGTCCATAACTTCATGTCTACGGTCTCAGCCAGAGAAGATCGTAGTCGCAGCCTCTACGACCGTGTTTGACAAGTACAATCCAAGTCTACGCTGGGCATTTCAGCCAGTGATAGATAGCGAAATCATCCATCAGCGTCCGATCGACGCCTGGCAGTCCGGCAGGTGGAATCAAGTCCCCATCATGACAGGACATGTAACCAATGAAGGAACATATTATGTTCCAGCCTCGACGACTACCGGGGAAGACTTTACCAGTTTCTGGCATGTGCTCCTTCCCCACTATTCCGCCGAAGATCTCGACACCATCAACTCTTTATATCCCGATCCGTCGAAAGACGAGATATACAAAGACACTCGGGACTTGGAGGCTATTGGGGTGGGGCCTCAATTCAAGCGAGTGGAGGCGTCGTACGCACATTATGCATATGTATGCCCTGTTCGACAGACTGCCGAAATCGCATCGGCTGTTCAAGAGCCGGGGGTTTTTGTCTTTCACTGGGCGCTGAACAAGACTGTCAAGGGAGGCGCAAACCATGGCGACAATATGTACTATGAAAGTTTCCAGGACGAGATCACCAGCATTAGCGCAGCCCAGAGGGAGGTCTCCGGAAAGTACCATGCGTATGTCACCAGCTTCATCACGCATGGGGACCCCAATGCCATACAGGGACGCTTCGCGGATCGGCCAAAATGGGAAAAGTATGATTCTGAAAGCGCGCGAGTGATGACTTTTGGAAAAGGCAATGATGAGCGGGCAGGGGGGACTAGCCATGGCACTGCTGCGCAAATGCTTGGAAGTAAGTGGGTGAAGAAAGAGTGTGACTTCTGGTGGAGGAAAAGTCATGACACGGAAGAATAGGTGTGACAATTTTCGGACCTTAAGTCGACCTAGAGTATTAACGAATGTATTTCCGTGCAGTCTTAAGATTTATCAATATCTCCAAAGTGTTCTAGATTCTGTCCCAAATTCCGTACCCTGCAAGTACCGTGCTCACAATACACAATATCCCTACACTGCTGGAAGATACCGTCAGCCACCCAGTGATCGATCCTGGAATCGACAAATCGCATCCATCAATCACAATCTTTTTAACGACGTTCCATCTCTTTAGACTTCTTTGCCTTGCCCTAGTATACTGGTCTTGCGCGACTTTGTCCCCGGCTTTCTCGGCCTCTCCCTTGTCTTCCTTGAGCACCACTGGCACCTGCCCGCGCAAATCCCAGAGTTCAACTAGTGCCAGTAACATCCCCAAGGTCAAGGAATAGAACCAAAATTTCATAGCCTCAACAAACAACCCTGCAGCCCAGGTTGTGTTATAAACTCCCATGGCATCAAGCTACAGCAGTTAGCCTCGAACCTTAACAACCCCAGGTCTTCTCCATGCCCCTTTTTGCGCTTCGGAGAAATTCTCACGCGAAGTGGACTTACGATAGTACAACTTTCCAAGAACAGGAACATGCCCATACAGCTCCACTTGCCGAACTCTAAGGCCGCTACGATACCACTATGCGATGAGAATGCGTCAAAAGCAAGCGCAAAAGCATCGACGAACTTCAAGAAGCGAAGATAGCGGCGTCCTGAACATTTCTTAGCTAATCTGTAGCGTTGGGCATACATTCGGATGTAACATACCGAGAGCGAGCTGTGAGCGAGCTCGAAGCCATGGAGCTGCGGCAACCGGTAGCGAGTGCGCAGCCACGACTTGCGAACAGGACTGCAGGAAACGTAGCGTCTTCTCTAGTCCGGCTGAGATAAGATTCTGTCAGCCTTTTCTAGCTCTGTGGTCATGATCCGTACAAGTACCGTGGCAGAAAAGGTGATGGTGCAGTAGTGGGATGTGATGGGATGAAAAAAACCTGGATGGGTTCCGGAAAGGGAATTTGTACCTGCATTGCCGACGAATCGGGGAATCTTCAACAAGGTATTTGGCGTTGACATAATTCTGAAACGAGACTGGGAATGTGTATTGATGATTGGGGAAGCTCGATATGAGTCGTTCTGATGTTAGGTATGTGTCGATGTGATCTGTTGATGTTCTTGAGTGGGATGAATTTTGGGGGTCGGATAAGCCGGCAACAGGGCATCGCTTGCGTGCTGTGACAGTAGTGAGTAAATAGGGGATTCGGAAGGAGGTTTCGGCCGACAAGACTTTAACTTTTCGAGAGAAGGGCCCACGAACGAGGCAATTGGTTGCTACACTGTACGATTCCTCTACTTGTTTAACTTCATCCATTGTTTCGTTGTTGAATTTAAGTTCTCGTTTACCGGTAGATTATTGCTTGTTGCGCCGTCCCCGTAAGTCTCAAGAAGGCCCACACCAAATCAACAATGCATTCAATATGGATGTGAGCTGTTTCACGAACTTTAAAGCCTCGAGGATTCAAGCAGGTCTGAGTCGTTCACATCCTCTACTCGTCAATGGACACTTTTCCATGGTCCGGTCTCCATCGAGTACGCCTTCTTCAAAGCAGTAATTGTGTCCTGAACGAAATCCCTCGCCTTGTCAAGTTCGCCGCGCTTCTCGGATGATGCAAAGCCCATTTGAGCGCAGTCCAAGAATCAGTAAGTGAGATTGGATGCGAGACTTCTGGTGCGAGTCTACATCAACGTTGACTATGATGCAGCCTACGATTGACCGACCAAAAGAATTCATCTCTCGAGACCGAAAAAGTGATCGTGGTCGTCATTTGCAGAGGGAGGACCATGGAGTCTATCAAGGGACTGGGCGCGGCTCTTGGGAACGTGCCGGGGACGGCAATGCCGGCACGGGCTCTAGACCATGGTAAACATCCCCAGTATCAGGTGCAAGTAGACAAGGCGTGCTGACTGCTGAGTTCTCCCTGCAGCTGTGCAGGAGACCAGATCGCTCGAATCTGATATTGAAAGTCTCCCCAGAGCTTTCGCAGAGACTCGGCCACGGTTATGGGTATCAAGCAGAGCTATTGAGCTTCTTTGCGAACCTCTTTTCCTGTTCACAACTTTATTTACATCGAGCAAGTATAATAGCAGACTTCGGGATCTTGTGGAGGAACAGGTATACAAGCAGATTGGCTGCACATGCTTGAAGAGATGTTGGACTTGTAGAATGCAGACTGGACGACCAGGGGTGAATGTTGCACTGCTTGTGAAGGCGTCGCATGCCATTGTTTGCAAGTATTGACAGAGCTTGAACTGCCAAGTGCCATGGTGGAAGTCCAGTCTGGTGTTGAGGTGATGCCGCTGCCTGATAGTGCCTGTCAAGCGCAGAAGCGAGTCACACTATTTTCGGCTCCACAACTCCTGCTTCGTAATTTGTTTATTTCGCTGTATGATTGTCTTTTCTTCTTCTGTGCTGGAGATACTGTATCACTCATTCAAAGCTTGATCTCGAGCAGAGATGCGTCGTAGATCCAGGTTCCACCAGGTGTATCTTTGCCGATTTGAATACGCAGGGTTATCACGTTGCAAGTGCAAGATGCTCTTCCCTTTCCGGACTTGCTACCAGCAGCATTAGCCTTGAACTCATATTTCAAGCAAGAATGAAGCAAACTAATCATTTCGTTTATCCACCTCGGCACGCTTTAGAAGAAGACTCAAATCTTCTCAAAATTGCGTGTCAATGTATTGAAACTTCTGCTGTGTTGGGAGGCATGAATCGCTTTCCAGTGGGTAGAAGGACTAGATCCGTTCTCGAATCACAGCTATACGATTCGGAACTCAATTTCACCGGCGCACATTGATTTGTCTGCCCCGGGTTTCGATAGGTAATCATTGCTGTCCGACAAAGTGCTTATCTACGACACTTCGATTTATTATATGGAAATGCATGCCTCGGCCTCCGAGTCGACGACCCATCCGAAAGCCAGACCACCTCGTATCTTTGGTCTTGGTTACTTATTCACCTAGATTGCAAGATGATGCCATACATGGCCCAAATTATGCGCCCAACAAGTCATAATACCTCGATTGATGAGTTGTGATTGGCAGTTCTCGTTAGCGAAGATGGCGAAATAAGCTGCGAGCATGAGGAATAACTCTGCCACCGCATTATTCAGCGCCAAATACCGAAATTCCGTATTCTTTTTTTGGATTCGGTTCGTACTTCTTTTGTCGTCGTCGCAGACAAGCTCTTCTCGAGCCTTTCTTGTTATTTAGTTCGACATTCTTTGGTACTGTTCTTGAACCTCACGTTTGGTAACTGCTGGAATGTCTTGGGAAATTGTTAAACCTTCGAATTTAGTATCACTAGCCTCGGGTGTTCCACAATGGTTCACAGAAAGCAATGCATTGCTGTTATTGGAGCCGGTGTGGTGAGTCAAGCCTGAGATAAGAGGCGACAGGTCGTCATTACTCAACTACCAATCGAGCTTTTGATACGCCCATGAAGAGGCACAAACACTGAAACCTTCAACAGAGCGGCGTTACGTCTGCAAGACATCTCAAAGCTGCTGGGGTAGATGTCGTTGTTTTCGAGAGATATAAGGCAGCCGGTGGTAACTGGTAAGCTTGGCCACCGAGTTTCACTTACAGCTGGTTGATGCCACTAGGACTTACGACGAGCGGAAGCCCATCGAGCCGTCGTATCCATCAATCGAGCCCTCCGTTGCAGACTTCGTCGTGGATCTGAAGGGCGAGGTATTAAGTTCTGCCCATGCCGGGACGCATGAATCTGCTCCTGACCTGGACTTCGAAGAATTGAGATTTGCTCCTCCAGGGTGGGTTGAATTGCTTGATAATAGCTTTCATACGCTGATAAGCCATAGCCCAGCCTACTCTGGCCTCATGAACAATGTTCCAACATCGCTTCAAGAGATGAAAGGTCACCCATGGCCTCCAGGAACAGAGAGTTATGTCAACGTTCGCATCAAACAGCAATATATTCAATCATATTCCAAGTCGTTCAACGTTGAGCCTTTGATCAGGTATAATACCCGTGTTGAGAAGCTGAGCAAGGTTGGGAGCAAATGGGAGGTGCGATCGACCACCCTGATAAGAGATGGATCCCAGAGAGGGCAGAAGGCTCGGTCAATTGAAGTAAGTGTCAGCGGAAACTGGCGGGGCGTCACTGACAGCAGACAGGAGTTTGATGGTGTTATCGTAGCCTCAGGGCATTATCATGCGGTAAGTATGGCCTTCCCCTATATCCATTGTTTTTGTGTTGACTCTTGCTTCTTCAGGCGAAAATTCCCGATATCCCCGGCTTGAAAGAATGGAAGGCCTCTTGGCCAGATCAGATTTACCACTCGAAGAGTTACAGAAGTCCAGATGAACTGCATGGTCAGGTCCGTTTCAACTAACACGCTCATGAGTTCAGACTGACGAACTTGCAGATTGTGTTGATCATTGGTGCAGGAGTGTCGTCGACAGACATCGCCAGAGAAAGCCACCACGGAGCAAGAAGAATCTATCAATCAAGTCGAGGGGGTCAGTTCGACACACCGCTCGACTGGATACCGCCAAACACAGAGCGTGTCCCTGGAGTGTCTAGCTTCGAGATGCCATCGCAAGGCCAAGAAAAGCCTGGAAACATCACTCTCACAGATGGAAGAGTATTGACTGGAGTCGATAGGGTCATCATTGCAACTGGCTATCTTTTCTCTCTGCCATTCCTCATCGATCTACACGATGACTCGGCGACCCCTCAGAACGCCAATGATACCGTTCTCGTCACTGATGGTTCCCAAATCCATAATCTCCACAAGGACATTTTTTACATCCCCGATCCAACTCTTGCATTTGTCGGAATTCCTTTTTACACTGCAACTTTTACATTATTCGAATACCAAGCCATAGCCGTAGCAGCCGTCTTCGCTGGGTTCGCACAACCTCCACCAGAGGCCAAAATGCGTGCTGAGTATATCGAGAAGACGAGAGTAAAAGGTTACGGCAGATCGTTTCATTCTTTGATGAACGCCCAAGTTGAGTATGTAAATTCACTGGTTGAATGGGTGAACAGTCAAGCAGAAACGACAGGCGGAGCCAAGATTCAGGGTTATTCTCAGGAGTGGATCGAGGAGTCGAAATTGATCCAACCAAAGTTCTTGAAGTTTTTGGAAACGAGATAACCAACGGGCACGTGGTCGGCGATGATCTACTATTTTTGACGCCACATTGAAATTCAGCAACTGAGCTATTGACATCTGGAGACCTTTCCAGCATAATTACTCGTGATGGAGCGATGATGTGTTAGAGTAAGCGGATTGTTTCTAGATCTAGATCTAGATCTCCTGTCCTCTATGCAGCGATGGCTTGTCCATCCATCGCTCCATTCAAGTAGCAAGGGGATTGCATTTGATATTCCTTCTGGCGACTCTGTTCTTCACTCAGAGCTCCGAGCACGAAAGGTGTGTTGCCGCTAAAGAGGACGAAGATATCGTCTCCTATTTTCGCAGCCTCGAATCTGCCCAGGCCTCCCAACCACCCCTTTTCCGTCATAAAAATCTCACCATTTTGAATCATCTTCCCAAGAGTGTCCTCAAACTGGCCAAGGTAAGCTTGCCGCCTCGAATCATCGGAAAGTCCAGGCTCAAAATCTGAGGGCGGAGCCGTATGGTTCCGCCAAACGCTGTAACAGTTCTGCAAGATGCCATTTGCGTCCTCCGTAAGTGATTGATCTCTTGAAAAGCACATCTAGAAATGCTTCGTATAGTGCCGTGCCATGTCTCAATGGAACTCCGACGTGAGACGAAATCTGTTCCTCGCAAGCTACCAAAATATCTTTCAACGTGAATTGAGCATCGAAGACCGCATGGTAGTGTATGTACTCATACGTAATAATCTTCGCGATCGTACCAAATTTCAACCCATTGAGTGACAAAATTGTGGAAGAGTCGTCCACGGGCAGTTCTGGGCACAACAGATTACCAGAAGCTGCGTAAAGGATACTGTTGTGTCTATCTCTCTGATAAACTCTGAAGCTCCGACTAAAGAGATCAGGATCTATGTAATGCGAAAAGCCATCTCGAGAATC